>VYZV01041016.1:253424-298642 GCA_013401275.1 Pandion haliaetus | reverse complement strand
CGGGAGGGGGGAAGGGGGGGTTGTCGCGGTCCCCAGCGCCCCAAAAAGCGTGGGTAGGGTCTGAGCTTCACCCCTAAAGCCCCTGAACGGTTTCGGGGTGCGGCAGGCGGGAGCATCCTTCAAACCGGACCGAAGAAAGTGCGAGGGGTCAGCGGTGCCAAAAGCAAGAGGCAGACGAGTAATGGGGTAATTAGTATAAGAGGCTTTGCTGATTGTATGTAAAGCCCTGAATAATTCAGGCCGTTGGGCGACTGCCTGTCCCCCTCCATCCCTGCCAGGCTGCAAAGGGGAGCTGTGCGAAAGCACCCCGGGGGCCGAGGGCCTGGACGCTCGGGCCTTGGCCACCATCAGCCCCGGGGGCTTTCTTCTGGCCACGTCCCCGGGAGGGTGCGACTGTGGGGCAGGTGGACGAGCATCCTCCTTCGTGGCATCCGGAGCGGGATCCCAAGCTGTGGCTTTGCCAGCTGCCCACCCTCGGGAGCCGGCCGGGCTGCCTGGATGGGGTCAGTCCCTGGCTGGTGCTGCTGCTCCTGCCCCGGAGGGGGTGGGGGGCAGGACCGCAGCCCCCCCCGCAACGATGCTCAGGGTCGGAGATGTGTGCGGGTGTTCCGCTACCGTAAAGCATTAAAGGTCCCAGGTGCTTAAGCCCCAAGACCTTCAGACTTAACCCTCCTGCGCCATCCCTGTTGACCTCTCAGGGCAAAGCGTCCTCCTGCTCGGGCTGGCGTTCGCCTGCCCGTGCCGCTCCTCTGCCTTTGGTGGGACCGAATTCCCGTCGCCTGCGGTGGGTCGTGCTGCGTGCCTGAAACCCTGGGCCCAGGACTCCAGAGACGTGTCTGCAACCTGACTGTGTGGGAGATGAGTTCCCATTTATTTTAGCCTTATTGCCTCTTCTAAAAAAGCTTTAGGCATGGTAAAATCCCTAATTGTAGCAAGTCTGCCCAAACACCACGTGTGCTTCCAGGGCTGCCTCCACTGCTGCTAATAGCATCTGCACTAACAGAAACCTGGCTTTTCAGCTCAGAACCCCAAATTGGGGGTTTTGTGAAGGGAGAGGCAGCTTAGAAACAAGAAACAAAGCCATCTGACCCCTGAGAGGGGGAGGCTGAACAGCACAGCTCCTGGGGTCTGTCGGGAGGGAGGCAATGCCATTTTTCTCTTACCACATGAAAATCGAGACCAAAGCGTCTGATTTTCCCAGATCCTGCAGGAACCCAGTGGCTGGGGAGTCCCATCCCTGTGTCCCCATCCGCCAGGACCCTTCGGGGCAGCCAGCAGTCACCATGGTGACAAGTGTCAATGATGGCGTTTTGCCACGGACCGTGGTGACCCCGTTTTCTTTTCAGAGGAGCGACTCCAGGGCCGGCTGCCAGCGGCGCGTGGGATCCGGCATGGAGGACTCCACCTCCCCGGGTCCGGAGCAAAGACTTTGGCCCCGTTGCCCAGGGGCGGGCTGTGATCCCGCTGCTCTTGGCACTTAGACCTTGCACCACGGGCGGTTTGCTGGGCGGTAAACAAGCTGCCCTGAGAAAGTGGCTCCGTCGAAGTCTCTGAAAACCCAGCAGCTGCCCTGAGGACCACGCACTCTGCAGGTAAGCCGGTGAAAACCATCTGGTTTTGTTATTTATTGACCAGCGAGGCGGATAGCTCCTTGGCTGGTGCTGCAGGGGCAGCCCGGGGTGCATCCCCACGGCTGCAGGTAGAGGAGGCAGCCCCGGTTCTTGCCAGCCGTGGGTTATAAAACCAGAGCAGATGGGAAGCAGTGTGGCTCTCCCGCTGTTGTCGGTGCTTTGCCGTCCGGATGACTCATCCATCCCTCCATCCCACCAAATGTCAGTCCTGCTGTGGGCTGCCTTTCACAGCAGAGATGCTGCACTTCAACTTATCCAAATAAAATTATGGGTTAGAATTTACTCATGCTGCCCAGAACCGGGTCTGGCACGCTGCTGGCATCCCTCCTCCTACCCACACACTGGCAGCTGAGCAGCCAGGGATGTGACCCAGGCTGAGGTGAGCCACACCGTTGTACCCCCAAGGCCTTCTTCGAGTTGGTCCTTGGCTGCTCTCTGCCCAGACGGTGACCACAGTGCTTTTTCCAGGCCGCAAGGCAGGAAAGCTCCATCAAGAGGGAAGAGTCAGGGGGCCGAGGGGGGCTGCAGACCCTCTTTGCAGGCAGCGTTTACAAACAGCGGTTCTCCCAGCTGATGCCAGGAAGGGTTTAGGGTGGCGGCAGCCCCGAGAGCAACAGCAGCATGAGGAGCCGGCCTTGCGTTTATCACACCTGGCATTGCTCCCTGGAAAACACCCATGGTTTCCCATTTCTTATAGCTGTGCCCACCTCTTTTGTCTCCAGCCCATGCCAGGAGCTGGGGAGAATTAGGAGTGCCTGGAGCAGGGCTGGGTCCCTGGGCACGGAGGGTTCACGCCGTTCCGTGGGAGACGGTGCGAGCGGGTGGGTGCTCCCACCTCTCCCTGGCTGCTCGCCCTCGGCACGCTGGCTGATGGGAGGGAGAGGAGGATGCCGATGGCTGGGCCGCTCTGTCCCGTGCTGCCGCAGGGCACGAAGCAACCGCGGGTCTTTCTGCCAGGCAGAGGAGCGCGGCCATGGGCAGCTGAGCCACAGCTTCTCTGCTCGCCAGTGGCTGCAGCGTGCCCAAGGGTAGAGCCAGGGATGCCACCCCGAGCACGAGGGCTGCGAGCAATGGAGAAATGTTCCCCTGCCACCGTGGCAAACTATGCCCCCCCCGATCTGTGATTTCAGTGCCTGGTCAGCACAGGTAGGTGTTGAAGAGGACTTGGGAGGCTTTACAAGAAATGCAAACAAATGCACCAAGAGCAGCTCAGCCCCTTCCCTGCAGCCCAGCTCTGCTCCAGCAGCAGAGCAGAGGCCAGGTCGGGTCCTGCCCGAGCTGATGCCCGCCCTCCCTCCCGGGAAGCCCCAGCTTGTCCAAGCAGTTCCCCAGCCCTGGCAGTGCCCTTCAAGGGTTTCTCCCCCCGCAGAGAGCCGGAGCCATGCGTGTGGCCATCATCGGGGCCGGGGTGATCGGCCTCTCGACCGCCCTGTGTATCCACGAGCAGTACCACAGCCTGGTGCCCTCCCTGGAGATGGAGGTCTATGCAGACCGCTACACACCCCACACCACCAGCGACGGGGCGGCCGGCTTGTGGCAGCCCTACCTGAGTGACCACGGCAACCTGCAGGAGACGTAAGTGAGGAGGAGGAGGAGGCTGGTGCCCTGTCCCCACTGGCATGCCCATCGGTGTACGAGGGGCTGAGCTGCATGGGCACAGCTCCATGGGGCTGGCAGAGCCACTGCTCTCCTGTTTTCATTGCAGGCTCTGGAATAAAGAGACATTCGATTACCTCCTCGGACACCTGGGCTCACCAGCAGCAAAGGAAATGGGACTTTTCCTAATTTCTGGCTACAACCTGTTTACGCAGCCGGTGCCGGTAAGGAGCAAGTCACAGCCAGGGCTGGGAAGGGCTCCAGCTTGGAGGCTGCCCGGGAGCGGGCAGGGTTGTACTTCTCAGATGATGCTCTGAATGCTTCCAAATCCTTCCAAGTGTGTCTTGTGAGAGTTTGCCCAGGACACGGTGTTTTCTGTGCCGCCAGTGCAATATTGGTATGAAGTGAGGGCTGAGCTCTCCGAGGGTGGGAGCCGGCAGAGCCGAGCCGGCTGTGGTGTGCCGCAGCTGCGCGCCCGCCCGCACTCCTTTGGGGTGGGCTGTGTCCTCCCCCCGCCAGCTTCCGTCCCACGATGGCACGGTGATTGGGGTTCATTAATGAGCTTGGACCTTTTTCCCTACTGCAGGACCCGTCTTGGAAGAACATTGTCCTGGGATTCAGGAACTTGACACCAAAAGAGCTTGAACTCTTCCCTGGTTACAGGTATTTTTCAGTCTGTTTTCCGGACAGTCACTGATGTGCTTTCCCCCAGGCAGGGAAGGTATGGCTGGACGCTCCCAGGCACCTCCCTGTCGAGGTGCAGTGAGGATGAGAAACTGCGGGTGCAGAAGTGGCCTTGCTTTATTACAGCCGCTTCCCTTAAAATAAGTAGGAAACACATCAAACAAACCAAAAAAGCAGCAGCCCAGCATATAAGCCATTCCAGCCCCTCTCTTACTTTACCAGATATTGTCAAACTGGGGGAAGAAAATCAGCAGAAGGTGTTTTATACTGTAAACAGAGGGAAAAAGTCATGCGCTTGTTGTGCACGGGGGAATTGGGGTCCCGGAGCAGCAGCAGCCATCGGGAGCACCAGGGCAGGAGGCGGCTGCTCGTGTAAAGCTGTTGCAGGTCCTTATGGCTTCTTCTCCCTGTCTGGTTTCAGCTACGGCTGGTTCAACACGGCGCTGATGCTGGAGTGCAGGAGCTATCTGCCGTGGCTCACCAACAGGTGAGTGCAGAGCTGCCGCGGCACTGGGGCTGGGGCTGTGCCGGCCTGGGAGAGCTGCCGCTCCCCCCAATGTCTCTGGCCGGCAGAACACGGGAGGCAGGTGTGGATTTTCAGCCCGCACATCAGGTGTTGCCCCGGATCCTTCTCTCATGCCAAGTTGGTGCCTGAGTTTAGGCAGCACTGATTTTAGGCGACCGCCCCATGTCCTGCTGCACTTCTAACCTGCTCAGCTTGAAAATGCAACAGCGGGGACACGGCGGGATGAGCCGAGGGAGAGGAAAGGCAGGGATGCATCCCTGCAACGTGGGGAAAAGGGTCTGGAATTCCTGCCTATAGCCCCAGCGGGTAACAGACTTCGGACTTCGCACAGGAGTGTGTTTGTGCGTGACAAAAATGAAAGTAATGGAACGCTTAAAGCTGCATCTGAGCGCTTTGCTGTGGGAGTATTTTAGGGCTTGGTTTTGTTCTTGCCCTTTCTAACGTGGAGCGGGTGCCCTATCCCCAGCAGAAGACCTGGGCTCTGATGCAGGGCTTAGCAGGACTGATCACCCTCAGTAGCTCTGGGCCATCAGGGAAATGAGCAAAAGACTGGAGACTGTTAGGAATCACCGAGAAGACCACGGCTGTTTATTACAAGGAGCAATAAGCCGTACCTACTCTGGGTATCAATTACAGGCGCTAATTTGAACGGTACATTTGCTTTTAATTTGCTGGTAACAAATGAACTCGTTCTTCCCAGGTTAACGCAGAGAGGAGTGAGGTTTTTCCATAAGAAGGTTGAATCTTTCCAGGAGGTGAGTGGCGATGTCAAGCCAGGGCAGAGCGGGGCAGCGGGCACAGCCCCGTCCCGGCGTGAAGAAGCAGCACCCAGCAGGTACGGGCTGCTCTGGGATGTCTCTTGGCATGAGTGATGGGCCAGGGGACAGCGGCAAGACTACGCCAAGATCTAGGAAACAAATTCTACCAGGAAAGATAAAGGCTCTTGGGCATCAAGAGGTGGCCAAGAGGGGCCAGGGTAGCACATTTGGCCGGCACTGAGCGGAGATGCAGCCAAGCATCGGCAGTACGACTGTTCCTTCAACTGCAAACATTCTCCTTGCCTGCACACATGGGGTCTCTGTGGGACCCATGCTGGGGAAGCTATGCCCTGGATCCAGCCCTTATGGTTTATTCATTAGCAGACTGTTGGACCGAATACTTGGCTTGGCTTTGATGCAGGAATCTCGTGCTCCCCTGGGTAGCGCCCTCGGAAGCATCACTGTGTGTGCGCTGCTCACCGCGCTGCATCTGTCTCTCCTTAGATGTTTGCCCAGGGTGTGGATGTTGTAATAAACTGTACTGGGGTGCGTGCGGGGGAGCTGCAGCCCGACCCAGAGCTACAGCCTGGCCGTGGACAGATCATAAAGGTGAGGTGGGTGCAGGGCTCGTGTCCCCCGTCTTTTTTTTCGGAGGAGTCATTCGTTAGCCACCTTATGAGATAAGGCCTCTGGGGCAAATCACAGGCTTGTGGGCAGGACGCACGCTGGGATCAGGCCCTGATTCCCAGCAAATGTTGGTCATGTAAAACCCTCACGTGCGTGGAGGCTGGAGCAGAAAACCTGGATCTCGTCCCTGGTTCAGCTGTGGGGATACCCCGAGTCTCCAGCCCATTTCTTCACTGGGTGAAGGCAGGGGGAGGCCAGAGGCATAACGCTAATAATAAAAAGACATAAAATCCTTGGGAGAAAAGGATGATCATTTGGGGAAACAGACTCACACCAGGTAGGAAGCTCCTCCGCCTGCCTGCCTGCCCTCCCATCTCACTGTCTTTCTATGGCAGCCATGCCGGGAAGCCAGCGCCATGGTGTCCGTAGAGTGTGAGCAGAAGGGAGGGCACCACGTGCGGACCCACGGGGTCTGCATTTGCCGAGCTGCCCACGTCCCTCCTGCTGCCTCCCTGAGCCGGGCACCCCACTCTCCAGCTCTCCCTGACCCTCTCCCCTTCATCTCCCAGGTCCTGGCCCCCTGGGTGAAGCATTTCATCATCACTCACAACATCAAATCTGGTATCTACAACTCGCCGTACGTCATACCGGGGTAGGTGACAGTGAGCGAGGCAGGGTCTGGCTGGCATTAGCAATGCTCTGCTATCAGTGCTCCTAAAACACCGGCTGCTGACGTCTGCCCTGCAGCAGCTCTGTTGCAGCAGCCCAGGCTAGGGTTCATACCTGGCCTGATGATGCTTTTATTTGCCTCGCGGGAGGAGAGCAGCAGGACGTGGGCTGGCAAAGCGAGGGAGCTCCCGCCATCGGCACAGAGAGTGCAAGCTCCCTGCGCAGACCCTGGCTCGGCACTTGGACACGAGGTGGGGTCCGGGCTGGTCCTGGGCTCTCAGATCAGGTAGCACCACGGGGCTTCAATGTCCCTGGTCCTGTCCTTTTCCAAGGAGCAAATCCCACCAAAGTAAAGTGCCAGTCCTGGCCAGGTCCTCAAAAGAGCCAAACACTGACAGTGGGGCAAATATTTTTGGGGAGATCTTTTGTTTTCACATTTGTACCCATCTTTTTTATCAATGGTGTTGACAAAACTGCTGTACGGCAGGTCACCGGGGGAAACGGCACTTGATTTATGCTCCCGTTAAAACCAGTGGCAGGAATCCTTTTTACTTTAATAAAAGCCTACCCTAAAAAGCTCAGCCTTCCCCCCACTGTTACACTGAGCTGTGCCTGCGGCTGTTGGTGAGACGTCTCCTGGGGGTGTCCCATTCTGTTTAGCACCCACACAGGGCTTCTTGCCACCTCCCTGCCAGAACCGAGGAGGAATCCCAGGGGAAAACCTTATTTCTGTGTCCCCATAGGGATGAGGAGGGCTGAAATGAGATCCTGGCCCCAAACGCCCCATCTCCGGAGCTCTGCGAGTGGCAGTGGCTGTGCCCGGGCAGAGCCCAGCTTCCAGCACTTACCTTGCACTTTCCACCTGCTTCCCACCAGCAGCTTTCTTAGGGGAGTTGGGATCTGTTTGACATGGCAGCGTACGCATGTACCCAGGGAGCTAAATTGCAGGATAAATAAATACGTCTGCTGTTCCTCCCACCTCTGTTTCCTCCTGAGAGCAGCTATCTACCCTGCTTTGGCAATGGAGAGGGTTTTTTAAGCTGTAACTTGAATGCTGCATTTCTGGCACTTCCTATTGTGCTAGTATTTCAGGATTAGGCAATAAGCCATTATGTAAATAGGAACTTTGAATACTCACGGCCCCCAAGCAAAGTATTCCAAGCGATTTCTGATCACAGTCCCAGCTACATATGCATTCCTCTCCCTGTGTTTATTTTAGCTTGAGCTGTCATAGCTGGGCAGCAGCCCGGCTCCCAAAGGAAGCAGCTGGGCCCAGCACTCACGGCATGGAGGTCACCTCTTCCATGCTGGAGAGATCGGCCCCGGGGGCTCTCCTCCTGCACACCCCGGCACGCAGCTCTTTTGTCCTTGTGCTTGCCAGGGCTCGAGCAAGGTTTTAGAAGGGTACAGACACCCCCAGGTCCCCCCAGCCTTAACCTGTCTCCTGTCCTCTGTTAATCCGCAGGCATTTTGGGGCAGCAGCAGCAGCAGCAATCTGTTTCTTTGTTACCCACCGGAGGCATCCTGTCCCTTCCAACTCTCTTCCCCAGCCAGGCAGGAGCAGACCTGTTTGATAGAAGATGAAATTAGCTGTTTGTTTGCCCAGGCAAGGGCCTTTGGGGTGCTGATAGTATTTAATGAATGACTTGCTCATGAGCAGACATGCAGGCACCGCTCTTTTACCTGCTTGGTGTGAGAGTTTCTCCGGCAGGAATAAGTTGTAGGCTCAGGGCGTAGCAGGATCCATACATCACACACAGAGTCCCTCCACATGGTGGCCCAGCAAGGGACGGCTGGGGACACTCACCACCATTCGTCTCCTTTGGCTTTTGGTGCAGGAGTGAGTTTACAGTCTTGGGAGGGATCTATCAGCACGGCAACTGGAACGAAGAAAACAGCACCCGGGATCACAAAACCATCTGGGAGAACTGCTGCAGGCTGCTCCCTGCTCTCCAGGTGGGCCACAGGGACAGGCGCTGAGGACAAACCGCAAAATCTGACTCTTTACATGAGTAACACGTGGTGCCTGCCTTCAGCAGGCCAGGAGAGCTGGAGGGGGTTCTGCAAAGTGAGCATTGCTTATGCAGTGTCAGCCACCACGCCAAGAAACGCGCCAGGGACGGGTGAAGTGTGCACATGGAGTAACCCCGGGCTTTTTGCGTGCGCCCCACAGCAGCATGTAGCACTCAGCGAGAGGGTAAAACGCGGAGGGGGGGGTGGCACGGCTCGGTGTTTGTGCGTGCCTGGCTGTGTTTATCATGCATGTCTCGGGCTGTGTACGCCTGGCTGATTGACAGACTGGGTCTGGGGCTGGCATTACTTTTGAGACAAGGTTTGGAGGAAAAAGTAATTACTCATACAGGTGGTAAAAAATTAGAAAAGCTTTGGGAGGTCCCAGCCCTTTGGTCGTGGTGTGTTCCCCCCTCCACCCCGTCTTTTGGTGCTGCTGTATTAGAGAAAGGCTGGCGTGTGGGGCGGCTGGTTTGTATCCGCTCCTGACGCTGCCGTTGCACCCTGGATTAGCAGGAAAGTCAGTACAGGGCTTCGGCACAGCGGTTTGCCTCACCAGCTCTGCTGCAGGCTGGTGGTGTGCGGGCTGTGATCTGAAATTGTCCTGCCCAGTCTCCCCTTGCAGCATCACAGGAGCCGGTGCAGCAGCGGGGATGGGGAGCCTCTGTCCCCGCTGACTGCAAGAGCTCTCATCTCACAGATCGCTTGGTGCCGTGATGTTTGGCTGCTGTAATTCGGAGAAATGCTGCACAGGTGCTTGATGTACTTTTGCTTTCAGAAAGCAAAGATCGTAGAGGAGTGGAGCGGCTTGAGACCAGCACGTCCCTGTGTTCGCTTGGAGCGGGAGACCATCCGCCACGGCCCTTTCCAGGCAGAGGTACTGTGCAGAGCCCCCGGATGCCGATGCCATTAACCACTGCACTAATTGAGCACCAGCCACTGTGACCTTGGCAGTGCAACACCAACATCCAGCTAACGCTGGCAGTCTTCAGCCCGCGGCCGCACTGCCCCGCGTTCATCGGTCCTCACTCTGTCTCCCCTCTAATAATGGGTGAATGTTTGAGCCAGTTTCAGCCCAGTGTCAGAGATAAGTGTCAGAGATATTAAGCTTTGATGGATTTTATGGGGAGAGTGGGCAGAGAGTGCTCCTGCCAAAGGAAAACCTGCAGCTGGAGCTTAGTCCGTAACAGACACCAAAAACCCGTATGGGAGAAAAACGCCGGCATGATCTTTGCTGCTCCCAGAGACACATGAGACACATGAGAACCATGTTTTGGTGTCAGCATTTAAAGTAGTGCAGTTTTCTGCTGGGAGCCTGTAAGTGTACGGCCCTTGTGCATGCAAACTTCATATCTCCATTTAATAAAACCCAATATGCAGTTTTTAATAAAATGCTCAGGGCCTCCAATGCTGACACCAGGTTGTTGGTGCAAAAGATTGGACATCTCGAGACTTCTTCCAGTTTGAAGCTCAGCAGCAGCACAAAATGAAACATGGCGAAGGCCCAGAGGGACACTGGTGGGGCTGTACCTGCTGTGGGGCTCTGAAAAATTAAGCTGCCTCTGTGTAGGTAAAGCTGAGCATCTACTGTAAAACTTCCCCAGGGCAATGGCTCTTTAAATTGACTTGTGCTGCTAATATATCTTTTAAGAGAAAGGAGACGAGGGATGGCACAAGTTTCAGTGTGCCATCTGTTCTCGGACCCTCAGCACAGCACCTTGTCATGTAGGACCACATCACTCCTTAGTGCTGTCGCTTGAATGCTCATCAGCAGACCTGCAGAGGGAATCCTTGACTCAGTTGCGTGCATATGTCTCTGTACAGCTTGGAAGATGAGATTAAAGCTCCAAAGGGGATAGCGACTGCAAAATGTAATGAAAATATATTCAATTTTTAGCTGGAGAGTCTTGGAAAGAAATCGGTGTATTTAGGCAAAGCCCAGAGCATGGTTCAAAGCAATGCATATTTGAATTAATTTATGGATCGCTCTGTTCCTTTATCAGCACATCATATCCGCACCGCCTTGGCACAGGAGAGGTGTAGCTATTGATCCCAGCGATGAGTCAGGCTCCTGCTGAAGCAAAGTAATTTACCTTGGCAGGAACAAACACTAGGTAGGATGTAAGATGTTGTGCTCTGAAGACCACGGCCGCGAGCCCCGCTGCTGCGTTTCGGGGTGCAGAGGGTGCTCTGGGGTCCCGCTGAACCACACGGAGTTTCTCCTGCCTCTCCATCAGCTTTCAGAGGAGGGAAAGAGCAGTGGGTCGCTGAGCTGTGTGCCAGGAGCTCCCAGATCCCAGCCTCTATCGTGGCTCCTTGCTGCCTTTAGCCCCAGAGGGCTCCAGCGTAGCTTTCCCAGCCCTGATCCCTTCTCTTCTCCCCCAGGTGATACACAACTATGGCCACGGAGGATTCGGGATCACCATCCACTGGGGCTGTGCCATGGCGGCAGCCAGACTCTTTGGGAGCATCCTCCAGGAGAAGAAGCTGGCCAATCCGCCGCAGCCCCGCTTGTGAGTTGCCTGCTCGCACAGGATTATCGCGACAGCAGTAGCTTAGAAGTCACAGCAGAAAGATGCGAATTACACACATATGTGGGCCATCTGACCCTCCCACCAGCTCCACCACTGGTTCATAGTTTTCAGGTTGCTGCCAGTTCTGTCTCTGCTGTTTGCCAGACAGCTGAGTTCCCTCCACCCTGGCCTCGCACAACCTACCTGAAGGAAGTGCTTTAAAATATGGACTAATTATCTGTGGCAAAGTGCACTTCTGTCCCGGGGATCAGTCTGCAAAGGGCAGGCAGGGTTCAGCTGAAATCTTGACGGTGCTGCAGTTCATGTGCAGGATGGGACAGGATCTGAAACTGAGCTGGTGCCACCTGAGGTCTTCACTGACTGCTCCAACACCCAGCATGTAATTAGATTTGCAAGCTTCCCCCAGGAGGCAAAAGCTCCTTAGTAGGAAGAAGCTCTGAAGCTCCCAGGGAAGTAACAACAGCTCTAAAAGCATGTGCTTCAGTTACAATAGCTTTTCTTACGTTCACGCCAGGACAAAGCATGGGTCTACAGCACCTGGTTAGTGTATCTGGCAATAGACAGCAGCAGTTGCCTAAAATGGGCTTTTCAAATGATGTTTTTAGCAACAAAAGCAACATGTTCCAGCCCTGTGTACTTGCCAGCCAGACTCTATATATAGCAGAGAGCATACGCAAAAGAGCTGTTCTTGTCCCTAAAACTCCCACGGGCCCTTCGGTTTCTCATTTCCTCCAGCCGTGAGGCACGGCTGGAGCAGCAGCTCTGAGAGGGGAGCTGACTCGGGGTAGGTTGTGCCTCCCGAAGGAGTTGGGCACAGCTCCCAGGAGGGTATGACTTTTCAGGCGTGTTCAGTGACGCTGCTGGGGACCCAGCGCATTGAAGACACAGTTTGGCCAATTTTTCCATGCCATGTGTCTTTCCTGCTCTAAAAAACCATCACAGGCAAGGTACTGAATGGTCAAGAAGCGTTAGCCTCAAATCCAAAGGCTAACGGTTGTCCTGAGCCCAGCACACAGTGCCCGGCTCGCTCTCCTCTGCGGATCAGCCGACTGTTTCTTACTCATCTGTGATGCAACTTCTCTCTCCCTCTGACTCCATGTGCCAGAAATAGCTCATCAGCCTGGTTTGTGATGTACCAGGCGGCTGCACCTAGTTGAATGAGAGATGCTGCAGTGCAGCTGGGCTGGTTTTACCTCCTGGGCACCTGGATTTAAAACAGTCCCATGAAAAGTGCGTGTTTCCTGGCACCAGAGTTTTTCCCTGTCGAAGGACCTGACTCCTGACATGCTGCTTCAGTTTCACCAAGGAAAAGAGAAACTTGCAGAGGCTTTGTAGGAAGCGATGAGCGCTCAGTGCTGCTGGAGATGGTCCATGCAGAGGAGATCTGCTGCCTCGTGGGTACCTACGAGACATCTCATTTTCAGGAGTGCTATGGAGGTTACTGTGCCAGCACAGCCGTGGCCCTGGGAGACCTTCCAACAACCTCATTTTCCACTGAACACTATGTGACTGTTGTGTACTTCTCCGGCTTACACACCCTGAGCAGTCAGAAAGCTCTGACGAGCTTTGCTGAGCGCATCTGCTAATTGTCTGCCCTTTTACAGAAGCAGCAATGGTTACTCTCACCATAAGGGCCAGACTTTCTCAGCGGCTGCTGCCCTGTCCCTTTCCCTTCCTCTCTTCCCTTTGTAAAGGTGCGGGAGGGTTGCGTTTGCCTCACCTGCAGTGCTGGCAAAGTGACGTTGCATGGGAATTCTCATGCCTGTGGCACTGGAGACCAAGGCACCAACTTGCTGTCGAAGGCACCAGCGAGAGCAGGTCCTGAAGTTCCTCTGGCTGCTAATTTTGGCCCGGTGCTTCTCCCATCCTTGCAAAATAGAAACCACCTGATGATAGCTGTGGTCATTTGCGCTTTCTGGTTGTCACTCAATTGCAGAACGTAATCCCTTAGGCCAGCCCTGTCCAGCTGCCGCCGCAGCAGAGGTGACCAGGAACTCCGTTAGCAGCTCTGGAGCTGTGGCAGAGGTTAGGGCAGACCGGTGTCCATCCTCAGAAGGCAGTGGAGCGTGGGTGTGCATTAAAGAGCCTGCTGTTGTCTGGTAGCTGAGGCATCTCTGCAGCATGCTTAAAAAACAAAAGGTAGACGTAGGAAAATTAGGAGCCCCTGTCATGTCCAATCTGTCTGTCAAAAGGGTTTCCCACTTTATCTGGCAGTTCACCTGATATATCGCAGCCACATTCAAAGGGGTATAATCAAGACAAGGACAGAAAAGAAAACAACAGCTGGAGAAAATTTACCATTGATTAATGCTAAACCTAATGGTCTGTGATACCACTTCAGTAGAAGCCATTCAGTGAAATAGCATCCGCTCAATTTCACTTATTCCAAATATGAGATACTAAGGACCATATTCTCCTCCCATTTGCACTGCTGTAAGTCCAAAACCACTTACCCAATTTCTGAAGAGCTACCCTGAATTAGCAGGGGTGTAGCAAATCATTCTATAGCTTGCAATAAGCAGTTGATTCTTCTGATCTTAGAGCCTACAGGAGCAGCTGTCCTGTGATCTTACACGGCCTCTTAGAAAACAAACAGAAATGATTAGATGTGTAATTTTATTTGCAGTCTAATTTTGCTTATTTTCTAAAAGACCAATTTAATATGTGTGCACAATAAAGGTAATATTCAAATACCTCATGTGTGATGCTTTCTGTTCTTAATGATAGCATGGATAGGGCCTCAAATGCTAATTCCGTAGCAGCCTCCCAGTAGAGCATCATTCCATGTCTCCCCACACATTTTTCCTGAACACTTCATCCTGCAGGAGGAAGAGCCATCATTCTACAATCTCAGCAGACAAATGAACCTGAAATACCATCGTGTGAAATTATGTGGTTACCTGTGTGTTGTTGCTAACAGCCCCCGGCCCATTGAGAACTCGCGCTCCCGCACAGAAATGTTCGGGACACTCTGATGTAGCTCAGCTGATCGCTTCGTTTTGAGACTAGAACGACAGGAAAGGTATTTTACACTGTTGGCAGCCACAGATGACACACTGTAGGACAGAAGAGTCATGAGATTGAAGTTCACATTTGTGGCAAGGGTAAGGTGAGAGGGAGTCAGTGGGATGGCTGGACAGCTGCTGCACATACTTTCTTGGCAAGCACAAACCGCCATCTCCAGTGGCCGGCATCAGCACATTTTACGAACTCGCAGTTCTCAACAACGATTGCCTGTGACACAGAACAAAGCTGGAAATACATCAAGTATCAGTAAAGTTATCCTCTGTAAGCAAACAGCAGCTCTGGCATTTTGGAAAACAGAATGAGCTTTAGAAATGCCCGAGGATGCCAAAAAGTTCACAGAAAACACAGAAGAATGAATATTCTCCCTAAGTATTGCTTCTGTGATACAAACCCTTCCGTAGTCACCAACCATTTCCATTCCCAGAAATAAGACTCTTCATCCCAGTGGACTGTCAACAGCTGCACAAGCTGTGAGAAGGAAGATGAATGCACGCGGAGATGAGAACACACTGTATTAGCATGCAAAGTATTTGCAGATCGTTAGTCATTTTGACTCAGACATGAACAACCTCACGTTTGTAAATTACTGGACATCAAAATAACATCATTTAAAGGGTGGAGGAATACAGTCAGGGTTATATATTTATATTTATATTTTACATTATATTTTATAAAAACAAGATAGGTAAAAGAAAAGTTTACATTAAAAAGTAAATAAATAGAAGGAGCCCTCCCTGCCCCGAAGTCCAGACACATGCTAAACCACCTCCTCCCAACCGGCCTTTGTGATCTGCAATCACATATTGCAGCATTAAAGGCACTGCTAGAAATTACCCATAGGCAAGAAGCAAAACTGACTGGTTTTTATTGTCCAAACTGAATTAAATGCAAAAAGCAACTAAAGATCTTAAGATAATTTTAAAAATATTTAGCAGTCGTTAACTATGAGGTTACTTACAACACGAATGTGAATCTTTTGACTTTTCTTTACGTCCAAATACACAAAACACACACACAACACGAGTCAGATCTGCAAGGTCCTGAGCCCTTGCATATCCAGCTGAGTCCACAGAGCAGCATATATCTGAAATCGCTGAACATCAAGACAAAAACCAGTAAAGTTGCTGACCCTTCGTAAAAGTCCCATAAACCAGCCAAAAGCATTTTTACTGAAAAAACTATTTATTTGTTTAACATAAAATACCTAGTGTGGAATTAAACTATCCAGTGTTGCATCAGTAACATAGGAACAAAAGGAGTATTTTACAACAAGCTTGATATACACAAAGTTTTTAAACATTAAAATGTATCCAGCCTAGAAACTGTACATTCAAACACAGGAAAACATTCAATGTTCTTTCGGCAAGCATTTAGGAATAATAAATCATTCCATCAAAGCACACTTGGAGAATTATTTTTCCCACAACAGCTTTGCACATGAATATATTGGACAGTTTGCAAATCTCTGAATCCCACAATTCTGTTTGCTCTCGATTTTAATTCAAAATTATCTCATTTTATTGTTTTAAATGAACTAGCTATATTAATTCCTTCATCAGTGAAAAATACTTGCCAGTGTGTAAAACAATCTTTGGAAGCTTATTATATACATCAATGGTGTTGCCATATTAACAAAATATGACTTGTGATTATTTATAGGCTATTGTGTATCAACCCAAATGTTCTTCAGTTTTTCAGTGAACAATCTAAAATGTCTTTCCATTATTAATAATATGCAAGGACCTGCAAAACCTGAACTTCTCTTCTGTTTCTTCAGTGCCCAATAGGCTGCTACTGATTTCGGTGAGGTGGGATCAGCTGTGGCGGGCTCCTACCTGTCTTCCTCTATCAGCTGATCCAAAGCCCACAAATATCCATGGGAGATCCTCCCAGACTTCAGTGAGCTTTGGATCATGCTTTAGGCATCATTGTCTCGAAATCAAAGACCCAGAGTATGAAGATGTCTCAGCTGGACCAATCTTGGCATTTATATCATTATGTACATTTTCAGTGCAGAATTCATAAAAAGTGAAAAGCAAAAATGCCTTTGATTTTTTTTTTAATACTGTAAATGTCACAGGTTAAAAATGAACTATTCAACAGCATCAAAAGATTTCACATTACCTATAAATCTTTACCTGGGAAATATTTTATCTGAAGTATACATATGTGCAAATCTATGAGATATATATACTTCACCTAAACCACTCTGAATGCACACTTTGAAGGCTGTTGCAACGCACTCCTTTAAAACTGTTGAACATTGACTCAAAAAAAAGAAGTGATATGTGAACATTAACACTGGAAAAGTAGAATTTTAACTAAAGGCGCTCAGTAACAAATCAAGAAACTTAGCAGCTAGGCTGTAAGGTGGCACACTCCTTCAGGCCACGGATGTCATGCATCTGATGTTCTTTTTCATCTCTAATGGAGGCTGACACCCCTCTGAATTCTCCTAGAGGCCATCCAGTTTCGGGGTGTGCACCTAACTATAAACACAGCTAACGGCAAGCCCACACGGCGAGAGACGTAAGCATCTGGATGTGTCAGGTGTGGACTGGCATGCTCTCAAGTGCCTTCACCAGCAGGAGGAAGAAGATGGTAGTCAGAACTGTCATTAAAGGGTGAACGATCCATACTATGCAAAGGCAAAGCAGGTTTTCTAGCTCATTGGTCACACACGTGGTCTAGTATCTGATCTAAACCCATCCAGGAACTGCTTCCTCACTGCCAGTGTCCTGTCCATCTCTCGCACATCAGAGGGACAGTCCAAGGGAAACAAGTCTGTGTCTCTCTCTACTTTGAGGCAGCTCTCAGCCACCCCGGTTGCATAGTGCATTAGGGAGAATTATCCAACTACAGCCTGACGGAAGGAGGTGCAAACAAATTATTTGCACTGGTTGTCAGTGCTGTGAGAGCCCTGTCTGTTTCTTGGGGATCAACTGGAACTGGAGCTTGCTGGAGATTGAACACTCAGGATACAGAGACAGCAGAGACAGAGATAACCGAACCAGCACACAGCAACAGCCACTGGAAGAGACAGTGTGTTTCTATGTCATCAGCCACATCTTAAAGTGGGATCCCCTGTGAGCTGAATTGCATTTTCATATTACTGTGGGAAGTTTCCTGTTTAGACCAACCACTTCTGGAGTCTTTCATTGCAGTCACCATCATCGAGTGGTAAATGAATGGGCAGACAATTTGGTGCCGTGTCAAACTTCAACTTTTCTCAGCAGAAGATACCCCCACACAGAATTCAGTAACCTCTTTGGCTTTTTTTTTATTAGTCTGAGTTTCCTCAGTTTCTTTAAGGAATTATCCACTTCTAACTTTCCTTCAGGGCTATAAACAAACAGCCTAACATGTCTTGGAGCATTATACTGCCCTACAGTGCTGTAAAACCCTAAGTGAAAGCTGAACCCCACCTGTGTTCACTTCTATTGCACCCAAACATGGACTCAGTGACCTATTCTTGCCCCACAGAAAAGGGACCTGGTTCCCAGAATACTTAAAATATTCTACTGTGCAAAAATTGATTGCACGCTTACCTATGTTTACGTGAGACGACTGACCACAGATACTATAAAAATGTATTGCTTACCACAGCCTAGTGATTAGCATTTAGCCCATCTCACTTACATTTGGTTGTGTGTGTTCCATAGTCTGGAATCCTGAAAATAAACTGAGACAAGGATGAGACACATCTCAGCTTCCTTATGCGTTTCGTCGCTGCACATCCACAGACTCTGAAATCTGACTTCCTGCATAGTGACAGATTTCTGACAAACAAGACCAACTTATCCTCACCTGAACTCTCTTACATTCTCTGACAAGAGCAGGATCCTCAGCCTCGAGGAGCGACATCTGAAGGAGTGAAGTTCCTCATCTAAGGATGACTGCAGTTGGGCTCTTCCCATGATTTTTGTTCACTTATGACACGATGCCAGCTACATTCCTTTGTCACCAGCTTGATGTTAGAGTCAATGTACAATCAGTAGCTATCGAGAAGTTCTGCCCAGCTGTCAGGAGGCCAGCTTCTGTTGGGAGACACTTGAAAGCAGCTCCATCCAAATTGCTACACGCAGCTGTTCAGACTGAGGCATTTTTATCAAAGGTTTTGGTTACACCACCGCAAGAACATACTTAGGCAAATTGAGCAGAAACATACCTGGACCCATGCAGAAAACCACAGTGTGCATCTCCACACGCAAAGAGACACCAGTACAGCTGAAGCTGTCTTCACCAAGCAACAGAGCGCTCAATGTTTCTGGCAATGTTAGAGAAGTCAAATTCTGCTCCAAACCACGAGGATTTACATTTCTTATATAAGGTTCCATCTGTGCAACAAATACCACTCCTCACTGACTCAAACTACCTGCCTTGAATGGGAGAAACATGCAGAAAACTGTTCCCAAGCAATCAGTCAGTGCCTGTTAATTCTCAAGGAACAGAACCCATAAGCAAGGGAACTAGAAAGCATTGGTTGGTTTGCCGTTACCACATTTTGTTGTTGTTGCTGATGGCTAAAAAGTGCAAGGCAGGCATCTAATTCATAAAACCTATTCTGTAGTGTATGGAATCCACCGTGTGCTATGCCAGGTACACAATACATATTAATCTTTTGTTTTTAGGCGTCAAGAGTACATTATTTTAATTACAGCTTATACTGAGTTGCATTCAGTTAGCTATTTGCTTGACACGGGACATTTTAAGCTGAATAGCTGACCATGCAAGCACAACAGACTTAAGAAAAACCCCTCCTGCTAAACTTCAAATGGTATCTGGATCAAATGCCTCTCAATACAGAAGTAAAATTTTTATGTGTGTGAGCAAAGAGCAGCAGAGACACAATTTGCTTAGGTTCAACCCAAAAGTTCCTGCAGTTTGACACGTGACATTGGCAGTGACAGTATGGTCAGCTTTCTATGCTTCAGGGTTGGACTTTTTGTGAAGGAGATCTTGCTCGTATCATTCATTCTTTCAGCAGGTTTTCATGTCCCATCATTCCTGTGATCCGGAGTTTGACCTGGTGACCCCTGGGGAATGAGATCCTCTGCCAACCATCTCCTGTCCCCATTCTCTGTGGCTGGACTCCTGTAAGCCACGACCTTTCGTTTCAATGGGCAAGAAGCAGGAAGCCACAGCGGCCAGCAGGCAACATCCACTGTAAACCACCAGTGTTAAATAGACAGAAGATTCCAACATCACCTGCAGAAAAAAGGCAGAAAATACAAAGTATTTTGTATTGTATTATGTAACCCCTGAGCCTTAGCACAGAAAGAAATACAAATACTAATGTAGTAGTGGAAATTTTAATTACAGGATTGGAAAAACTGTTTAACATGCACTGCTGCATGCGTTCTTTCCTCAATGACGACACATAGCTATTAAACACTGACAAAACAGTCTGGATTACTAGTGCCACAGGGTCATGCTGCCCTTACGTATTAGACAGGACTTAAGCAAATCACAAGTTTTCTACCTAGCTCTCTGCAGAGCCACTGCTTCTGACACAGTCTTCTGAGTCCTGTCCCTGCAGAGCCTGTCTCCCCCAACCTCCCTGTCTAGCTCTTTCTATATACCCTGAAGGTCTGTAGCCCCTACGACCTCAGCCTGGGATCTCAAGAGAAAGGTGGCATCGCGCCAGGCACAGAAAGTCCCTGCCTCTCACAAATCCCATCTCCAGGAGGTAGCTTCCAAGGTGTCCTTACATCCATCCAGCAGCCTGCTTCTTGGTTATTTATCCCCCAATATATGGAGCTCTGGAGCAAGAGGTAAATTCAGAGATGAGCCTGAACTCCGCTCAAGGAACAGGCAACAACAACCCTGCTTCAACACATCATGCACAGATTGCCCTTGGTTTGGCCCTTACAGCAGAAAAGCAGGTTCTCCACCACCTTCCTGTGCCTTCAGTCTCAGAAGGAGAAGGCATTTTACCTGTGCAATGAATGGGGTTATGAGGGCTCCCACTCTGGCCATTCCACTGCATGTTCCCAGCCCCAAAGCACGTGTGGCTGTTGGATAAACCTGTGAACAAAGCATCAGCCCATTAACACTAGTGGGAAGCTCTTTTCCCTCCAGTCTCCTAAATAAATGGAAATTAGTAAGTGGTACTACAGCAAGTTCTCTTAGACAATGACAATGAGATCATCAACTCATATCTGGGGTAAGGTCCATTGTGAAGAGGTCATAGAAATGACTTTCCCACCATGTTCTCACTCCCCTTAAATATTCTCATTACAAAAACAACCTCCTTACCTCAGGAGTGTAAACATAAGCAGCCTGAAATCCTCCTGAAATAAAAGCTCTTGCAATGAAGAGCAGCACAGTAAGAACATTTCTGTGAGAATAAAAAGGAGAGCAGTGTTTGGGATTGTTCTGTACAATCTGTTTGTTTAACTTGGAGGCAAGTGCAATAAATATGCTAAATTTGTTAGAACGATTTCTTTTGTTTTCTAATGAACCCTTGGTATTTTTTCTGGACCTTTAATATAACAACGATGCCAAACAATCTGCATTCTCACAATCACATCAGTTTTCTAAGTGTATTCGTTCTAACTGACAGGTGTGGCCTGTTGAAATAAGCAGTGAATGCCAAAGCTTATCTAAATAAGAAAAATATATTCCACGTTATGAACGGTGCTAAAAAAAATGGCACACATGAGAAGGAAATGAGAATGCAGCTTTCCTGTGTAAAAGACATGTACCTGTGTAAAACCTGGGTATTTGCAGCTTTGTAAGGTTTCTTATTACAAGGTTTCTGTACTGTAAGGTTTCAGTGCCTGAAAAGGTTTAAATTCAGAGTTCTCCTCTGGCTGTTAGGACATTTCCTTGTTCGTCAGCCCCAAGGTACAGACATTGTTGCATGCATGTGGCATGAAGGCCAGATACAGTCAGAGGCAGACTCTCAGAGCTCAGCTGGAAATTTGGTACCATTAAGATTCAAGGGCAAAGCTGCCAACGGAGTTGTTCTTTGGAAAATCTGCATGAAGGACAGATACTGAACAATACAAAAATGTCAACCCAAGTTCTTTTGAAAGTTGGGCCCCATGCATCTGCAATGCCAGCATCAAGCTCCACCAGCCATGCTGTATAAAACTTTGAGGTTGTGCCAGTCTGTGTCTATTGCTTCTCACGTAACTGTGCCATAGCACTGAGACCACCGAGAGCCCATGGCAAGTGAAGCAGTCAGAGCAGCTGGATGGGAGGCAGAGACTGGGCTTGGTTGTGAAGCACTGCCCTGGTACAGTCAGCCTGGGGAAACATAGGTATTGAATGGCAGAGAGCAGTACACAGACCAGCTACCGAGGATCATAACATCAGATCTGATTTAAAAAATTGTCCAGTGGTTACCTCCTACTGAGACATAAGCTCTTATTTTCCCCTTTGGATTGCTCTGTCTACAAGATTATAGTGAAGGATTTCTCCTCTCCTGCTTCTTTTAGTTTCCTTCCAAAATCTGGTGAGAAAACCTAACACCATCCTTAATTCTTTCTCCAGTTGAGTACGACCATCTCATGGCTTTTCAAACCACCACTTCCAGTTCTCCTGCCACAATCAAGAGAGAACATGGATGAATCAGATATACCAGTTGTTCACCATGTTTTACTTACCTTCCAACGCAGAGAAACAGCAAAAGACTGCAAAATGAGAAGACCAAAAAGGACAGGGCCATGGTTTTCTTGCGGCCTATCCGATCAATAATCCATAGTGTTACTAACACACCTGTAGAAGGAGACAAGTTGACTGTTGGGAATTAAGCAAAGGTGGAAGCTGCAGCAGCTAGCTTTTAAAATTGTCTGGGTTATTTAGATTTGAAATTTTGTTCGCTCTTTCTTTAAAAGACATCGCTGGCGGAGGCATCAGGTAAGGGTGTAGAATAGATAGCCCCAGCCATTGGTGCCACATGAAAAGAGAAACTCTGTGTCCCAGCTGGTGAGTCTTGCTCCATGTTCACTACCCCACTGGTCCACATATCCACATGCCCATACACTCAGGGGCTACATGCTGACGTAGGAGTGAGCAAACAACACTGACATCTGTTAACAACCGATTATTGCAGTGGTTACCAACGTGAATGCGAAAAATACCTGCCTTATGTCTCATTGGAATATTTTTTGTTCAACTTCTGACTATTGTTCCTTGCTAATCTTCCTACTGCTAGACTTAAGGGCTCTTTAGAACTTAGTATTTTCTTTCCATTGCGTTATTTATATGCTGCCATCAAATTATTTCTCACCTGCTCTTTGACAAAGGAAATAAATAGATCAAACTCTGTAAGTCTCACAATGTTAAGCATTCTCTCTTATGCAACTTTTCCAGATCCTTTCAAAAGCTGAGGTACACCAACTGTGGGGATTATTCAAGCATCAGAGTTGCCAGTGTCATATTCAGAGTTATCCCTGTTAATATTTCTTACTCCTACCTTAGTATGTGCCAGGATCAAATCAGTCCTATCAGTTATAGCATCAGTCCAAGAGTACATGCTGTCTTTTCTGTCCACTGTCCACTGACATCCTTCCCAGAACGACTGTTACGCAAGATAGTCCTCCTATTAGGAAGCGACTATGCATATTTATCAGTCATAGACTTACAACTTTTCACCAACTAAATGGCTTCTCTTTGAGCATTTGTCCCTGCAACTATAATCCAGAACAGTGAAAATAACGTGACCACTGCCTCACAGTATTATTTCAAACAGATTAATTCTGAGAAAACATCTTCTACACCTGAAGAAACAATGGCTGTTACACACTAACTATCTTGCTTGTCCTGTGTCAGCCTTCATTGAAATTCACTGAAATCATCTGAAAATCCTGACTGAGGCTGGACACAGAGCTTTGGGGAGCAAGTTCTCCACTGATTCACTATACCCACCATCCTTTGAAAATAGTTCTGGAAAGTCATTTATGGATAAAAGTTCAAGTGATTCTGCCCCTTTGATTTAATTGTTACTCTTCCTCTGAATACCTAGTATGTTTCTTGGGCCATTATAGCTTCACAAAGCAATTACTAGTGATTTTATCTGTAGTGATCACATGGGCAGTGAAGAGAGCTACAGCTACTGTGTGTACTGCATATATCAAGTAGTCCAAGCAAGGAGCTCCAGTGCTGTGGGAAACACATGGGCATTAGGCCAGACAGAAGACCCTGTTTCATTGCTTGTACCAGAGCCCACTCTAATCTCACTGAGCCACTGGCAGTGAAGAACTGGTGCTTCTTATTGCCACTCACCAGGGAATTCTGAGAGGGTTGTCCAGAGCAGGTCAGTGTAGTCTTCCTCTGTCAGATACTCACAGGTCAGGCTGCACTTTGCTTTAACTTCTTTCCTTCTACTGGATACTGTGGGAGGAAAAATTAAAAACCCAACTATTTAATGTATTTTAAGTAATCTCTTCTCTGGTTACCTTCCTTTACTCCTGCTATGTCTTTATCACTCTTACTGCTGAAACTGATAGAAAGGATGTACTGAAAAGGCCCTGCCGCACAGCAGGTATGTTCTACCTGGAAGGTACAGCTGAAACTGAACAGTTTATAATCTTATTTGTGGCAGGATGTCTTACCTTGGCGACCATCACTATCAGAATGAAAACTTACACTTCCTTATCAGCTGTACAGGCTTAGTTCTTTTTCAATCCAGGGCTCAAGACAGGGAACAGAATTAACATCAATAATTCAGTTTCTCCCTACATAAATTGGGATATTAACACTTCATCTATAATTTGAGAAGACTGAATAATACCGTGTCTTTGTAAAAACAAGCATTTCTAAAGGACGCATGCTCCTTTGTGGAGGCTAACCAGAGTTAGACCTCTCAAATAGCTAATACGCTGTTTTACAAGCTTGGGATCTGTGTCTTCTCCCAATACTACCCATGCTCTTTCTATAATTTTCCAACTATCAGACAGTTTCCACTAATTCCAAGTGTTCTGAATACATTCATGCAACCCCCGGGGAATCAAACTTTTCAAGTGCGGTCAAAGCACTTTTTTTTTTTTTTAAAAAACAGAAAAATTTGCAACTAAAAGGGCAATGGTTTCCCAATGTTATCTTTTTTCTCAGCAGGTCTTCACATCTTGAGAACCTGGTAGCTGCACAGCAGCAGCAGTTATCTCTATCTCAGAACTAATTAGGCCTGTCAAATCTGGAAACTGCATTTATTCAATCACTTTTTTCTCAAGAAGAACAGATACTTTTTCTAAGAGGTCTCCCTTGAAGGTTGTCTTGCTGGTTTACATTTTGGGCTCAGAGACACTGCAGGACCTCTCTGCATTGTGCAGGAGATGAGGAACAGTCTATCAGAAATGTTTAAAGTAAGTAACCCTTTAAGTGGATGCCTTAAAATTCAGGCTGGCAGCCACAGTCCTTTCCAAACTAACAGCAGAAGGTGATCTAATAAAAGATATTCCACCACTTAACAGGGTATAGTTAAAAAAGAAAAGATGGATTAGTACTCACTGCTGCAGACGTCTCCTGCTTGGAAGAACTCTGTAGTTAATAAAACTAACCCATAATATGAAAAAGCATTGGAAAACCTGCAAGGAAGAAAACGAGAGAGGAAGTCTCAGGTGGTCAAACCTATAGTAAACAACATGAATCAAAATCGAACCCACTGTGTGAGGACTTCCACTAAGTGCTACCTCAAAGCTATTTCCTATCAGCATTTAGAAAATGAAAGGGCAATTAGATTGAGAATGCTAGTGATTGGGTGGTTTAATAAATTACAAATCAATACAGGCTGGGGTATGTTTTGAGGAGGAAGTTGCTGTATTTTAGTGATACTGTAAAGTACCTCCATTAAAAACCATTTAGAATTGTGCTGGAACTGAGCCATTTATATTTCCTCTTACCATATAAACCAGAGTAACAATGTGGTCCATCTAAAATGAGGCGTAAAAAGGTCCCTCATTTTTCCTCGGTCTTCCTGTTGAAAACAAGCAGAAGTCAGATGATCAGGGCACTCACTGGTCCTGGACTGGAGGATGCAGAGTGGCAAGGGATAATACAAGACACAGACCCATGTACTCAGGATATCTCACGATGAGCATTTGGTTTCAGCTGAGGGCTCTTCAGGTTGTAGGAGCCACACTGGAGCTGGGATCCGAGTAAAGAATTCCTCCACCAAGGGGAATTCTCCAGGAGCATAATGTTATCAAAACCAGTTCATGCACAGGGCACACTACTCCTCCACAAGGAAGGTGAGGATCTGTCAGAACAAGGTGGGGCTGGAAAGAGGTAGAGCAGAACTTTGCCGATCCACAGCTGGCCCACAGCCAGCTCCCGTAAATTAGAGCAGCCCCTCAGGGCTCCTGATCTAGGATGAGGTACTGAGGAACTACAAGCAGCCCTCCTGCCAGCAGACTCCTTTTAAACTGCGTGGTTCTTCGAGAGAGTGAGCGGAGGGCTCAGCCCAAACACTTGTGGTTAGCGAAAAGTACTTTCCCACCCCACCCTGAAAACAAAACCATCCAAAACTTGGAGAGCGTTCCTGCACAGCCCATCAAAATTACCCTGACTGAACCAAACATTTGTGACACGCACAGGAGCTCCAATCCTCACTGAGCCAGACCTTAGAAAATCAAACCTCCGCCTCTGATTAGTAAGACGCTGTCATTACCAACAGGCTCCTGCCTAGCTTTACAATTTTGCTCTTGTTCAAATCCGCAGGTCTCGCTCTGCTGTCCTTCCTTGCTGGCTAACTTTGTAACTTCCTTTTCTTATAAAAATCTGCTCTTTGTTCTGTAAATGCAGAGCTGCTTTATATGTTGACAGGAGTGCTGAAAAGTTGGCCATATAAAGCTGAAATGAAAAACGATCCAATGCAACTCATACAGTAATATGCAGCTCAGACGTAACAGCCTGAAGTACTCCATGCATTAGGACTGAATAGGAGCTTGCAGCTTTCCCACTCCAGAAAATCAGGATTAGCTTAAAAATGAGGTACAGCTAAAGAGTTAAATTCCATCTTGTCTCATGAGTTCAGATCTGGGAATTCTGATCTGAGTTCTTTGGTAGCCTCAAGGTGTGGTTTTCTTTAATAAGAGGGTCTCAGAGTGAGGTTAAATAGCATTAATGCCCACGTTTAAGGTCCTCTTCCACATGTTGGTCCACTTCAGGATTTCCATGTAAATCAAATGAGAAACTAACTACCCCTCACTGTGAGAGGCATATATGATCATCTCTCATTTTTTTTATTACTGGTTGAGATATTAAAATTAAACCTAACATTGATTATTTGCGTATAAAATTACATATGAATGTAGCACAGTTTCATTGTATCCCACGTTATTAATGTGCCTGTTACCTGTACATACCTGTCTGGAAATAATTAATTTTCCCAAAGGCATTGGAGCTCCATTTTCTGTTGCTATCCGCTTTAAAGTGGCAATTGCTTTTTCTTGATTTCCAGATAATACATCGTACCTGGCACTTTCTGGCAGCCACTAAGAGAGCAAAGCAGATCACACACACAATGATGTCAGAAACACAGCAATAAACAAACTGGGGATTTTCTTTGTGGGCTTACAGTGGGAAATCTCAGTGACTCCAGCAGACTACTCACACAAAAAAGGATTACAGAACTAATCTTTAACAATTCAGAGAACCATCTTTTTGCCAAATGTCAAACTCCTCATTAGGCTTTAAGAAACTGTGAAACCCTACTTTCACCATAAAGTCAACTCCAGTCTAAGATCTTTCCCTTCTGTTACTTTGGTTTTATTCTTGAGAAATGTTAGGCATTTTTGCAGGTTCTTTACATTATACCTTCTCAGTAGGAAAGGCAAAGCATCCAGGGCATATAACAAGATGCTCTAGGCATTCCAAAATTTGCATTTTTAAGCTTCTTTTAAAAACAAGCATGTTAGCACCTGTATAGCTGGAGGTATTTCTGAAAAACAATGTCAGTGGCTAAGGAATAATAAGAGCTGCTAAACAACCGGACAAGGACATATATCTTTGAGAAGACTGAATGATTGGCAAATATACTACCTAATAGTGCACTGAAGCTCAGGTTTAACTCATATACATCTTATTTTAGAATCTGACCTGCACTATGCAGATTTTACCCCTAATTTGGGTGGATTTTTTAAGTGGACAGTAATTATAAAAGTTATGATTTTGACAAAATAATTTAAAAATCTAAAGAGCAATCAGGGAAATAGCAACAGCTTTTAATAAAATGTTGATTCCACTGAGCTTAGTTGAAACAAAGTCATTAAACTGGAGAGGCTTCCAGGCCTTATTTGGTTTCACAAAATTCCAGCCCACCATTGTCCTCCAGCAATTACAGTCACATAAACACAGCTCTCAGTGGAATGTTTTTACTAGCACCCTGTTGAAACAACAGCATTTTTGTCATTATTTCAGATGTTTCAAAGAAGACACCAACAGAGAACTTAACACTGTCACGATTTCCTTCAATCGGGTTACAGAATCAGGTAGAGAAGTGCTAGATTGACGGAACGTACATTCATCTTTGAAAGAATACCTACAAAACAGAGGACAGCGAAGAGCAAAAGTGGGAGGGCAGAAAGAATGAGAAGCCACCGCCAGCCAAGAGTGGGCATCACCAACACTGCTAGGAGGACTTCAAACACAGTCCCTATGGCCCAAAAGACCTGCCAAAGGGAAAAGAAACAGTCACAAATGAGAATAAGAGTGCTCTTAAGGCTTCCTGCTTTGTAACATTCCAAGATGCGCTCTCTAGGGACAGCTGGAGAGAGAAATGCCAAAGACATTTCAAATATGCACCACTGTATCGAAATAGAGTCCAGACATTTTAAGGGGATTTGTTTAAATGTTGCAGGAGCTAAAATGTTCATTTCTGAAAACCTAGCATCGCCTTCCTCTAGACACTCAAGTTTAACTGTAGGTAGCTTCTTATAAGGAATAGACTCATCACATGGTATTTCTTAAGCAAAATGGCTATTAATGTATCTGTCTATGAGTATTACTCCCAGCTACCACCATGAGATTTATGGTATTTGTTTTCCTTACCAAAGGCACAGAGTTTGGACTGTAGATCAAAGAAGGAATTGATACCTTCTTAGCAAATAATGTAGCTGGCATCCTCTTGCATATCCTACCCATGCAGGACTATTCTCCTTTAGATTACGAATCCACTTAGCTCATTATTTAATGCTCAGAATATATTTCTAACCCAGGGTTGCTCAGAGGCAGCCAAACTGTGGCAGAACAAAAATGACACAGAAAGGAGTAATTTGTCTACTGAACTCTGTTTAATCCACTGAATGCAGGACTAGCCAGCAGATATCTTAGAAGACTGGTTTTGCATTAAGAAGCTGTTTCAATTTGGTGAGGTATTGCACAAGGATGGTCCTTCCAAACTGACTGGTGCAGACAAGTAATAGTACTGTTCTCTGACTCTTCAACCATCCATTAAAGGGCTGCGAATTTTGCCGTAAAGTATTTATAGGGCAAAATTCTGCTCTCTGTGACTTTGATACATTTGGATTGAACACAGGGAGCTGAATTTAGCCCTGCATTTACTGAACAGCCAGTTCTCCACTATCCATTACTGAGTTGTAGATTAATTTCACCATGAAATTAGGTGACATCCAAATAGCCCCCCATGTGCTAACAGCAGTAACTTACACAGCACTGGATGCAAGTTAATTTGTAAAAAGGCAGGTTCAACAAAAAAAGTGGAGCATTACATGAATGATTCATGCTGCTTTTGGACCTGAGCTAGTACTAGTGTGTGGGGTTAACCTCAGCTTCCCACTAACTTGGACAATCAAGATTTGACTGCAGCTGTGTGTGAGATTTCTAGTCAGTAGGATTGAATGGATATAACCAACAGCAGAATTTGTCCCTCTAGGCACCAGTATGCATAGCTACACTGCTCACCTCTATTAATAAAATGCATTTTGCTCTGGCTTTCATTGGAAGGAATTCAGCATATAAGGTTACCCTGTAAAGAGTGAACATTGAGAAAAATGTCATGTTAGCACATTGAGAAAAATGCCACGTTAGCACAATGAGAGAGGTTCAAACATTTCGTTTGCCTTTTATTAAAATTGCCAAACCCATAGTAGTAATGCAAAACCCTTCCTAGCCCTCAAGAGTCAGCAAGACTGTGGACACTGGTTCAGACTCCCCTTGTTACATCAAAACAAAACCGCTTTAGTTCATCATTGCAATGGAGGACAGAATTTGCTCTGTTCCGTGTGATTTTGTAACCCTATAGTTGTTAGCTAAATGTAGCAGTTCTTGATGCATATGTTTTCACAACCCTGCTCTGGTCTGGGACAAGCATCATGCCCATCATTTTCAGCGTGGTCCATCAGCATTCAACACAAACTCTTGCTGGGTAAAGTATTTCTTCAGGGCTTCACAACTGGCTTAGAGAATTTCACATCAGTCTACTCTGCCAGGTTTCAGTTCTCCAAGAGATGAATACTTTCAAGGTCTGATTCTGTTACTGGTACAAAATAATTTGCATTCTTTTATTGTGGGAATTCAAAAGAAATCATCTAACTCTGCAGAGTCTTTGTTTCATGACTGTGTCAAAGAGTAATGGTGCAGCTTCTCTGTGAGTATTTCCTGAGGATGAACGCAAGGGCCAGCAGCCAGTCAAGGCTCTCTCGTCTTCTTCAAACTGTCTGGTAAGACTTGTTGTTCTTTGCTCCTACTCTGCTTGCATTCCATTGACTCATCCCGTTTCTGTCTCTAAACTCCTTAGGCTTCCTTTGATGTTTGTGACAAAACTCCTACTAACTTGACAAATGGTGGATTGATCTCAGAGTAGCTTCCCAGAACTCAGTTCATCGAAGTACAAAGTTGCACACAATATTATATTAAATCAGCGATTAAGAGGAGAAGGAAGTAAAATCACACAATGAAATGTAGAGCAGTCCCCTATATATGGTGGCAGAAAGCAGGAGCTGATTAATGCTGTACAGAACTTTTTTCTTAAGAGAATACTCCGTATCTTTGCAAGTCTGGATGTTGGCACAGTGAATGAATAGTCATACTCAGCATTAGATAATATCCCACAGAAAATTCCCAGATGATGCCACAGCTTCTCAGGTGCAGCTCCTACTTAAGTATAGACAGAGGGCTATCTGCTATAGTCAGTTAGTTTATTATTATTGCTGGATGCTTTCTTTTTAATAGCACCTTTCTTAAAAATCTCTCTCATACCCATTAGAGAATATACAATTAAGAAGATACCCATGTCATTCCACTGAAATTCAGCCACTCATATCCAAAGTTACATAGCCTACTTAAGGATATTAGAAAGGAGCTACTTTTCCTGCTTCATACATATTTACTCCTCTGTCAAAGGAATCACTATTATAGTTGGAACAACAAACAGACTCAGCAGCAATGGAATCCACTCTGAGTTCTGTAACCGACTCTTCTTTGTCTCTCATTAAGTCACGTAGCCTTTGTGCATTATCCACCCTCTGTAAAACGGCACTAGCTGCGCTGTAGCTGTTCTGCTGGGGCTCTGTGGAACGTCATTAGTATGTGTTCGCAGTACGAGGCATTAACTCTGATGCTTTGCCTTTGTTGTTCTCTTGCCTCATTCCAGTTGTGCTCAGTTGGAACTGCATGGCAGAAACCGCCTCACCGTTGGTCAATACACAGCAGGCTAAGGACTTTTCAATTTTACATACACTTTACGCTTTTGTGCAGCTTCTAAAGGTAGGCAGGAGAGCAGTAAAAGAAAATTAATAATACTGTGATGTTCCATCTCAGCTCTGAATCTTTTATCTGGGAATGGCAATAGACAAGACAGGATATTGACTGGCCTTGTGAAGAAGTCTATGAGCCATCAATCAAAGTTAGACTCTGACTACTCCGAAATAGCACCTCCATGGGGCAAAATATCAATTATTAATAAGGATAAAAGACTACACAGAGAGAGAATGGCTATATTCTTCCCTTTACATTTATAATTAAAAGCCTAGAGCAGAGTTATTTATTCCAGGTGGAAAATTTAGAGACCCCCCTCTCCAGTGAATGGAATGACACAGTAATATCCTGATGCTACCTTCTTATTAGAAATGTGTCTGAGCCATGGATATATCTTCAGTGCTCCAGGTTTGGGCTGTGTGGTTTTGGAATTTCAGCTCAGGTTCAGACGTGAAAGTTCAGGCTCTGGCTGAATAATAATCTGCAGTTTTACAGTCGGGAGTCAGGGCTCAGCTCTGCCTCTAAATGCTAGTATTTAGGTCATGACCTATCTTGCAACAAGACCATGTTGTCCCTTATGGACTCTGCCAATACAATCTACCAATGCAGTGTTTAGGCACAGCTACAAAATACTGTCCGTTGTGTTTTACCCACTTCTAGGTGGGCTCTTTGGGCCTCTCATTTTCACCAGGGTTTACCTGAGGGAATGAGAGAAGCTTAAAAGGGCTTAAGGCATATAACATATTACGTTTAGGAACCCAGCTTGTTCACACAGAAATAATTGTAAATCTGATTCACCTCAGTGATGTATTAGGCATCTTCAAAGCCTTCTCAGAGTTCAATAATTTAGTTCCAAAATACTTAGGAAAAAAAATGGGTTTGGGACAACGGAACAGAAGCATGTCTTCAATTTGACATAAGCATTTTTTTAAAAATAAATAGAAAAGAGAAAGTTTGGACTTGTGAATATTTACTTACGACTGAGGCACTCCTCCAATCCCAAAGCCCACCAGGCCCCTCAGCACCAAGATCCAGCTATACACTGGTGCAAAACCGCTGAGGATCCCATAATAGAGCGTCCACAACACGCTGATCTTTAGGCCCTGTATTTAACAAACAAGCATGAGGAAAAGAAAGTCTCTGCTGTAACACAAATTAACAAAATGTAAAGTAGAGCTTCAAACTTCTTTTATTTCACGGGAGGTCAATTTTGGCTCTGCCTAATTCTGCTTCACACATCTGGACTATGATGTTTGTGAACATCACGCACTGAAACATCCACACTGTAGAAATACTAGAATATATTCTAGTAAGAGCTGAAGACTTACTGTTTTTCTCCCGTACTGGTCTGAAATGTTTCCCCAGAGGGTGGAGCTGGACATCATTCCCACAAACACCACCTATGAAACACCAGAAAAAAATCTTTCCCTTAACAACAAGACAAGTGAAAATTTCCCTGTGACAGCAAAGAGAACACAACTCCACAGTGAAACTAGAAAATTTCAGCTCTAACAAGAGAGCAAAATGCCCAGGCGTTCTGGGTATAGTTCTTTTGCAGTAGAGACTATTCAAGATAACTACTCATATAGTTGGATTTTTCAAAAGTCACTCAGCGTTAGCCTAACTTCCCTTCCATTGACCTGAAAGGGAATTTGCTATTGCCCAGGAATGGGGATGAGTGTTGGCAGACTGTTCAAGCCAAGGTCTTTCCGCTTCTTCCAGTGGTGGGCCCATTTTCAGTAGTTGCCTTGCTTTTGCTGAGGTCGAGAATCTAAACACAACATAAACAAACTGAATCTCTGCCAGGCTACTTGTCATCACCTCACCTTATCTTACCTGTTAATTTGTGAACTACTGAATTGGATCAGTGCTGAATATTTCTGAGCTTTTGATAAATGTAAGAAAAAGAATTATAAGAAATGACTGGAGAGCACAATTTGCCACCAAATGGAAATCACTGTCTTGTTTCTGGGTTGGGTTTTTTTTTCTGAAGGGTTTTCATAACCCACAAAAAAAATTTTCATCTGCTTCGCAGCAAGGCCCCACTGAGAGTTTCATAGCATTACTGAGGGGACAAGCAAGTGAAGACAGGAGCAAGTGCCTGGGTTGAAGAGGGGAAGAAACTAGGCACCCCTCAAGTCAGCTTTGCAATTAAAAGATCCATCCAGTGACAAACCAGCCTGACATTGGAACGTGCAATCTGTTACTGTACACATTATGAGTCCAGCCCTGGAAGATGCTGAGTTCTCCAGTTCCAATGAACATATTCATGAATAAAAGCTGAGCAGTGTTGCTTGAGGTCTGCAAGACAGAGCTGTTCTAGGAGCCCAGTGCTGATGCAGTACTTCTCAGCCAGCTCACCTCCAGTCTCTTATTGCCATTCTCAGCAGGTTGTCTCAGATTTGAATGGAGATAAAATTAGATCTTACAACTTTAGAAAAGTCTGAAAAAAGACTGAGGTGTCAAAGAAAATACATTGTACCCTCTTCAGAGGTGACACCAAAAAGTATAGTTTATTCTGTAGATGGAGAGAGAAATGAAATCTCACCCAGTGAAGGTAATGGCAAAACCCAAGGATGTTTCCCCCATCAGCACATTAAAACCGTAGGAATTTTGTCTGAGAAAGAAGTGCATACTCAAGCAATAAGTGGGGTAAGAAGCAGTTCTGTTTATCAAAGCTTTTGCCTGATGTCCACTGACCCCTTCTCCTTCTGCTTTTGCTCACCAATAATAAAATTGTGCTGAGCTGAAAGAAGGAACAAGACCCTCCTTCACATGGGCTGGCTGCATTCAGGTATGGGAAAGGGCATAATTTTAACTGACTTAAATCTACTGAGCATTTTGACCAATTTACACAACGCCACAAATGGCATCATAAGCTAAAGGAAAAAGAAATGTAGGAGTTAAAGTGCATGCCATACAACAGTGGCACTTGCTGAGAGAAGGGTCCCAAAACTAGTTGTCTTACCCCTAAAGGCATTGCATGTTTCCAACATCATAGCACCATACTTAGAGGTGGTAGTATAAAAGCTCTGCTTGCAAAGATCACTGCATGATCCACCTCGAAAAGCGATCGCTTGGTCTCTCTCACGGTTCCCAGTCTGTCTATGTACAAGCAAGCTTAAATGTCGCGAGAGAGAAAGATTTTCAAGGAAGAGAGTAAAAATTGACCAATCTTTTTTTTAGTTAATCAAATGGTTTGAATTTTAGGATGAGTCTGAGTCAAGTCATATATTTTCCTGGAAATTACATGAAACTTTGAACCCAAAACTTGCAAAATTTCCTCAGTTCTCACTGAGTTTCATTTCTTCAAGCTCTGACTTTCAAAAAAGACTCCTATATTCTTCCGAGCCAAAGGCAATCTGCAAAGGCCATGAACAGATTTAACTTTGGGATATAAAGCATAACGTCTGAACAACGAGTGGAAAAACCTTACAGAATACAGGAGCTGCCAGTTATTTTTTCCTACCGATGTGAGCAATGCAACCTGCCAGCTCGGTAATCGCCACTCACAATGAAGCTGAGGAGCTAGGATACTTAAAATCATCATTTCCATAGCATCTGCCATCTAGAAGGGTAAAAAAGAAACAAAAATAAACAACTGCCTCAAAATTAGATTGACATAGCAGTCAGAAATATACCTTGAAATCTTGAAATTCCCACGCTGTAGGTGAAACAAAACAGTTATGCTTGCAAGGTACAGTGGATGTACACAGTGTAGAGAAAAACTCAACAGGTGCACTTTTAAACTAATTTCTGATTGTCATAATGTTTAGTAACACTGGCAGAGAGGATTCAAAGAACCAAATCAAAAGTTACCGGTGGGTGATTTCGAGGAGGCTTGTCTGGTCAGTCATCCAGGTTTGTTCACGTCCATATTGCATAGTACAGGGATGAGCTTTCAACTCCTTTACACACAGATTCAGTCAGAACTGTTTATTACTTTATAACTTACTCCCTTTCTTCCTTACACACTAATTCTAGATTTGTATCAAATGTATTGATAGATCATCTATAGACCAAATTCCACTACTGACTTAGGATCTAAACCACAGCGGATTGTAACCTTATACATAAACAATAGCTAGTAAATACAGGCTCCAGATATCATTACCCTAAAACATACCACAGTAGGTGTAACATATAGTGCTTCAGAAATAGCAGAAACAGTGAAAACAAAGCCTGTCTTTCTGTTCTTCACATCAAGGTTAAAACGAGAAGTACTGGGTTGCTGTTCACCTGAAACTGAGATTACAATAATACTAATACAGCAAACAGAGATTGTAGCTAATGGGACGAATGTGGTAAAATCACTGCATGAAAACTATGATCTGCTTCTGTAGGAATAGCCTAGTATCCTTTCCATTTGAAACAAGCATTTGAAGTAGAGAATCAAAATGATTTTTCAAACCCTGAGTTATAAGAACTTCAGAGACAGAGAAATCAACCAGTTATTCATTACCCCCACATAACAAGTTTGAGTCCAACTGTCATTTCAGAATTTCAAGTAAAATTCCTTCTTTATTGTACAGTTATCTGTTTGGAGACTTTTTGTCAACAGAGAATGGCTACGTTATTTGAAATCACTGAGATTCTCTAGCTGATGATCATGCAATTGACCTTGGTAACAATTACTTGCCCATGCTAATCCAGTAATAACAGAGAGCTTCCACTGAAACTTTCCAAATCCAATGGCTTCCACCGCATCTTCCACCATGAAAGTATCTAGAAAGAAAACAATTCTAGTGCAGAAGTGTATTCCTTTCCTAGTAAGAGCCATCCCTTGAGACAGCATTTTCTGTGAATGCAATTACTTATTAACTGGGTAATCTACTGAGATCTAAAATATGTAACAGAAAGCTACTTAGCTTTTATACAGTTCCTACTCAGGAAAACCTCTATGTTCTTCAGGAATCTAAAGTCAAAATAATTCTAAATATTCCTAGAATATTTTATTCACATAGAAGTATATCAGCGTAGCACCAATGACTCCAGCACATGTTCAGCCTATTACTCCTGGGAGTGACTCCACCAGCCACTGAATTGCAGCTTCCTCTGGTGAGAAGTATATGAGCTGTTCAACAGCACATAGCAATACTATGCAAGTGATGCAAAGTGCAGAAGAATATTTTACTGCATGGAGAGTCAAACTGTAATTACTTGAATCAAGAATTTGTCCAAGACATGTATCTTAAAACATATCTTTGTTAAAACTGCTGGTGGTTCTTGTGTCCCACATATTATCATGACCTCATTACTTTGTTCTATCTGAAGAAGCTGAGATACCTTAAATTCCTTTGCTCAAGTGCAAAATGAAATATACAACAAAAATAAATTTTGATATTCAAGTTGTTTAAATCAATTAAAGTCTCAAAGTTTTAACATTTCCAGCAGTTTAAAAAGTACTTTTGCCAAAGAAAAGTTTTATCTAGCTAAGAGTTGGACATCCTCACAAAGCAAAAGACAAAAACACAAACCAAAAGGAAATAAAACAAAATCTAACTGATAAAACGAAGCTGAGATGTCGTAAGACCTCAGTTTGTAACTTTAACTCAGGCATTTGATGTGATGGCACCGAAGCTCAGCATACTGGGCTGTTGCATCACTTGCACTTTTTTGGGCAATGTGCCAACTGAAATTCCACATGTATCTGCAGACTCGCACTGATGCACTGAATCTTTTGAGAAACTCACTGAGCTCACTCCATGGTATTCTGGCTTCCTATTGCATCAATATGTTAGTAATTAAGTCCCTGGGAAAAAAGTCATCCTACAAAATTTTAGTATGCCTTATGGTGAGATAAAAACAACAATTCTCATATCTTCTAAATCGGTGTTGCCTTCAGGGCAGTCAGCACTTCTCTGCCAGGCAGAAAGCAGAGGCTGGGATGTACATTCCTCCTGTCTCGCTTGTCCTGCAGGCAAGGAGGAGACAGGAACACTGCAGAGGCCTCATGCTCAGCCTTGAAGGTGAGCGACATGTAACTGCTCCAGCAAACTTGGCGATGTTTTAGGAGCACTGATCAGTTCTAAAGGAAACTAAGTTAAACCTCCTGTATGAAATAGGTGGTGACAACTGGATACACAACTCCTTAAAGGGTCTATTACTGGGAATACAAAACCAAATACATAAAGTATCCCTCAGAGAAAAAGGTAACTCCACCATGATTTTTCAGGTGTAACATAATTTGCCTGTGTTATTGTTTTCTTCTTTTATCCGGGGATCTTTAGCTTCTCTAAACCCAGTGTATTCAGCCCGCTTACAACATCACTGAAATGAAGGGGCCACACCTTTCTCCTTACAGGAAAACAAGAAACCTACTCACCATCAGTTGGGTTGGCAAATTCTTTTGGCACTGCAGCTCCATCCTCTAGCTCAATAGGCTCTAGCTCTGTCCGAACACCCTCAATCTGAATTTCATGTTCTCCTGAAATGACATCCTCATCTGACCTTGAACTTTCCCCGGTGCGGCGAAACTTGACCACCCTAAGAATGCAGAAACAAGGATTAATACTTTGGTGGAGCTTTTCAAGGTCAAAGCTGTGTTTGGTTAGTCTTGAAGCGCTACTTGGTCAAACAGCCACAAGGTTTCTCCCCACCCTCCTGTCTCCATTTCACATTCACAGTGAATGCTGTGACTTTTATTTGTATCTGCTCTTAGATATGTTATCATGTTTGTTGCTACTGGCTTTGGAAAAACTGCAGAGTACATTGCTATGTGATATAGTTATCATTTTTGTACAAAGAATACTGTTACCATGCTAACTATAAAGTTATAAAAACTTACAGGTTACAAAAATGTGATGAAATGACACATATTTAATGATAAGCATGTTTTGTATGCCTAGATTTTAATACGAATTAGACATAGCTGTGTCATCGAATTTCAGGTGCTTTGACCTTGTAGGAAGAGCCCAAATTCAATTTTCCACATTGTTTTCATAAGAGTGATTTGTGTCTTAGGAGAAGCGGAACTCCTGGAGTTTGTCAGATTTTTAAACATTACTTAGTGAAGTAAGATTCATAAGATAATTCAGTGAATCTGCTGATTTTTTCCATTATGGTGATGATTCTGTGACTATAAATATGATTGCTTTCATCTCTTGCCTTAAACTAAGTCTTTAATATTACGTAATTAATTAAGTACCTGTGTTTTAAGAAACTATTTGATCTCCAATACTTGGTTCATCTGTGCATTTTTTGAATCTCTTAGGTAATGAGGTGGGACAGAATAAGAAAGTGAATCAAATGATACTTCTTTTTCATTAAGTCCAAGTCAAGACTGAAGAGTGTACCTGCCTGCCAGTTACAACCCTGGCATATGAGATGATCATTGTCACGTGAGTGTCATGCTCACAGATGTCTGTATTTTATATCATTTCTGGCACTAGCTGAGAGTTAATCATCTAACCTCTGCAGCAAGGCCATGGAGAGAGTAAGATCTGAAAACAGAACTTTGCTAAATTGACACAACTTTCATGTTTTGGTTAGAGTGACTTTGTGCAATGCTTCATGTATATAGAGGAGGTCCATTTTCCATCAAGTTTCCTGTGACCTTTGGAACAGATCTACCATATTTAATGTAACAGATTCCTCAAGCTTCCCTCACTTTACCTCAGGTTACATCAGTGTAACTTTTTCACCTTGGCAACTGACAATTTCTTGGACTTCAGTGAAATAGTTTTTTGGAATAGATTAAATTAGTCTTGCTACTACCTCTTCTGGCTTCCAATACCTGAACATTTTAATTCTACAATAAAGAATAGCAGAGAGCCTCTTGAACTTCAGTTTAATCCTTCGTTTTAAGGGTCAGCAAAACTAAACTATCAGCATCCTTGCCAACTGCAGCTGCAGCAAACCGACCTGCATGTATGACATTTCTAAAGGTGATCTTGAAGACTTTTCATATTTGGCAAGACCTCAACTCTTATTTTCTCTTACAAGTGCTGATGACACAATCATACTTAATATAAGGGCAAAATAATGGGCAATCTACAAAACTTCTGTAAGTGGATTTTGGTCCAATGGTGGACAAGAGGATGGAGGAATGAACATCTCGGTCACCCATGGGATTTTTAAAAAGAGAGAAGTCCTGGCCATGACCAGCCACTCAGTCCAGCTTAGGATTCCACTGTGGTAGAAATATAAAGCAGAGGGATACAAAACATTATTATTATGTTTTCTCACAGTCCTGGCACATACATTTCCCTGACCACATCCCATCTGGGGAATTGCACATATTCACTAATGATATTCTGGCAGTAACCTGGAGAGAGAGAGGGAGAGAGGGAGAGAAGTACAGTGACCACTTTGTGAGGTTATCACTCATCTTTGGGATAGCCTGCTTTGCAGGCTGTTGAGACATTTTGGGATGATTTTTTCAGGTGAACAGGGCATTCCAAGATCTGTGTGGGGCAAATATTCCTTGTACTACTTTACTAATGCTTTCATCTACAGCAGGAAACTGAAAGCTTTTCTCTGGCCTTTATGTCTTGGCAGACAAACAAGAGTCACAAATTTTGTTTTCTAAGATAACATTTGAAGATCTTAAACATAAGAACACAGAACAAAACGCCAAGCCTCTTTGAAATGAACAAGAAAACTACACTGACTGCAGTGAAACTAGAGTTTATCTCACATTCTGATTTAGGGTATGCAGAGGATCCTTCACTCAGTTATAAGAAAAGACAAACAAAACAAACTCATCTGAATTCAGGTTCATATTTAGTTCCATTGAGAAACTCAATTCTAAATTTTCTTCATCTGATTGTTTTTTCACCTCAGTACAACTATCTTGGTTTGAATTTTCTTTTGCTGACCCTATAGGACAAACACAAGTAATTAATACTCTCTCATTAAAATTGTCACTGAAGATATAATCCTCATATGACCTACAAAATACACACTCTCAGCAGACAAACACTGAAATTTGTATGCCCATGAGATGACTTTTTTACTACAAAGGGCAATTAATATCAAAGTACCATTCGTATCTTATTTGCAAAAGCTTTACAAGCACCTGGTTTAACTATACAGGAAGTAAACTTTTATACTTGTATTTTTTTAAAAGAAGACTATCACTATAACTTCAGCAGTCTCAAAGCCTGGTGCAAAGTTCATTGAAGTATACGGACACCTTTTCCCTAGATTTCAGGAGGTCTAAGGTGCCATTCCTCTATGGGATTATGACTGAAAATCATTCATACAATCTATGCTGGTAACTGTTCAGTGTCCTAGTAAGCCACAGGCAAAAATAAACTTGCCAATAAAATCCTTCCTGACTTTAAAGTACCTGATTATGAACCCCCTGTATTACTGTTTCTTATTTTGTAATATTTGTTGAAGTAGACTTTCGGAACTGACCATTTTGGAGATGATGGTTCCAGATGCTATGCAGAGGCAGTGACTGATCTGAAAATTGTAAATACTTCAATGGCAATCTGAGTAGAGAGCTATCTGGCCACATTCCTCATCATAGGAAATAAAAAAATATGTTTACCACTTAGGAACGTATAAAACAAATTGACACAAATGAAGAAAAAAACACATAGTGATATTTACTGTTCCGTACTTGCAAAATTCTTCAGAGCTGAGACAGCTCAGAGGTCTGCATTTGTTTGCAAGACCTCACAGCACCAAATATGTCTAATTAGACCTACGCTGAAAGGTACTTTAGAATATTTTTCTGTGTTTTGTTGTTTGGGTTTTTTTAAAAAAAAAAAGATTGGGAAAAATGGCCTAATGAAATCATGTCTTATTCTTTTTCCTGACAAGCTGAATGCTTCCAAACTAAGTATTTGAAAATAACTGGAGTTCATGTCCATTTTTCCAACTTATTAGGAATGTCATGGGACAGTTTGCTCTGTCATTGACATAAGCTCATTAATATTCAAAATCAACTTTAAGCATTTATTCCCTGCCTTGCAGAGTCAATGACTTATAAATAGGAATATGTTTCAAAGCACCTGATAATGGAGCATTAGGAGAAATGCACTTGTTTTTAAAGGAAACATTTTGCATTCATGAAAAGGAAAGGAAATACTGATGTTAAAAGGCAGCAATGCTTTTATCACCTTTTTGCACAGATCCAGCAACCACATCCCAACAGCAGAGAGTTCCTCATGAATAACAGCATTTTCCTTGTGCAGCAGTGTTTGCTCCTCCAAAACATGCAGTTAGCAAATATTGATGGTACTCACTGCAAACACACCTTTGCAAAAAAGGTTCTGATCTGCAATCAGTTCGCGGCACGAAGGAGGAAGCCGAGGAAGATGCCTTCCCTAGCACAACGTTATTTACAGATGCAATCCACCTTGCAAATGCAATAGTAATGCTTCCTCTCAAAAAATCTTTTGGCACTTCCACGGTTTTATTCCACCCCTCCTTTATTTCTACCACCATCAAGCTCATGCAAAAAATAAAAATTGAGCGAATTTATGTAACAAATGGATCCCTGCATACCCCCAGGATGCTGAACCCAGGCAGCTATACAAGGAAAATGGCCTGCTTCCCGGGGCCTAAGACACTTCCTAGAAATAATTCCCTTAAAAATCACCAGGATTCACAATATCCCTCCAGCCCGTTGAGGAGAAATCCTGCGCGTCCCCGCTCCCCTATCGGTGCTACTCACGGCAGCTGTCTCAGCTGGAATAAATCATCCTCCATTGCCGGGCTGCCTCTGCAGGAGCTGCTCTCATCGCTCTCGCATGACGGGGATGGCTGGAGCTGCGGGCGGGCAGGCGGGCGGGCAGGCGGGCGGGCAGGCAGCTGGACAGCTCCGGTGGCGACTGGCAACCCGTACCGAGCGGCACGGGAATGGCTCAGCTCGGCTCGGCTCTGCCCAGCTCTGCCCGGCACGGCTCAGCTCGGCTCTGCCCGGCACGGCTCGGCTCAGCTTGGCTCGGCGGGCAGAGGCGTCGGGGCGGCCGGTGGCTCCCTCCCCTTCCCGTCCCCGCTCTGGGGGTGCTACCTGCCAGCCTGGCCAGGGCCGGGGCTCGGGTCCCCTGTCACCGGCGGTCCTCCTCCTCCCCTTGGGGATGGGTGGTCAGTGACCGGTCCGTTGGCAGGGTGCAGCCTCGGGGAATATCACGGGGAGAAAAGGAAGCGGAAAGGATGGAGACATCCACGAGGAAAGCCAAGGCCAGTTGGGTTAGATGCCTCCGCTCCCCGGAAGAGAGCAAAGGGTCTTCTGGGGACCGTGACACCAGCCCGCTGAGCGGCAGAACCGCGCAATTTTGGCAGAAAATTACATTATTACAGTGAACAGGAACCCAAGGACAGTTCCTGTATGTGATCTCTTGTAGCGACCTGGTAGGGCTTCCGAGTGTGCGCTCCTCAGGCGCAGAATGACATTAGTTTGTCAAAAATCCCAGCCACTTTACCTGAAAAAATACACTGTCACCCTGACACATTCATCCCTGTAGGTCTTCTCCTTCTATTGGAAGAGACAGTTTATTTGTGCATATGCCTGCATGTACAGAAGAATCCTTTGCAGAGAAAGGCCTGCAAGAGAAAATGAAGAGGAAATATATGGTAGGAAGATGAGCAGGAGACATTCGACGTCATTAGAATTTAAAATACATTTGACAAATTGGAGAAATGGGCTGACACCAACAAGACAACATCAAATGAAGACAGGTGAAAAGCGCTACAGTGTGGAAGAATTCAGTTGTACCAATTCAGGTCAGGGAACAACAGATGATGCAAGAGGCTTGGCCTTAGCTATGACAAACCAAACATGCTTCAGTTTGTGAATGGGAGTTGTTCAGCTATCACACAGATTTAGTCTGGGATACTAAATGTTGAAAATCTTAACAGGTTTTAGTATTTATAAGAAAGGATTTGCAGCTGACCTAGCTAGGCTTTTAGCTTCCTTAAAAATAGCGAGAATAATTGTTTAATGAAGTATTTGTGCTGAGGAGTGGTATCCAGATGCCTACATGTAGACGTTGCCTCCATTTTAAGTAAATGTGTATCTCCTGTGGCCTCCAGCTGTGGATTTTGCACAGGACTGGATGGTCGATCACACAGGACCAAGTGGACATCTCAGGCACCTTAGAGCTCTCTCACATGGGTCAAGATGCCTGTGCTTAGGCAACTGAATACTACCCTAGAAGTGTGATAAAAAAATAATTTTAATTGCATGAAATGCATGTGTGTTCTCTAATATATTCTCAAAAACATTTAAAAAAAAGGCTTTTTCAGAGAACAAGTTTTGAGAACATGTTCAGGATGTGTTTGCTATCCCCCTCTGCTCTCCGTTCTGTCACTTCTCTTGCCATTTTCTGCTTATCCTTCACAGACACACAGATCTCCATAAACAACAAGATTCTTCAATCGTGCACCCTTTTATTTGTCTTTGAATTGGGTGGTGACACGTTCAGGCTGAAGAATGGCATTGTTCCAGCTATTTGTTACCATAAAGGAGCTGAGCAGTTTATTTGGAATGAAAGGCAGCCTGGCCCATCGCAATTAAAAAAATGAAAGGCGTCAGTAGATAAAACTGGTCTACCAACACCTTCCTGATTTGCAAGATTTATGCTTCCCTTCAGAAAATGTGGGTTAAACAAACCATAGTTCAATGCTTTATATGATCCAAGAAGTCTGTTCTGTTTCACTGGGTGAAATACTGCAGATAAAGTCAGTACAACGGGAGGAGTTATTGAACTGAAACTTCCAGAGGAAAGCAGTCATTGCGGGCTTTTATCAGGGCGGTCTCAGCAGAGCTTATCCACAAAACATGAGTTCACAGACACTCTGGGTTGCTTCTCCCAAAAGCTTGCTAGAAAACAGTATTTTTCAAGCAGAGTTTTAGCTTATATGTTCATTGCATAAGCAACAACTTTCTTTTTAGAATAGAGCAGCTATATTACTTTTTTACTGAATAAGGTCCAATTTTCCAGTAAGTTAAGGGTGTGAGAGCGGGTCCTCTGAGCACACTGGCTCCCTTGTCTCACGTATTTAATGTGTATGTATCTCAGCCATGAGAATGGTACCTTGCACACTTACACTGCAGCTGTCAGGTCGACTTTATTTCTTCACATTCTTCTCTTCTGCCTGTCGCTCCCCTGTTTCTCTCAGCCTCTTGCTATCTACTCTCCTACTCTCCAGACTGCTCCCCTCTTACGAACAGCCTTCTAGCACGCGTGGAGCAATCTCAGGTGAACAAGGACTTGGCCAGAAAGAAATACAGGGCGTACCAGTGTCGTGGTTTAACCCCAGCCAGCAACTAAGCACCACGCAGCTGCTCACTCACTTCCCCCCAACCCAGCGGGATGGGGGAGAGAGCTGGAAGGAAAAAGGTAAAACTTGTGGGTTGAGATAAGAACAGTTTAACAGAACAGAAAGGACAAAATTAATAATGATAATAATAACAGTAATAAAATGACAATAATAATAAAAGGATTGGAATACACAAAACAAGTGATGCACAATGAATTGCTCACCATTCGCTGACCGACGTCCAGTTAGTTCCCAAGCGGTGATCCCCCCCAGGCCTCCCCCCCCCCCGTTTATATACTGGACGTGATGTCACATGGTATAGAATACCCCTTTGGCCAGTTTGGGCCAGCTGCCCTGGCTGTGTCCCCTCCCAATTTCTTGTGCCCCTCCAGCGTTCTTGCTGGCCACGCATGAGAAGCTGAAAAATCCTTGACTTTAGACTAAACCCTACTTAGCAACAACTGAAAACATCAGCGTGTTATCAACATTCTTCTCATACTGAACCCAAAACACAGCACTGTACCAGCTACCAGGAAGACAATTAACTCTATCCCAGCCGAAACCGGGACAAACAAACACTTTGCTAACAAAGGTCGTTAGAATCAATGTGGGGAGGTGTGAAGCGGGAGCCTGTTACCTGCCAGGCCCACAGACGCGATCAGCAGCTGCCATCTCGAGGTGCTCTCAAAACCTGCATGTGTCAGTCAGTCAGCCTGCAAGCGCTGCTGGATGCTTCCTCCCTGGCACTGGCGTGAAATACGTCTTTCTCTAAACAATCCCCAAAATGCATCAGCTAAAACCAAAACCTAACAGCACTAGGTGGAGAGCAAACAGAGCGGGGCCCTCAAATACCAGTGCCCGGTTCAGGCACAGGGGGAGAGGGGTGTCACGGCAGTACGGAGGAGCCTCGGGGCTGGCGTGTGCTACGCGGCGACGAGAGCTGTTCTCACTCCCTGGGGTTCGGACTCTTTTACAGATTCACAGAGCCGTTTAGGTTGGAAAAGACCTTTACGATCATCGAGTCCAACCGTTAACCTAACACTGCCAAGTCCACGCCTAAACCGTGTCCCTAAGCACCACATCTACACGTCTTTTAAATCCCTCCAGGGACGGTGACTCAACCCCCTCCCTGGGCAGCCTGTTCCAGCGCTTGACAACCCTTTCGGTGAAGAGATTTGTCCTAACGTCCAACCTAAGCCTCCCCTGGCACCGCTTGAGCTTGTGGGATTTAAGTGTCCCACCTCCTCCCCACAGCTTTGAGACACCCCCC
>VYZV01041016.1:236399-252939 GCA_013401275.1 Pandion haliaetus | reverse complement strand
CCTGCCCCTACCCCCCGCGCCCGCGGCTCTGACCTGCGGGCAGAGGTAGCGACTCCCCGGTTGTGGTTTATTTATTTTCTTTTTTTTCCCCTTCCCCGTTTCAGGTACAAAGTGATGAAGAACTGGGGCGTTATCGGGGGGGTCGCCGCCGCTCTGGCGGCGGGGATGTACGTGCTGTGGGGTCCCATCACCGAGAGGAAGAGGCGCAGGAAAGGTAGGGAGGGCGGGGGAGCCGGCAGCCTGCCTCGGGCAGGGAAAACACGGGAAAAGAGCCCCAAAAGTCAATTCCGGGGTGCCAGAGGGCTCTCCGAGCTGTTCGGAACGCACCTGCTTCTGTTGTTCTGTCATGAGCTTCTGTAAATCACTTCCTCTTGCTACAGAGAAACGTTTGGTCACTGTCCTGTTCAGAAACGTAACACATTCAGAAAAATAGGCATTGAACGAAGGACTTTCGTATTAACTGTATCGATTGACTTTCTTCTAAAATTGTGACTCGTTAGACGTGTTGTTGTGTCCTGTGACAAGTTCATTCCTGAACGGCTGCGGATAACGCGCTTTATTTTATTGCGCATGTTGGAATGCAAAAGGAAGGTGGTCTTACCGACAGTTGGTACGAGAGAAGTGAGAATCTCTTGCTAAGCAGAGTTGCGCAGAAATACCTCTTGTTAATCCTTGGCAAGCCAGCTCTTTTCCTGAGCAAAAGAGAAAGCTTCACCAAACCAAGCCGACGCATGCAGCGGTGCAGCGGTGACCTCGTGGGCTCCTGGAAACTTGCACAATAAGGGGCCCCGACACTATATATTGTCACCAAGAATTTTACAGTTTGTATGGTAACTTGAGGATAATCCAGAACCTTAGTGTTGGTGATNGTGCGTGGGGAGGGGGGGGGAAGGAGTCTTTTTCAAGGAACATTTAAAAAGATTTTACAGTGGTGTAAGTCTCAGAGACCACCATGTATACATAAAGACTTTACAGGACGCTGTTGTACGTAGCAGTGTCTTCTAGTTTCCATGGGGTGCAAGTACCAAATAAAGGGAAATAATTTAATTTTAATGTAATTTTAAAACCTAACACAACATTTGCGACTGAAAATACTCAGGTTTTCCTAGACTTTATGGTGTAAACTCTTACACTTCTATTTGTAGGGCTTGTACCTGGCCTTCTTAACTTAGGAAACACCTGTTTCATGAACTCTTTGCTGCAAGGCTTATCTTCCTGTCCATCTTTCATCAAGTGGCTGGAGGAATTTACAGCACAATACAAGACGGACCAGAACCACTCCACCGAGCATCAATACTTGTCAGTCACTTTGCTGCATCTCCTAAGAGGTACTTCAACATTTTCATGTTGCGATAAACTAACAAGAAAATACTTGGCGTCAGTGTTATCGTTTCTAGCCTCCTTTCCTAAAGAAAGGAAGCTCATGTGGTCTTGTACTCTTCCGTTTACTAACTTTGAACTCATTGGCCAAGTCCAACCAATTTTCACAGAGGGGTAGAGATCCAAAAGGTATTAAGTTACTGTACCGAGCCTGAACAACGCAAGGCTCAGCTGCGTGTGTCCCCAAAGCTGTTTGTTTCTCGGCCAAGAGCTGAAAGGTTTCAGGTTTTGTTTGACTCGCCTGGCAGTCGAGATGCAGCCAACCCAGCAGCATGCACACTGCTCCGAAGAAGCCGTTTGCCAGCAGGTTGAACAAATCCGAGGTAGAGGGCAACAAGGGGGGCTGAAAGTGTGGATACGGCACCCATGGCCGCAGGCTTTAGTGCATTTGCTGTTCACAGAGTATTAATGGTTAAAATAGTATGAGAACGGACTCAGTAAAGTTGAAGAAATATGAAAATGTTACCACAAGTAGATGGGCACTCCGAATTCTCTATAAAAGGAAATTAATGCATTATAAAATAATTTAAGCATTTTTTGCCAAGCTTACTGTTTTCCGAAAAATACGGACTGTTAAATGAGATACTTCGTATGACCTTGGATGGAAATGTTAAAGCCTCTAGGCCCAATTCGGTAACCCGTTTCAGACCTGCCCCTCTGCTGACTGCATGTACCAGTTACATCCTATTTAAACACTCAAAGCAGTTAAGCAATCTGTTGGCTCTCCCTGGCTTTCCTCACAGGGCTTTGTTTTAAAGGAAATCCATTGGAAGTTCTCCCGTCTCAGGATGTTCTTCATACTAAAATTGTGCCAGTTAAGCATGTACATTTAACTGATGTAAGGATGATGGGGCATTAATACTGGGGTTTCTGTGACATGGAAAGTACCAGTTTTTACCCAATCCGCCAGTAAAAATTTGTCTTTCCAGACAGCGTTTATATTATTTATTCTTTCTGTATCAGTTGAGAAACCTTTCCTGTTGTGATGAGGAGAATGTATGCGGTTAGCCTGAGTCAGATGAGAGTGGTAATTAATACATACTAGCTTGATTGTCATTGTCTACCTGTCTTAATCAAGAGTAACTCTGATGTAATCAATTATATGATGCTTAAGTAACATACAGTCTAAAATAAACAGATTTGTGTTCTAACTGTTCTTTGTGGCTCCTTCTAACATTTTAAAATGCAATGTCTCTAGCTTTATCCTGTCAAGAGGCAACAGAAGATGATGTCCTGGATGCAAGCTGCCTGTTAGAAGTCTTGAGAATGTACAGGTGGCAGATCTCATCATTTGAAGAGCAGGTGATTACAGAATTCAATGAGACTGCCTGATACCTCACTGCTTAGATACGGAATAACAGAAAATTGAAGCTATGGTACTAGTAGCCCCGAATGTCAAATCTGAATCTTCGCTGTAGCAAAAAGTTTGCTTTAAAACATGAAGGAAAACAACCATGTGATTGATGAATGGTGTTTTCAGTTTGCTTAGATACTCATCATGGAAGCCCTGGCTGCTTCAAAACCTTATACTTAATTACCTTCAGATTTGGTACAGTGGAGCCAGTAATATTAAAATAGAAGAGAGACAGCCCTAACTTTGCTATAGATAATGGGTCTGTGCTAACGTGCCACCCTGCTTCCAGGGGTGGACTCCACTAACATTTCCAAATTTAGTTACATGTAAGATACAAGATTTCTAATTCTTGTTTTCAGTATTTTCAGCCCCTAAGTAAGTGCAGCTGGCCAATGAACTCGACCAATTCTCTCACTCATAAAATAGGGCTCTATCTTTTATATTTCAGAGCCAAAGCAAACAGCAGAGATTTCAATTATGCTTTTATTGAAATAATGGAAAGCAGGCATTTGTGCACTCATTTTTCTTTTTTCCTCCAAGTATTTTAGTATCTTTGGAGTTTATATGACCCAGAGTATTTTTAATAACATGTGCTGTTATCAAGTTCAGCTTTGTAGAAAAACCTTTTTGGCAAAACTGCAGCACATGCACAAATGATTACTCTTAATACACAAGGTGGGCTCTAAGCAGTAATTTTTCCTTTTATTTCCCACTACAATGATGCAGTCATATGTGTATCAGTACTCCTGGCGTATGTATTGATGTCTGTTGGTTTTGCTTCCTCTAAGTCTTATGCCTCTATTTAATAGGATGCTCATGAACTATTCCATGTCCTTACCTCTTCATTAGAAGATGAACGGGATCGTCAACCACGTGTGACACATTTGTTCGACGTGCATTCACTGGAGGTGACTTCTTTACTGATGTTATTTCATTATCAGGAGAGGTTTCCATAGTCTGCCTAGATTCCTAAGTGTGTCAAGTATAAAGTGTCTGTTTAGAAACTGAAGATGTTTTCATTATGTTTATGAAACCGTTCTTCAGTACTCTGATAGAAATGAATCAATAGGCCAGGCAATCTAAAGAATAAAAAATGGTTTTTGTAAGCAAATGTATTTGAATTTGTAGCAATCCCACTTTTGCGAGGGCTCTTGCATTCCTGAATCCATGGAATAGAGGGATTGAAATACTAGCACAGATCAGTAGTCCATCTAAGCAGTTACCCTCATCTCTAAGGGCTGACACATGAAAGAGGTTTGGAAACTGCAAAATGGACATTTATGGAATAGTCCATTTGGAGTGAAATTTATCTTATCTTCCAGTTTAGTGGTAAACTTCATGCAGATGGAAAGTTTCTCTCTCTTTGTTGAAAATATACACAAAAGGTTTATAAAATCTGTTATGCTTTTATTTTAGTACTCTGAGGCAGAGAATTCTGCAGATTAATTATTCATTTTATTAGAAGTGTTCTCTTAGTCAATTATAAATTTGATGCGTACTAGGTTTTTTGGCCTTCCTCAAATATAAAGAGACACTAAAACTCCCACAATTATTCTAATGTCAGAAAAGCATATTGTGGATTAAATAAGAACATACTTAATGGTTTCTAAGGTAGGGTTAATGAAACCTTTTATCTTCCTCTGTAGCAGCCAGAAATAACCCAAAAGCAAATAAGCTGCAGAACAAGAGGTATGCTTTTTTCCATTCTGAAATATGAATATTCATAGTGTAGTCACTTTGTTTATTAAGGGGATAATATTAATTGTTCTTTCTCTGTATTGGACTGAAATATATCTCTTCAGCTGTAGAAAACCCATTAATTATTTGTCAGTGGGATAGAACATGTTTTAGAGCTTATGTTACTATGGTCCAAAAATGTGGAATTGTAGTGATGAACACAGATGNNTATAAAAAAAAAAAAAAAAAAAAGGACAATTTCAGCTTTGCGTTTCAGGGTCTCTTCCCCCTGTGTCAAATCACTGGAAATCTCAGCATCCTTTTCACGGAAGGCTGACCAGCAACATGGTTTGCAAACACTGTGAACACCAGGTATAAGAATGTGTGTCTGGTAATACGTGAAAATGGATGTCCAACGCTCAGAGCGCATTCTGAAACCATCATCCCTTGTTTCTGACACAGCTGGTTTAAGCTCCAAAGGTTTGCAGGGCTGACAGCTTAGGCTGTTACTTTTTCAGGTACTTATTATGGCATTGGTGATGAACAAGAATGTATCACTAAATATACTGAAGAAAACTAAGTGTGCTCCACTTTGTGGGGATAATAGCTGTCTTATCAGACAGAGTAATAGCTGTCTTACTATATTTAGTATTCAGTACCACAGCTATCATATACTGAAAATCCACTCACATGGGTAGTGTTTTAGGACAAGCTATTCATTCAGCATGCAGTATTGAGATTGCACATGCAAAGCCAAATTAAGTTGCAGTCCAGTTATCCAGAGTAAGGAGATGAAGATAACCTGGATTAAAAAAAAAAAAAAAAGTAAATCTCATTTGTAGATCAACCTGCAGGAGTACATTTAGTACTTTTACTTTTCAAAACCTTGCAAACAAATTTAAGTGAGCAGGGGCAGCTTCAACAGAAAGGGGCTAACTAGCATCTTGTATACCTAGTGTTCCTTAGCACTGTGGTTGGGAAAGCGGGTGTTTTTTGACCCTATTCCACCAGATTATTGTGGACAGCAGAGGGCATGCGTTCGTCTTGTGTGAGGCTGGTTTTGGGGTTGGTTTTTTTTTTTTTTTTGACCGTCATAAATTTTAGCTCACTGGATATGTGAAATATTTTCTTGCAGAGTCCTGTGAGGTATGATACCTTTGACAGTCTCTCACTGAGTATTCCAGCAGCTGCGTGGGTACGTATCCCTCACTGACGCGTGATCCAGCCAGTCTGCCTACTGCCTCATCGTCATAGCTTCACCTTCACTAGTGTCTTTTTAAGATGCTACAGCCTAAGCGTAAATAAGTAGCTACAGTTTATTTTCCTGCCTTTTTATACATGATCCTGTTGTGCCAATACAGTATCTTATCACTAATGTGTTGGTGCAAATTACCAATTAGTACAACAAGCATGACTTTGCTGACACCAATAGTGTTTTCTGTTTCGGTGGAGTGTTTGGTCCTTTCTGTGTAATTTGAACAGACCAGATCATATCCCAAGGGCCGTTTCTGGCAGTCTTGGAAGGTGACCTTTGGGTGCGCTGTCTCTGTGGTCATAGTACACAAACTAACCAATACAGGATTTTCCATCAAGTGATTTAAACTGGAAATTATTTCTATTTCTATTTGGCGCTCTGAAAAACTCTGAATGACAAAACATCGTAGATTTTGGGGGCAAAATGTGCAGGACGTTTTTGAACCATACCAGTTTGTTACTTAATGTCTGCTAGCGATTTGTCTTTCCAGACAAGTAGCAACTACTTGCACTCATGGAAACTCTGACTCATACCTACAGAATACACTCCTGGACAGCTAGGATTGGGATTTGGACCCATCTTCTGCTATTTGTGTTTTATTTTATACCATCATCGAAGATTATGCCCTTCATACTTGGCAGTATGTAGTACAGTCTACAAGGAAGGATAGGAAGGAGTGCCTAAATTCAACTAAATGCTGTATTTCTATGTAGAGGGTCAGACTGCATAAAGTGACCCATGAAATGCTGGAACTTTAGAGAAAAATAGTAACGGGGCCAGGAATCTGTGGCCTAAAACCCCACTGAAGGAGTCACACAGGGAGTCATAGCTATTGTTCTTTTCATCAGGCTGCAATGTTTTTCATGTTTAATCCAGGTGAAGGAAGGATCCCTATAGTTAGTTACATTATCAGCGTTCTGTACTCAAAGCCATTTAGTCCATTTTCTCAAGAAGTAAGTCTGCAATTCTGTAGTTTCTATGGAAGAAATTATGAAAAGTCCTTTCACAAAATTAAGTGGTATGCACCCTAAAATTACTGCAAGTAATTTTGGTTTTTGTACTAAGGGTCGTCCGATGACACTGGACCACTGCCTCCATCATTTCATCTCCTCTGAATCTGTAAAGGATGTTGTGTGTGACAACTGCACTAAAGTATGTCATTTTAATTTACATAACCTCCTAGCTTAGATTTAGGCCTGCTGACAAAATTATGGCTTCAGTTTTCTGCTCCCTCCTTTGTGACTTCAGGAAAGCCTCTAGCCTGCCTGGAGCTTCTTATATTTAAAATGGAGTTCTTATATCCTGTGAGATTTTGAAGCTTTATTTATTACTAGTATTACAAAATTTACAAATATTTTATTCTGTAATTAGCAGGTATTATTTAGATAGTATTTGGGATAATTTTTTTGTTCTGGTATTTTAAACAGTATTTTACAGTTGCCTGTAATTTGATGATAGCACAGAGCCAAAGTGGCTTGTTTGAAAACCAACAGAAATGGCATATGACTACACATAAACCTGGAGACTGGGCTTGTTCTGTAAATGCTCATTTCTGCTTGATTTTGGTTTAGAATTCTGATCCATTAGGATAGGCCAACAATTCTTAAGGAAGTTCCTAGAAAACTGTAGGTGTAATTAATATACTGAGCATAGTTCTAGATAGACATTTGCTTTTGTCTGCAGTGTGCAGACCTGCACTATCATGTGTAATCTGATACAGCAGGTAATCCTTTTTTCCCCTTTGATTTCAGATTCAGGCAGGAGGGACTCTGAATGGACAGAGCATAGAAAACCAGAGAACAACGTTTGTTAAGCAACTGAAGTTAGGAAAGGTGAGGCAAGCTAACCCACCAAATCTATTTTGAAATCCTGTTATACAGTCATTCCTTTCTTTGATCTCTTTGCTTGATGTCCACTTCTTGGTATTAGACTACTTTAATGTTTTATTTTAAAAAGTAAGCTCATTTGTCAAATATTTGTAGGCATTGAGGCCTCAATTCAGCAAAAAATCAAACTCCATAGCTTAAAGAATGTGAGTAGTCTACCATTCAGCAAAACACTTAAATGTGAGTTTGGCTCAGTGGCAGTTCATATGTCTTGCATTAATTCTTGATTTCCTTGGTAAATGAAGTGATTCATATATACAATGTTTGTAGCATCTTTAGCAATTGCACATTTCAAAGAAATTAAGATATTGTAAATACAGCTGGTTTAAACAAGTGAAGATGGTATTAAACATCAGGTGTAATTTCTGTGAGACGCTCTTATTTTTTGCTCTGTGATCATGTAATGCAGAGGACAACAGGGCACTCGTCTGTAATTAAGATCCCCAGGTGCCATTAACAATAATATGTACTTACTGATACAGGTTAACCCTGGCATGACTTTGAATGTCAGGTATTTGTAACTACTTGACCTTTTTTCCCCTGGAACTCTCACTGTGCAAAGCCATTACTTACTGAGTATTAGCAAATGTCTTACAACAACTCACTCCAACAAATTCCAATCCTCATTTCTACCTCAAGGATCAACAAGCTAGATGACATTGACAGGTGAGCTTTTCAGGAATACTCATGTATTTTTATTGATTTTTCTTCCATTTGGAGAAAACGATTAGCATTAGCTATCCATCTTACTGTCTAGTGAGTGAGCAGTAGTGGCATTATCAGAAATCTCAAGAGAGTTGTGAGTTAGTGTCGTGTCCTAGGGATGCTATTGCCAATAAGCTTACACGTAGATAAAGTAGCACATAAGGGAACAGTTCAGCAATGCATTTCCTCATCCACTAGACTTACCAGTTGTTAGTACGCTTTTAACTTGAACAGCTGTTTCCCTTCATTTAAAAATGTATTTTGACTCTCCTTTTCTATGGAATATTGCTGAAGCTCCCTCAGTGTTTGTGTATCCATCTGCAAAGACTGAGCTGGTCAAACCAAGGCACTCCTCTGAAACGTCACGAACACGTACAGTTCAATGAGTTCCTGATCATGGACATCTACAAATACCGCATTCCTGTTCATAAATCAAGCCAGAATGAGCTGAATCAGAGACACACTGAAGAGACGACACCTGGAACAAAGGATGGGATAGCAGTAAAACCTTCAGGTACTTATTTTGAAAATAAAATCTATCCAGTATTTCTACGTTTCAGTGATAAAACATTCTAATCTGCAGAATGAACACAAGAGCAGTATCTTTATTTGGATTTCTGCAAAGAGGACAGGTAGAAATCCCTTTCCCAGCAAGTGTTAGGATACCCTGTTCCAAGTTTACAGTTTGGTTTTGATACTTTAATTTGGTCCTACTAAATACTAAAAAAACCTTTGCAAACAAAAAAATCCCAGATAGCATAGAACTCACATGTTTTATGTCCAGAGAATGAAGGAATGTTGACCTCGGGAAGTCCTAGGGATTATCCTGTTAGTGATCTCTTCTAAGGCTTCAGGAGAGGCATAGAAAGAATGCTGGGAATGGTGACTTCTTAAAAAAATTAGAAAATCTAGCTCTAGTAGGTATGTCATTTCGGCAGCTCAATATTCTATTTAGTTGGGATTTTACAAACATGGTCATTTTTATGTTTGTGGCATGTAAAAACAATTACCACTGTCTTTGGATATTACACTCCTCTGCATCTCTTAAGGGATTGTAATATGTAATAAATTAAAATAAGTAAAATACCTTCATATTCTGTGATGAAAGGTACTGCAGGAACAGAAGCACTGTTGTTAGCAATACTAATAGTAGCATTGAAGTTAAATTACTGAATGTCTACTTTCTCTTGCAGGTGCAGAACAGCCATCTGGTACTAAACCGGTCTTTATGAACGGTGCCTGCCCCTCTTCATTTTTAATGTCCTCGGGAACTTTCCCACTTGCTCCATTACCTGAATGCAGGTAAGTTAAAGATTTGTACCCTATAATTTCTGTCCCTTCAAATTATGTCTTCCTTTATTCTGTCTTTATTGTGAGGCTGCATAGTCACAGAATCTAACACGTATCCTAGCTCCTGTGCAGAATTTTTTTGCTTTTCTCTTGGCCGATTTTTAGTGGTTGTCTTTGGCTCCATTTCTCTCCTAGATAAGGGAGTAGAGCATATCACAAGCAAAACTCAAAACCTTCTTTCTCTGGTTTGTGGTGCAGTAAGTCATCCTTCTGAATAGCCATAATCTTATTCTTGCTCTTTTCCTCTAGCCCTTTGTTTCATTTTTACCTCTTACTCTGATTTTAAAACTATTGCAAGAAATCCATAGACCTCTTACAGATTTTTTTTTTCAAACATTGAAGAAGCTTGATTTAAGTTGCAGCTGCCACGATTCTACTTAGTAAATCAGCCTTGATGCTTCTCCTGGTAATCTGTTTTCTTGGCCTTTGAGAAAGTTCACTTCTTTTCATGCCGGTGACCAACATATAGTTAGTTCTGTACCACTTCTTCTATCTGCCACTACGTATTTGCCCCATGGGGAAGACAATTTCCACAATCACTGTGTGAAATAAGAAGCCTGGCACCATTTTGTGCCAAATGTTTCTTACAAAGACAGTGGTAGGGCAAGTCCTTCAAAGTGTGTCCATTGTTACCTGTGGGTTACCTGCTGCAATTTTACCTCTTTTCAGTTAAAAGCACATTCTTCTAGAATAGCTTTTCTGTCCATTAGCAGCGCTTTAAGAACTAAATACTGGCATATTGGTAGGTTTGATGGAAAATGCTGTTGCAAAATTCTATCAGTTATGCTGTACAAAGAGGCAGTAGCCCTCTGTAGCATGAACTTGTAAAATAAATGGTTCTGTTTTCTTGGTAATAGAGTAAGGCAACACTGCAGCGAAGACCTGGTATACTGAAAAGTAATTGCAAGGCAGTGTGTCTCTTACGGAGCCATCTATTTACTCTAAAAAGAAATTGCAACTGAAGACAAAGCAAGTGGGGCTGCTTCTGGTATGTGTGGGATCCACAAGGGCTGCTGACCTTTCCTTTTTCTCCCTTCTCCTTCAGTTCCCCTGTATACCTTTACCGTCTGATGGCAGTTGTAGTTCATCATGGAGACATGCATTCTGGACACTTTGTGACTTACCGCCGCTCTCCACCTTCTCCTAAGAACCCCCTCTCCGTCAGCAGTCAGTGGCTATGGATTTCCGACGACACTGTTCGCAAAGCTAGTTTGCAGGAAGTCCTTTCTTCTAGTGCTTACTTGCTTTTTTATGAGCGTGTTCACTCGAGGGTACAGCACCAAAGCTTGGAGTTGAGGGTTGAAGAGCGATTAAGAGAGCAGAAGAAGGACAAAAACTGACAAAATTCCTCTAATGAGATCTACGTTGCACCTCCTGTCTGTTATGCAAATAACCCACCACAGGCCCTTTAACTTTCCCCTCCCTCTATGGCAATGGCTGGCTCCTGCTGGGAGTTGTGTTTTGTACCAAAATTACGCTACCCAAAATTGGTCTGCTAATGTTGTGCAGTCCAAAGTATATCTGTATTAGAGAAGCATTTATTCTGTTAGGTAGTGATTTTGTCAACATCACAGCTCTGAAACAGACAATTCAAACAGATTCCCAAGGCTGTATTCCGTATTCTGACACGTCTGTAAAAGGAAGATGCTTAATCCTATATGTTTCACTGCAGACATTTCTGAACAGGGGAGCCCCAGAAGCAGTTGATGGGAAGCTACTGTTATCAAAGGCAATGATTTAAGAAACAAAAGTGCCTTGAGCTTACTTGAATAGCGACATTACCATTGTCTGAGTCCACTGCATGTCAGCTGCATTCTGATAAATGTCTCAAGATGACGGGATGAACTACTATTGGAATCGGGTTTCTCTTGATAGCCCAGCCAATCAATAAAGTAAGGCATCTCTACATAGCAGGCACGACCCAGAAAATTACTTCCCTGTTCATGTCATTTTCCTAATATTTTAATTTTTTTATACATCATAGAAGTACTTCTGCTGATTCGAAATGCAGTTTCCTTTTTCCAGGAGAAAAGATAATTTTTTTAACTATTAAGAGCCAAGACCCTGGTATATTTCTCTCCCCCTCTGGAATATAGCTGAAATCAAGAGACAGAAGTGCTTGCTAGCAATCGGTATTGTAATTTCCTTTGTCACTATGAAATTGATGCTACACAAGCAACTGTATTCAACAACTACAACTTTTAATGCTGTGATTTCAAGGCTACTGTAATTGGTGTTCTAGACCTGCCCTTCCTATTTTAATGCTGTAAACTGCCATTTCTCATCAACCATTCAGATACGTGCTGTCTGGCTTGCAATTGAGCTTTAGAGCTTGTACCGGTTGTGATTGTTAGCCGGGATGTAGAGCAACCCAAGTGTCCTCGTTAAGAGTATACACAATTGAATTAGGACTGGTGGGCACGCACTTGTCTTGTGAAGTAGTGCAGCAGTCTGAAAAGACTGGTGTCACTGCATTAGATACACAGATTGCCATATAAACAGATGCAACGTGTCCTTTGCTGCTCTAGATTGTTTGACGTGTCAAAAAAAAATATCCCAAAGCACGGAGGTAGAAGCAGCAAAAATTATCCTTCTGACTACTTTTAAATTACCAGGAATAAAGTATGTAGGCTATTTTTAGCTCTTTTCTATCCTTGTAAGCTTGGAGGAGAAAAAGACTTAATTCATCAGACAAGCATTTTCAGTGTAAAACAGCAACTAAGTTTTCAAATGGTAACAACTGTCTTAATAGTTTTTTAGGGCAACTTTGTACCTCATACATTCACATTGCTGCCCAAAGCTCATAGGCATTCAGAGTCCTTAACGGGAGGCTCAAAACCAGCCAAATTAAGAGTGGTAGTAGATGTATATGCAAAACTATTTACACAACTTGTCATTCCAGAGTATGGATCACAATTCCTACTCCAAGTAATGCTCATAGTGCATAGAATAGTCTTTATAAATCCACCGATGTACTAGTTCCTGAGAAGTCTCCCTGTCTGTGCTAGGCTAGCAGTAGCATGGTTTTAACCTTTCCTATTTTAAATTATGGGAAAACAAGAAAAAAAAACCCTAAAAACTAGAAGGATGCAAAATGCCAAAAATGCCCTGGCCATTGAACTAAGACCTAACTGACCTACAGAAGGTGAAAGCCCTCTGTTCTGGGCAGCACAGGCACGCAGTAGGAGCTCCGTAAAGCAGTGGTGGGTGTCACCTAAGGAAAAAACACCATGCTCAACAAAACATCTAGCTCCCAAAGGTCTACCATTTGTACCTCAGAACTTAAAAATATTTCCACTGCCAGCAGTGTATATTCCACAATACCTGTTCTCAGCAGGGTCTGTTTAGAGTTTTTAACTGAATTTTTGAGAATTTCATCTGAACAGGTCACTTTGTTTAGAAAGCAGTAATGCTGGAGGGGGGTCAGAACATACACACACAATGGACTAAGTGTTAAACTCATCAGCTTGTAACAGGGACATGAAGCCACGTTACTACAAGCTTGCACATTCAATATATTTTTCTTTTGCATAGAGCCGCTTTCCAACAGGGGACAGTCTGATGAGAATGAAAGCACAGCCGCTGTATGACACTGACAAAGTGCTCAGTTCCACTCAGCTGCAGATTTACTCTGAAAGCTTCCTCAAGGGCTATAAAGAAGAGGGTTGAGCAGTCAGCACTTGTTCTAGCTTTCATTGTTGGGAAGGAGTAGATGGTCTTGGCTTAGCCCTCAGTCTGAGGAATGGAGCAAGTATCAGCACCTTGGTCCTGGTCCTGAGCTGGGCTAGATACTCCCAGCCTACTGTGAGCATCAAAGAGCTCTGCAGGCGTTTGCCACCCAACCCTCACCTTTTGAAGTCACTGGGCTCTGTGCAGGCACATGAGGCTCATCAAGACGCTGTTACTTGTTACTCGCAAGCTTCTATGGTGGAGAAGGTGTTAATAAAATGTAAAAGGTTAAAAACCATCAGATAAGACATCCAAGATGACATCTCTGTGTTTGGATTATTCTTGTCTTATTTTGTGCGTTATTTAAAAAACGTGTGATACTATAGTCAAACCACTGCACTGCTGTTTGAAGTTGCATTTTCACTTCAGGGTATTTTTGTAACTTTACAGTAGCAATAAAAGAACAAACTTATTAGAAAAAGTAACTGTTCATGTGTGGTAATGTCTTGAAACAAAGACCAAGCTATAAGCCAAAATGCATTTGATATATCTGATAGAAGCAGCACCTCACATTCACTCGATGGGAAGCATTCATGCAGGAGCTCTTCATGCTATATATATATATCATTTTCTGGTAGTGGCAGAGGGTGGGAAGTACCAACTCCAAATTGTCTAAACAGATGTTGATTCCACAGCCCTAATGGACCTACTGCTGAAGGATAGAGCCCATCGCTAATTCAGATGCTTGTATCCTGGTTACACAGTGATCAGTTCACATTCTCACTCAGTACTTACCATCGCTTGATTCTGCAGGACCCGTTGGTGACTCCGGACGGTCTTCCCTCATTTCAGCAGGATTAACTGTCAGCATGGAAGGTGATGGCTTTCAGGTAGCCAGAATGGAATCCCTAGGGATAATTATTTAGAAAAGACACGTGCTCAGAAGTTACAGCCTTCTATGCTGCATTGTCCATATAAATGGTCCAACCCAGTCCTTCCCCAGAAGGTCACCTTATGCTCCCAGGTTTCTGTACAAAGGACCCAAGGAAGAAGAGGCCCTCTCCCTGTGCAGTAGCACCTCGTGCTTCCTCCTGCCCCACTACGCTACTGACCGAAGGAACCCAGTCTCCCACGTCAGCAGAGGTAGAGCACCAGAGAAATATATGCAGAGAAAAAGTCACAGAGACCGTAAAACATGCAGCCAGCTGTGTTGCACTCACTATATTCATCTCTTAGCACTCCCCTTTTTCATGTCAGTCTCATTTAATTTAAAAAAAAACCCTGAGCAAACCATAGCTCATTGACAGAGCATACCAGAAAGTGTCACCTGTTGAACAGTATCAGCTTCCAGGCTCACTCCAAATGATTACATCTTGTACTTTATGGTATTTATAAACTATTTCACCGCTATCTCAAGGATATAGAGTATTTTGATCTGTTTGGAAAACTAGCTAGATTATGATCGGTTGAGAACAAACTTCCTCCTGAGCAAAACAAGGGTATTACTCATTAAAAACATGTATCAGCAGGACTACAGCAACATGTGATGGAGAAAAAGTATTCTTGGCATTTAAGATCAGTAGTCGCAGTCTTTATTAGCAAGTTACCAAGCATACTATCTCCTCTCCTGGTTTAATTTGTTCATCTTGTACCTTGGATCATCAAAAACAGTGTTTGAACGAGAAATTAACAGTTACATTGGGGAAGAAAGCTTCTATTTTCAGAGTCACAAGACCTGGTGCTTGATTGCTGATTATTTTACTTCTTGGCTATTAGTCATCACTTTCCGAAATGTGAGGTTGATTCTTGGGGCAAGTACTCTCTTGCGGGTGGGCAGGCTGTGGTACCAATACACATTGGTGGGGTACTTCATCATCAGCAGGCTACCATGGGCTAGCTGCAGTTTGATGGGCTTAATGTGGCGCGTTGCATTTTTCCCTCTGGAATCACAGTGCCTAAAAACAAAGTCCCTGCAAGCTCCGAAGGACACAGATGCAATAGGACTTCGTGGAACCAATTCTCTCTCATCATCTCGATGTTCGCCTATGTGGTCCCCACCATCTTTGTATCTGTACACAAAATAGATTAATTAGTGCTTCTACCAATCCAATTAAATGAATGTAAAACAACTTGTCAACGATCCGTCAACAGAGTTGCGCAAGCAATTTTTCACTTGAACAAGTTGCTTGACGCAACTGGAAAGCAGACGTACCTGTTAATGAGAACAAAATTGAAAGTATGTCCTGTGTCCAAAGTGATGCGGTCTCTGATACGATTGAGAACTGGGATCCATGGCTTAGGAGAAAAGGTAACGCCCGAGTAAGTGTATGTTAACTCAGGGTCTCCATAGGTTACCTGCTTCCTTGGAATGTCATGCCATTTGCCAAACACGTGCAATTTTGTCATGTCACCTGTTTTAAACAAGAGACGACAAGGGTCAAAACCAACTCTGTATTACCTCTGCAGTTCACAGTTTCAATAGTCTCCTTGATCTGGAGCTTCTGTGAAGCTCCAGTGGGATAACAGAAACGAGGATGCTGATGACAACCCGAAAGCTGTCATCCATGTTCAAGTGTTTCTGTCCCAACAAAGTACTTAATTCTCAAGTTTGACACAGCTTTACTGTCCTTCTTGAATGTGATGAGCGGAACTAGCAACCCCATCGTATTCTGTTGTTGAATTAATGTGACCAGGGATATCTCATATGACTACATCTACCAGCAAACTCCTGCCACCATTCCAGGATTGCTGCAGTTTTCCTCTTAAACCGTGAATGAAACCACTTGACATGCTTCAAGGTAAGCAAAACTAACCCTGCAGGATCAGACCTGGGCTTGTTCTTCGCTTCTCAGGGCCAGATTTTGCAAACACCAGACACCTGCAGAAACCTCTCCACCACCTGGCACCTCTGCCCAGGCCATGGGAATCATTCCGGGTCTCGCCTTGGGCCGGCCGGGCAGGGAAACACTTCACCGGGGGGTGGCACGGTGGGGGATGCGTGGCACCCGGAGCTGGAAACCGGCTCCCCCGACGGCCGTTACCTTCGAAATACTCCACCTCCTCTTCCAGCTGCTGGAAAATCTCGTCAGCCTCGGCCTTGCCGAAGAGGAGCCGGTAGTCGCAGCTCAGGCCCTCCGCGCGGATCTCCTGCCAGGGGGGCTGCCCCGCGGCGGGCTCCTCCGGCCGCGGCCTCTTCCCGCCGCCGGCCCCCGTCTCCCCGGGGGGCCGTTTAACCACGTATTTGTCCATCGGCCACCGCTCGGA
>VYZV01041016.1:185834-230803 GCA_013401275.1 Pandion haliaetus | reverse complement strand
GGGGGTCGGGCTGGGTGTTGGGGGGGGCTGTGGTGTGGGGTGCAGTGGGGAAGGGGCCTCGGTGTTTTAGGGGGCGGCTCCTGTGACCCCAGACTGGCTGATGGGGGTCCTCCCTGACAGAGTGTCTCCATGCCTCTCCCCAGGGCAGGTGAATGCTGCTGGCTGCCCTGTTCCTGCTGGTGCTGGCACAGCTCGTCTGGGCCAAAATGTCCAACCCTCAGCCCGGGCAGGAGGAGAAGCCGGAGCAGACCCCGGCAGAGCAGCTGGCGGCTCCCACCATAGCCAAGCCACCGGCACGGCCAAGCCCCCCGACCCCCAACCCACCACCGCGGGCCAGCAAGGCTGCGGCGGGGGAGCAGGAGCAGATCGTGGTGTACAACCCTGCCGCTCTCCGCCGGCCGACCCTGGCCAAATTTGTGTTGGGCTCCTTCGAGGACAACTCCTCTGACGATGAGTTGGTGGCCGCAGCCTTTAGGGTGGGCAGACGGCGCAGCCTGGCCGGGGCGGGGGGCACCGGCACCGAGACCCCCGCCATGAGCGCCTTGCTGGAGACCCCCGCCGTGACCGCCTTGCTGGAGCCTGCCAGCGGCATGAGGTACGACACGTGGGGTCAGGAGCAGCGGTGGTGCAAAAATGCCCCTTTTGGGGTGGGCAGATAATTTTCATGGGTGCGTTTCTCAGGGACCCTGTTGCTAAAATCGGGGTGCACGTGTATGTGCGGGTGTTTCTTGGAGCCCCAAACTGATGCCCCTGTCCTGCCCCCTTTGACTGGGTGCTGCATGAAAAACCCTGATAATAAGGTTAACGGCAGCATCCCGGGAAGAGCAGACATGCCCAAGCGCTCTGTGTGACAGCAGCACCACGTGCACGACTGCAACAAGGACTGGGGCAGGGGTTGCTCCGTTACTGCGATTTTGGATGTCAAAGAATGGGGTGGAAAGTGCTTTTAATGCACACATGGCATTCCTTCAAACACAGTCCCCAGCGCTGCAGCCAAATTGCCCAATTGCTCCTGTTTTCTCAAGCTTCCTCTCGTTTTGCTGCTTCTCTCTGTCCCTGCAGCATCTCCTGGTGCTGGGAAAGGCTGTGCCGATGCACTGGCCACAGCTGTGGTTGGCACAGTACAGGGGTACATCGGGGAGCGGGGATTTTCTTGCGTGACCAGACAAGATCGGGGCCGGTTGCGGTGGTGAGCGTGCGGACAGGCAGCAGCGGGTGCTGCTGGTGTTTTCCCTGCGCTCGCTGTCCTTCTGGGTGCACGTTTTGTGCACTGCTGGGGGCATTGCATGGGGTGTGCGTAAACCCGTAAGCTGAGCTGAGTCTTTCGACAGGGCGCCTGCGTGTGCACGTGCATGTGGACTTCCACTCGCGCTTGCATGTGCAAATGTTGCCCTGTGCCCCCAGGGCTGGGAGCTGCTCCTGCTGTCACCTGTACTTTCCTTCTGCTATGGGGGGGGGGTATTTACACGCTCCCCATATTGCACGTGGGGAAACAGAGCATCCCGGGAGGAGTGGGGTACGTGGTGTGCTCCTGTGCTGCTCCTGCCCTTCCTCTGCCCTTGCAACCATTGCAGATAAATTATTCAAGGCAGAAAAGTAGCTCTTTGGTTGGTTTTGCGATGAGGTGATGAAAAGTGGATGAGCTTTGCTCCATGGGTAGCTTCACAGTGCCTTTTGCCCAGTGCCAGCAGGGCCGTGGGGCAGCTCGCTGCTGCCCGCTGGCTTGTGCAGAGCGGCTTCCCATGCGAGCGCAGCTGACGGCCATTATAAATAGCTGGAAACAAAGTGCTGCTGCCTAGCTCCTCCTGGCTGCTCCGCTCCAGGTTAAAAATAAAAGACCTTTGGCTGCAGGGACATGTTATGAAACTTGACAGCCCAACGGTGTCTTCTTGCCTAGCTGGGGTTTTGGGTGGTTTCACGCACCGTGCTGCCGGCGGGGAATTGCTGCTGCTCATCCGTGCTTTAACACAGGAGGAATTTCCTGATGTCGCTGCCTGAGTCACTTTGTGGATGTGGTTGGTGCAGTTTGCAGGATGGGACGGTGTGCGCTGGCACAAGCTTTGCAGTGGGGCTTGGGGTTGCGGGAGGGAAGTGGGCAGCGGGCCGGCCCTGGCAGAGCAGCAGAGCTGCTGAGCGGCACGGGGGATGTGCCGGAGTGCGATAAAGCCAGCACCGCTGGGTGCTGCAGTGCTGCAGCTACTTGGAAAATAACCTGAGTGCATGGAGAGATTGGGATGTTTCCCAACCTCCCAGGGGGTTTCAACACATTTCCCCTTAAAATAAATGTGCCAAGTGCTACTTGTGTGAAATCTGCTCTTTTGGGGGGGGCCTTCTTCCTTTGCTTGTTTGTAGCTCATCCATGGAATAACAATCAACATTTCAAAATCTGGCTGAGTTATGAAGGCGGGGAATGTGAACCTGCTAATTAAAATAGAAAGTTGCTTAAAACTCTGGGCAGAGCTGCGGGAAGGCATGTGCCTGGCAGCTGCGGAGGTCCCTGCCTGCCCGTGATGGGCTGCCGGCGCTGCCAGAGCCTCCTGTGCCTGCTGCTGCTGTGCCAGGAGGTGGGAGGTGCAAGGGCTGCCTTATAGTGCTGCTGGGGCTGGAGCCCTGCGGAGGGGCTGGTCCAGCCGTCCGGCTGCCAGCGCAGCCCACTCCGACCTACCCACTCCGACCTGCCGGCTTTGGGGATGCAGGATGGCCTGTGAAACAGGGAATAGACTCTGGAGGGCATGGAAATGCCTTCAGTGGAAAACCATGGTAAGGGTGAGTCTGGCCGGCAGCGTGGTGAGCTTGGGAAGGAGTTTTGGGGTTGTGGAGCAGGCAGGATGGGGTCTGATCTGGCAAGGAGCTGCGGCTGCTGTTGTTGCAGGTTGTGTGAGAGCAAATTCCCAAAGCAGCTGCTGGGAGTGGTGAATCCCGCTCTTTGCAAGGTTTCTTGCAGAGCGCTGCCTGCTCTTTGCTCCCCCTTCGGTGACGCCAGCGCAGCTTGGGGTGGTCTTGTAGGGGCACCTCCAGCTGCACCCCTCAGAGACCTGGTGCTTGTGCCGTGGGGTTTAGAGGCAGCGATCCCGCTTGCCTTGCACGGATGCTGGGGAAGGGATGCTCTGTGCCATCCCCTGTACCTGTTCCTGCCACCCACGCCACCCAGCCGGGCTGCTCCAGGCATCCTCCAGGGACATGAGGGATAGATACACCTCTGCAACAGGGCTTGGTGCGAACCAGGAGCTGGGGGGGCTTTGCAGCAGTCCCCGGCCACTGCAAAGGGCCATTTGTGTGTGTAATGATCCCGGCTGGGGGGGAGGGTCTGCGCTCAGTGCAGTGTTTCGGCCTCCTGGGAGTCTCCCCGTTCCTCGGCCCTCAGAGCAGAGCGTGGTGCATTTGGAGCTGTTAGCATAGCCTAGCTGCGGTGGTAGCAGTGCTCTGGACACAAGCATGCTTCCAAAAACCCTGAGCGGCTCTCTGCTCCCTGAAATGCAAACCTCGGGGCTTTTGTCCGGTGCAGCGGGGCCTCAGTCCAGCTGCTGTGGCTGCAGATCTACTTGTTGCAGTGTTTGAATCAACATGGACCCACAGCTCCTGCCGGGGAGAGGGCGGGGGGGTTAATTGTGAAACACATTCTGTTCATCCCAAATTGCTTGTCACATATAACTCAGTCGAAAGCACTTTTCATCTGCGGTGTTGCAGCGTGTGTTAAATGTCCCTGGAGAGATCCTGGTGCCTGACAAGGATCTGGTAACGAGGAAGGTGAATCCCAATGTTCCCTGCGTGTGTCAGCAGGGTGAAGGGTTTTATCGCTTTCCTCGGAAGAAATTGTGGAGGGGGCACAGTCTGGTCTCCACTGCCCGCTGCTGCAGGCTGCCGGGCTCTCTGCAGATCCGACCCCGCAGGGAAGCCCAAGCCAGCAGCAGCAGGCGTCATGCCTGGCGAGGGTTTGCTCATGCAACTGCGGGCTCGCTGACAGCCGTCGCGTCCTGCCGCAGGCCTAGCATGTCCGGGCTGCACCTGGCGAAGAGGGGCCGTGAGCACAGGAAGATGGACCTGCAACGGGACTTCACCGTCGCTTCGCCGGCAGAGTTCGTCACCCGCTTCGGGGGCAACCGTGTCATCGAGAAGGTCTTTCCCTGTGCACCCCTGCCTTTGCCTGGGTGGTGGGTCATTGCTTTTCATGACAGCATCCTTGAGTGTTGCCTAAGACTCCCGTGCCCGCCAGGCTCGGACTGACGGCAGCCTGGGGCAGCCCAGAGCTGTTCATCTCCCCGGCTTCACCCACCCTCGCGGGCTGGGAGAGGAAAACCCTCCCAACGCTGCCCTCGCACAGCGGCTGCTTGCAGCCGCTTTGCACGGCTGGCACAAACGAAGGCCAAAGTCCCGTCCTTCGTCAGCCCCAGTGCCAGGCACCAAAGCTGCTGTTAAGGAGCCTCCTGCTCCGCCAGCACGTACAACCGGCCGTTGCAAAGTGCCCATGTTAGCATGGCTGCCTCGCTTTGCTCGCCACCTGCACCCAGCTCTCGCCTCCACGCTGCCGTCCCTCGGGGCCGCGCGCCCAGCCCCGCGCCCCAGCAGCAAGGAGAGGTTTCAGCCAGATGCCCCGCTTCCGCGTCCCCCCAGGTCCTCATCGCCAATAACGGCATCGCCGCCGTGAAGTGCATGCGTTCCATCCGCCGGTGGGCCTACGAGATGTTCCGAAACGAGCGTGCCATTCGGTTCGTGGTCATGGTGACCCCTGAAGACCTCAAGGCTAATGCGGGTAATTCCTAAAAGCATCCCAACGAAGGATGTTCTCCACCCTGGGGCTGCGCTGGGGCAGCCCTTTCCTTCTCCCTGCACTGCTACCAGGGATGTGGGAGGCTCTGCACAGCCTGGGGTACACACTTTCCCCCTGTGCAGCCAGATCCAGGAGTAAATTTCCTCCCCCCTCCAACCTCCCTGATATGGAGAATTTGGGGAGGGTGTGCAAGGAGCACCACGCAAGTGGGGTACGGCTTGGGGGACTGGCTCCCACCGCCGCCGCGCGCTGTCTTTCAGAGTACATCAAAATGGCAGATCACTACGTGCCTGTCCCTGGGGGGGCCAACAACAACAACTACGCCAATGTGGAGCTGATCGTGGACATTTCCAAACGGATCCCAGTCCAGGTAGCAGCTGCTCGCGGGCCTCCCACTTCTTTGCCGAGGGAAGCAGATGGGGAGGAGGGGGCACTCAGAAATGGGGTGACATCCCTCCGTGTGGAGGAGGCAGGCACGATGCTGTGGGCGATGGGAGGATGCCAGGGCAGGGAGGTACCAGCTCGTGCTGCTCCTTCTCTTGTGCCAGGCGGTGTGGGCTGGCTGGGGACATGCCTCGGAAAACCCCAAGCTGCCAGAGCTGCTGCAGAAAAATGGGATAGCCTTCCTAGGTAAGGTCTCGCCGCCTTCCCTGTGCCAGAGGGAGCAGTGGGCATTGGGCTAGTGTGTGTGTGCACGCTCGCTCCTCAGGGACACTGCTGGGCAAAGCCTGTTTCGTCTGTCTGGCATGTCCATCCTGCGGTGTGGCAGTCCTCAGACCAGTTTCCTGGAGCTGTCCCAGGAATCCTGCTGTTTTCTGGGTTTTCCCTCTAATGCTCGTGCTGATGCAGCATTTACGGAGGAACGTTGGGGTGGGACCAGACCTCGTAGGCTGCCCAGCCAGGGGACAGCCCAGGCTCCCCCTTGGAGAAGGATTAAGCTCCATCCTGAATTGGGCAGTGGGTTTGGGGGGGTTTCCCACACCCCCACTCTTTGCAGAAGGGCTGATGGTGCCAGCTCAGTGGGAAGCAGCTTCCTGCAGCATCCATGTGATGGGGACAGGCTGGCTGGTGAGGCTGGCCCAGCTCACCCCTTCCCTCCCTCTTCGAAGGTCCCCCCCGCGATGCCATGTGGGCGCTGGGGGACAAAGTTGCCTCCACCATTGTGGCTCAGACAGTCCAGATCCCCACGCTGCCGTGGAGCGGGAGTGGTAAGAGCCTCCTCCCCAGCCCTGAACACCCTCCCTGCTCCCCCATTTCTCTCCTCCCTGCCCCTCCTTCTCCCCCAAATCAAGTGCCAGGGTTGGGGTCCCCGGCCCGGCTGGCCGCAGAGTGGCCAGGGGACCCCACTGCAGTCGAGCAGCTGCTGGCTTCAGGCACAGGGGGTTTTGGAGATGGGGTTGCCTGGAAAGAGGGGAAATGTCATGTGCCAACATGGGGTCCCCAGGTCCCTGGGCACAGCCAGCGTGCCACCCCAGTGGAGACTTAGCCCTGGCTGTGCCTGCAGGTCTGGTGGCCCAGTGGTCCGAGGAGGACCAGAAGCATCGGCAAACGATCAGCATCCCCCTCGAGACGTATGTGCAGGGCTGCGTGAAGGATGTGGAGGAAGGCCTGGAGGTAAAGGCGAGCCCACGGGCAGCCACTTGTCTCCCGTCCACCATTGTTTCTCTTTGGAGCCTGCATGCCCTGGGCCTTTTGGCCTCCCAGCACGTGACAGCGATGCAGAGATGTCTCAGCAGCAATTCGTCCCTCTGCACGAATGTGGCTTGGGGCAATCCCGCTTGGGGATGCATGAGACTGGGGCAGGGTGGACTGTGGGGGTGATGGGTTGGGGTCCAGAGCACTTCAGTCACCCCAGTCCTTGTTCCCCCTCAGGTGGCCAAGAAGATCGGCTACCCACTGATGATCAAGGCAGCAGAAGGCGGTGGGGGCAAAGGCATCCGAGAAGTGGAGGCAGCGGAGGAATTTGGCACCTGCTTCCGGCAGGTGAGAGGTGCCTGGAGCCCCCATTCCCGTCCCATCCTGGGGCATGCAGCAGGGTCCTGCTCCCACTCTGGGTGTCTTGTGCTTCCCACCTGGGCTCGCCGCAGGATCTGCCTCTGTCCTGGGATGAATTTGGGGGGGTGATGCCAGAGCACGACCCTCTCCCTCACCGCAGGTGCAGGCAGAGGCACCCGGGTCCCCCATATTCCTGATGAAGCTGGCGCAGCACGCGCGGCACCTGGAGGTGCAGGTGCTGGCCGATGAGTACGGCAATGCCATCTCCCTCTTTGGCCGTGACTGCTCCATCCAGCGCCGGCACCAGAAGATCATCGAGGAGGCGCCCACCACCATTGCGGCACCCTCCGTCATCGAGGTGATGGAGCAGGTGGGTGGCCCTGGTCTTAGGGCAGCACGAAGTTTTAGTGAGAAACTGGTTTGATCCTTGCTGCGTTTACTGTCGGTTTTGGCACCTGAAGCTCCTAAGGAAGGGAGGGACCCCCCGAGCTGAGCACGGACCCCCAGTCCTGCTTGTCTCCTTGGGTCCATGCAAGGACACTGCTGCCATTTTGCTCGGGACACCCCGACTCTGCTGCAGTGAACAGAGGGTCTTTACTCCCCACGGCGGTTTCACCCTCTTCTGCAGTGTGCGGTCCGCCTGGCCCAGATGGTCGGCTACGTGAGCACGGGCACTGTCGAGTACCTCTACAGCAAGGACGGGAGCTTCCACTTCCTCGAGCTGAACCCGCGCCTGCAGGTGGAGCACCCTTGCACGGAGATGATCGCGGATGTCAACCTCCCTGCTGCCCAGCTGCAGGTACCTGAGCGCACGCAGGTGACTTTGCGAGGCGTGTTAGGTGAAGCGATTTTGTAATTTAGGGAGAAGTGCTAGGCTGGAGCCTGGCAGAGGGAAGCTGTCCCACATAGCAGCATGTAGGGTGCAGGCGGGAGCGATGTAGCATCCCTCCTTCACCTCTGGCTCCCTGCTGGGAGCAGCTGCCTGCGGCGTGATGCCTCTTCCCCTTGCTTTTCGTTCAGACCACCTATCGATGTCTCCCGGTTGTAATTTTGATGCTAAAGTCTTGTTCTGGCAGCTGAAGTCCTCGTTTCTCCTGCAGATTGCAATGGGCGTCCCCTTGCACAGGATAAAAGACATCCGGGTGCTGTATGGGGAGAGCCCCTGGGGCGATACGCCCATCTGCTTCCACAGCCCCACCAACACCCCCATGCCCAGGGGCCACGTCATCGCCGCCCGGATCACCAGTGAGAACCCTGAGGAGGTGAGCTGGGGGGCCGGACTCTAGTGCACTGGCCCCGTGTGTGGGGACGGGGTTGTACTGGGCACGGTCCTCCTCAACTGGACAACGCTCATGGGCATTAAAGCCACGGGATCTGTGAGATGCACGTGCAGACTGACAAATGGCACAGGGATTCCCCTTCTGTGTTTACTCTACGTGAGTCTCAGGCCTGGTTTCTCCACGTCTTCTGCTCTGTCTTCGCTCAGGGTTTCAAGCCCAGCTCGGGGACAGTGCAGGAGCTGAACTTCCGCAGCAGCAAGAACGTCTGGGGATATTTCAGCGTGGCGGCGGCCGGGGGGCTGCACGAATTTGCCGATTCCCAGTTCGGGCACTGCTTCTCATGGGGAGAGAACCGGGAGGAGGCCATCTCGTGAGTGCAGCGGGACAGGGCAGGGAGCCGGTGTCCTCGGGAAGATTCACAATTGATGCATGAGCTGGGAACAGTGGCTTTTATCTGAGAGGACCAGAACGGTGCCACTGTGCTGAGCAGCATGTTTGTGCTGCAGAGACCGTCTGGCCAAAGCCAAAGCTTTGGGACTGCAGTGGTGCTACAGCCCCAGTTTATCAACCTTATCCTCAAAGACTCGTGTAGTGATCTGCTAAGCACCTGCTTAGTGCCAGTGAACAGCAATGGTCATTCGGTAATTGAGCAAAACATAATGAGTCTGTCTTGGGTCTTTAAGTGTTTTATTAAGTCAGTGCTGACTGTGGGGCTGTTTCATCCAGGCACGAGGGTGCTCAGGGCTCAGGAGCTCATCACCCCAGTCCCCGTGGTTCCCCAGTTTTCTCTGCTGAAAGCCACGCGCCACCTCGTCAGTCATTAATAGAGGGGTTTGCTCCCTAAAAGGAACATGGTGGTTGCCCTGAAAGAGGTGTCTATCCGTGGGGATTTCCGGACCACAGTAGAGTATCTGATTAAGCTGCTGGAGACAGAGAGCTTCCAGAACAACGAGATAGACACTGGCTGGCTGGACCATCTGATCGCGGAGAAAGTGCAGGTGGGGGAGACCGGCCGGCCCAGGGTCACCGATCCCCTTCTGGTGTAAGACCCAAACCCTGTTATTTTTGCCCCCCGCAGGCAGAGAAGCCAGACACAATGCTGGGTGTCGTCTGCGGTGCCCTGAACGTGGCGGATGCTGCCTTCAGAACGTGCATGACTGACTTCCTGCACTCGCTGGAGAGGTGCGGAGCGGGGACTGCCCCACAGGGGCTCGGCCGTGCCATGGGCACAGGGGTCACAGGGATTGCATGTCCTAAAGGGCAGCTCCTGGCAGCCCGTGTGGCTCCTGCAAGCATGGAGACCTGAGTTTTTCTCTCCCTGGGCCATCTTCCTTCCCCCTTTTGCTGCAAAAGCTTTGCAAAGCCGGAGGCAGTGCCCATGACACTGCAACAGCGTGGGAAACGGATATCTGCTGTGACTCGCAGCTCCGGCTTCTCAGTATCGCTTTGGAGAGGGGGAAAAAGTTTCACATATTTGGGAAAACATCTTTCAAGGGAAAGTGCCTTGGCTGAATGCAGCTCGCTTTTGGTTTTGCACTTGAATGTCAAGGTTATTCCTCCAGCCTTGGAGGACGCCCGGGCCTCTCCCCTGCGTCCTTATCTGAGCATGTTTTGCTGGTGTCTGGCTTGCCTCCGGATGCATTTTTTTACAAGGCGCTCACGTGGGTCATTTAAAGCAGATGCTTGTTCCCTCCAGTCACCTTCGCGCCCTCCCACAGTCAGCTCAGAGCCCTCACGGCCCAACGCCAGCAGCACCGCTGACATCTTGCACACTTGGCTCCTTGCTGGGGCACAAGGCAAGCAATACTTGTGGTGCCCGATCCATCTGTTGTGTTTCAGGGGGCAGGTTCTGCCAGCAGCCTCATTGCTGAACATTGTCGACGTGGAGCTCATCTATGAAGGCATGAAGTATGTTCTCCAGGTGAGGGCTGGGCCGAGCTCCTCCTGAACTGGCCACGGCGCTTCTCATGGGGACAGGGACACGTGCCTCTGTCCTGAAGGCGAAAGATGCAATAAATATGAGGTTGTCCTTTAAACATGTGCAACATAAAACTGAGGTTAATAACCTCATTTTAACTAGATAGCCATTTTCAGACATCCTGTCGCCCTGAGTTTAATAAGGGACCTCCTTTTCTTGCTTTTAAACCCAATTGAACTTCATGCAAAAGCTCCCTACTCACAATGAAAGCAGCGGGTGAGCCATGCGTTAAACCAGCTCCAGGCTGCGAGTTGAACCAGCTCTTTGGTGCAGCCTGAGGTTGCCGCTTCCTGCCCTCCCCAGCACAGCCCCATCCCATGGCAGCATGCTGCTCCTGCACCGGCCCTTGCACCAAGTGTGGGGAGATGTTCCTCACCCCCCCCGCCATTCCCACCAGCCCCCAGAAAGGCTGTTGCATGCATTTCAGGGGGTTGCACTGAGGCCTCTCCCCGGCTGCTGCCCGCAGGTTGCCCGCCAGTCCCTGACGACGTACGTCATCATCATGAACCGCACTCATATAGAGATAGACGTGCACCGGCTGAATGACGGCGGGCTGCTGCTCTCCTATGACGGCAACAGCTACACCACCTACATGAAGGAGGAGATTGACAGGTACTTCTTCACTGGACCCCCACCGGCCCTCTCCGCTGACCAGCAGCCAGTTGGTGAGACCTTTCCCTCTCCTTAAGATACCGCATCACTATCGGCAACAAAACATGCAACTTCGAGAAGGAGAAGGACCCGACGGTGCTGCGCTCACCCTCCGCAGGGAAGCTGCTGCAGTACAGGGTGGAGGACGGTGGCCACGTGGCCGAAGGGAATGTTTTTGCGGAGATCGAGGTGAGTTTTGCAGAAGAGTCTGGAGGAGCTCCGTTCCTGCAATGCTGGTGGATGGCAAAAATGAAACTCCCCAGTGCTTGAGGCACTCTGCAGCATGCGGATGCTGCTCGCTCGGTGACCGTTTCACCAATCCTCGCCCAGGTGATGAAGATCATCATGACGCTGGCAGTGGAGGAGGCTGGGCGAGTGCACTACATCAAGCGGCCGGGCGCGCTGCTGGAGGCGGGCTGCGTCATAGCCCGGCTCGAGCTGGATGATCCCACCAAAGTGAAGCCCGTGAGTCTGCTGGGGGCTGGCCACACTGCTGTCCCCTCCTGTCTGCTCCCAGGCAGCATCCTGCAGGGCACTGGGGGCGCTCACTGGGGGACAAAACGGAGGAGCTGCCCTGACTGGGGTATCAGCAGGGATGTGTCCTCAGGGTGGCACTTGCATGGCCATGCCACATCCCGCAGCTGGCTGTGCTGGGGCTCGAGTGGCTGCTCTGCGTGCCATGGTGTTGCTTTGCTTAACCATCCCATGCATGCTTACTTAGTGTGCAGAAGCTCACATGCAAGTTTTTAGTGTATCTGTAGAACTCTGTCTATATCTCCAGTTTTGCTGCATTGTTTTCATGTTGGGGCACTGGCAGAGACATGAAGCTGAATGTTAGGTGCTTCCTCTGTATCAATATCTGTATCTAACCAAAAGCAGATGCTGGAGGGGTTGTGCTGGTTTCTCTGGGGCAGCTGCAGCTCTTGTGGGGGTCTTTCCCATGTCAGCAAGGACCTGGGCCAGCCCACCTCTCTTTGCTCTCTCCAGGCGCAGCCGTTCACTGGGGGGCTCCCAGCCCAGCAGACCCTCCCCATCACTGGTGAGAAGCAGCACCAGGTTCTCCACAAAGTGTTGGACAATCTCACCAACATCATGAACGGGTACTGCCTGCCTGAGCCCTACTTCAGCACCAAGGTGGGTGCTGGGGGGCAAAGGCGGTCCGGGTGTCCTGCCCCGTTGCCTCATGTTTGCCGTGATGGCAAGATGGGCAGCACCAGCTTCTGCTCCCCACAGGTGAAGGAGTGGGTGGCACAGCTGATGAAGACCCTGCGGGACCCCTCCCTGCCCCTCCTGGAGCTGCAGGACATCATGACAAGCATTTCAGGAAGAATCCCCCTGTCTGTGGAGAAGTCGATCCGGAAAGTGATGGCACAGTATGCCAGCAACATCACCTCCGTACTCTGCCGCTTCCCCAGCCAGCAGGTGAGCGGCCCGGGGACTGCACTCCCCAGCCTGGCCTTCGCTTCCTTTTTAGCTAGAGCTAGTTAGGATTTTCTGCTTGAATTTGTCCTGCCAAGAGATACTATAAAATATTAAGTGAGTGAGGGAAACATTTGTGGTTTTATGCTTGTGTTTCTATATTTATTTGTNCTGGGGGGGGGGGGAACTAAATTAAAGGCTCTGCATGCAGCAGCACTGTCCCCAGGCAAGCCAGGGAGCCGGCAGCCCTGCGGCCGTGCTGGCCCCAGGCTGCGCTGGACCCTGTGCCCTCTCCCTGCAGATTGCCAATGTGCTGGACACCCATGCGGCCACACTGCAGAGGAAGGCTGAGCGGGAGGTCTTCTTCATGGACACGCAGAGCTTGGTGCAGCTGGTGCAGAGGTGAGCCCCGCGCTGTCTGGGACCCTCCCGGGCCGGTCCTTCCACTGCTGCCACCTCCTCGCAGCATGCTGGGCTCTCCGCTCCCCAGGTACCGCAGCGGCATCGGGGGCTACATGAAGGCAGTGGTGCTGGACCTGCTAAGACACTACCTGCAAGTGGAGACACAGTTCCAGCACGGTGAGGGCTTGGGGGCTCTCCAGAGGGGTCTGCGGGGCTCTCTGGGGGGTGGTCTGCAGGCCTCACCATGCTTTGCTCCACAGCTCACTACGACAAGTGCGTCATCAGCCTGCGGGAGCAGTGCAAACCTGACATGACCCCCGTGCTGGAGAGCATCTTCTCTCACGCCCAGGTGGCAAAGAAGAACCTGCTGGTGACCATGTTAATTGTGAGTACAGCCCATGCCACAAGACACCAGAAGTAAAGGCTGGCGGCAGGGAAAAGCCCTGTGCTTTCCCCTTGAAAGTGGGCTGACACCTGAGAAACCACTTTTTTTCTGTCTAATGCATCCCCAGGGTTTGGGTTTTGCATTCAAGTGTCCATTCCTGCCTCATTTCTCCCCTGTGTAGCGTTGCATTGCTGCACTTGGTTCAAAGAGCAGCATTTTGCCCGTTTTAGCTCCTCGGGTCTTGTCCCCATTGCCTGTGTGGGGCTGGGTGTGTGGGGTGAAGCCACCCCACAGCGAGGGGCCTGAGCCGAACCACAGCGGTGCGTGCATTGCAGGACCAGCTGTGCGGCCGCGACCCCACGCTGACGGACGAGCTGACGGCCATCCTCCACGAGCTGACACAGCTCAGCAAGACCGAGCACTCCAAAGTGGCGTTGAGAGCCCGGCAGGTCAGCAAGTGCCACGCCGTGCCGTCCCCATCCCTGTCCCCATCCCTGCCCCCGTCCCCCGCACTCCCAGCCGCCTCTCTCCTTGCAGGTGCTCATTGCCTCTCACCTGCCCTCCTACGAGCTGCGGTACAACCAGGTGGAGTCCATCTTCCTCTCCGCTATCAACATGTACGGACACGAGTACTGCCCTGAAAACCTGAAGGTTGGGAATCGCGCAATTTTCCACAGAGGGAATTTGGCTTTCGGGTGACTTTGGTGAGGAGGTCTGGCTGCAAGTGGCTTAGCCTTAAAAATAGCCAAAAAAGCAATCAAAGCCTTGTTGCAGCGTCAGTACCTGTGCGGAGCAGAGGAGGGGGTGTAACCCATTTCTGCAAGTCCCCATCCCCTGCTCCTCACCCCATTTGGTAGGGGACTGACATGTGGATCCATATCAGGGTCTGGCAGCGTCCCCATGGTGGGCTGGGTGTCCCATGGCACCCCAGTGGCCAGTCCTGCACAGCCCCACGTTCAGGGACCCTTCTGGAACGTGCCTCCCCCATCCTGCAATGGGGCAAGGGGGTCCCACTTCATCCTTGCCCTAAATTTTGCTTTTTCCTCCCAGAAACTGATCCTCTCGGAAACCACCATCTTCGACGTGCTTCCCATCTTCTTCTACCACACCAACCAGGTGGTGCGCATGGCAGCGCTGGAGGTGAGGGCTGGGGGGCCGTGGGGGACATGCGAGCGCTGGGGGGGTGGCATGGATGCGTGCGGTGGCAGCAGGGTCACAGCAGTACCTCCTGCTGCCCCCCTCCCAGGTGTACGTGCGGCGCGGGTACCTTGCCTACGAACTGAACAGCCTGCAGCATCGGCAGCTCTCCGATGGCACCTGCCTGGTGGAGTTCCAGTTCATGCTGCCCTCCTCCCACCCAAACAGGTATGGGGGCCTCTGCATGCCCGTCCTGCCCCCCTGCACGTGGTCCTTTCCGCAAAGCTGTTGGGTTTGTATCGTCTTCTCCATGCAGAAGCAGGGACCCTTAGAGGGAACTGCCCGCCGCGCTCTCCCTTTGCCAGTGGAGGAAGATGAGCCCTCTCTGGGTCAGGGTCCGATGTGGGACCTGTGGTCCCTGGTGGACCCAGGAGCAGTGCCTCCACCCATGGCTGATGGGCTGCCTTGCTCCCCCATGCAGGATGTCCGTCCCCATCAGCATCTCCAACCCTGACCTGGCCCGGCACAGCACCGAGCTCTTCATGGACAGTGGCTTTTCTCCCCTGAGCCAGCGGATGGGTGCTATGGTGGCCTTCGACAAATTTGAAGACTTCACAAGGTGGGGGTGCAGGGACATGCCTGGCTGGTCATGCATGTGCCTTTTGGGTGCCGCTGCAATCGTTAGAGAGCAGAAGAGGGTGGAAGAGCCAAAGCTGGCAGCGACTGGGCAGCACTTGGGGAAGATCCTGATCCTCCTGCAGCCGGAGGTTGGGGCTGGGTATTTTCAGCGAGACAGTTAACTGGTGGGTCATGACATGTCTTTTGGGGACAGGTGGAGCCTGGGGGAAGCTTGTCTGGCACAGGTTACGCATCTGTACATCAACACAGCAGTGCTCAGAGCTGTGTTTCATGAGCTGTGGCTTTGCTGTGGGCTGGTGGAGCGCGGCTGAGCTGGTGCATGCCGCTGGCTGCTGCACTGGTACCTGCATCCCTGCTGCAGCAGGTTCCTGGCACTGTCCCTTTGGGCAGGGGGTGGGCACAATGTGCTGACTTGTCACCCCATCCCCACCATTTGGGCAGGAACTTTGATGAAGTGATCTCGTGCTTTGCCGACTCGCCTTCGGAGAGCGTGCTCTTCAGCGAGGCACGAGCCAGTGTCTACGAGGAGGAGGACGCCAAGGTGGGCATGATGCCATTGCTGTCCCCCCAGGTGGTGCCGGGATGGCAGTGGTGCTGCTGGTCAGGGTTGACTGGGGGGTTTTGTTGCCAGAACGTCCGTGAGGAGCCGATCCATATCCTCAACATCGCGCTCCACTGGGCTGACCACATGGAAGACGAGAAGCTGGTGCCCATCTTCAGAGCCTTTGCCCAGTCCAAGGTCTGTTTCTGGGGCTGGACCCCCTTTTTGCAGACCCTGCAAGCCAGGGCACCATATCCCAAGGCACTGCCTCAGCCCCATGCAGTGCTCCCCAAAATGTGTGCACCCTGTGGCAGCCACTTGGGTTTTGTTTGCTCCCTTGGTGGAGACGTTTAAGCTCTCGTGACTGGTGGAGTCTTCTGTTTCCATGTAGAAAAACGTCCTCGTCAGCTGTGGTCTCCGAAGAATCACGTTTCTCATTGCCCAGCAGGTGAGTGCAGACTGAGCTGCTGACAGGCAGAGTGACTTTAGACACATTGTGCTTCCACCTCCCTAAAATCCCTAGAAACTTCTATAAGTACCTTATAGACATAGCATTGCGTGATGGATGTACCTAGTGTGCATCAGGAGCTGGGAATTAATTAATGAGGGATTCAATGAGTGATTTATCTCCTGCATTATCCTTTATGCCACTAATGTCTCCAATAACATGTGGTTCCTGTGTGGCCACTCCATAGCTTTAAGTTGACTTTAAAAGGTGTCGATTACTCCAAGCTTTTCTCCCTTTGGGGAAGGAGGAAGCTTGCAAGCTTTTTTCTTTTTAATAAATTCACTGAAAACTGGAAAAATCCTCTGCGTGCCAGGATTATTCACATTGAGCTCTTTCTCCCCTTTGCTCTAGAGAGAATTCCCAAAGTTTTTCACATTCAGAGCCAGGGACGAGGTAAGAGCCACGGTTAGAGCAGAACCCCTCTAGCACTGGCTAACCGGCCACTCGCTCACCCCTCCATGCCGCACCAGTTTGCAGAGGACCGCATCTACCGGCACCTGGAGCCGGCGCTTGCCTTCCAGCTGGAGTTGAGCCGCATGCGCAACTTTGACCTGACGGCCATTCCCTGCGCCAACCACAAGATGCATCTCTACTTGGGGGCTGCCAAAGTGCAGGCGGGCACCGAGGCCACCGACTACCGCTTCTTCATCCGCGCCATTGTGCGCCACTCGGACCTCATCACCAAGGCAAGGCACCGCTGGGTCCCCTGGGTGTGCGGGCAGAGGTGGGCACATTTCAGGTGCAGGGGTTGCTCCAGCTGCCCCTGAGACGCCTGGTGCACTGCAGGAGGCTTCCTTCGAGTACCTGCAGAACGAGGGCGAGCGTCTGCTCCTGGAGGCGATGGACGAGCTGGAAGTGGCCTTCAGCAACACCACCGTCCGCACTGACTGCAACCACATCTTTCTCAACTTCGTCCCAAAAGTCATCATGGACCCCTCCAAGGTGTGTTTCTTGGTGTCCTGCTTCCTGCTGTCAGCGTGTTGCTGATCTGGAGATGGAGGCTGCATCATCCCCCATGCTCGGTACCACTGGATGGATGGGCAGGCACCCCCAGTGCTGGCTGTCAGACTCGGTCCCGTCCAGTGCCCACCCAACCCTGGATGGGGGATGGATTCGGCACCCCCAGAGGGTCTTGCAGCTTCACTGTGGGCTGTTTGCTGGGGAGGTGCTGAGATTTCACACTTAGTGATGATCAGAGATATTTGTACAGACTCGGACAAGCAGGCAGTTCACGGGAGGGCATGAGGGTGAGCAGCAGGCTCTTCCCCCAGGCAGTGTGTGGTCTGAAGGGGCTGTGTCTGCTCAGGAGACTGTGGGGTACTGTCTTTCCCTCTCCCCAGTAGAGGCTGGATGGCAGTACCAGCTCACAGGGATGGAGGCACGGAGAGAGGGAAGGGGCTTGCTCACAGCAAATCTGAAATGACTGTTTGGGGAGGAGATGCAACAGGGCTGCTCCAGCCTTGGCATCGCGTGCTCAAGGACAGTGTTGTCCCCGGGGCCACGGACCCATCTGTGTGCCATCCCGTGCTCAGATCGAGGAGTCAGTGCGGTCCATGGTGATACGCTACGGCAGCCGCCTCTGGAAGCTGCGGGTCCTTCAGGCCGAGGTGAAGATCAACATTCGCCTGACACCCACTGCCACTGCCATCCCCATCCGCCTCTTCCTGGCCAATGAGTCCGGCTACTACCTGGACATCAGCCTCTACAAGGAAGTGAGGGACCCCAGCACCGGCAGCGTGAGTAACCGCAGGTGGCGGCTGCAAGCGGGAACCCAACCACGACTGCTTGAGCAGCTGTCGGCTACGGTGAAGCTTTGGGGTGGTTTCTGCAAAAATCTTCATGCACCTGCAATGCTGGTCTGTCCCAGAGCCCCTGGGACTGTGCAGCAGCGTTCCCAGGGCTGGCCTGGTTTCAATGCCCTCTGTGCTGCATCCAGTTGGGCACCTTGGGGTGATGCTTTGCTCCAAAATGGTGCTGAGCCCCAGGGGTGTTCCTGGTGTGTAGTCGGGCAGGTTTTAGTCTGGGAGGTGAAGGTCAACATTAGGATGTTACTGGTACTTGCAGCACAGCAGTGTTGCATTCTGTCCCCTCAATAGCAAAGAGTGGGGTGGAAAATCATGTTGTTTGGTCGAGCGGAGCCACAGGCACGAGCATCTTGGCCAGGCAAAGCTCAGCAGTGCTCCAGCCATGCGGGGCTCTTGCAGCTTAGCATTGCAGAGAGGACTCGCCTGCACGTCCAGGGAAGGCAGCCAATGCTCTGCCCTTCTCTCCAGATCATGTTTCAGTCGTACGGGGACAAGCAAGGGCTGCAGCACGGGATGCTCATCAACACCCCCTACGTCACCAAGGACCTGCTTCAGGCCAAGCGGTTCCAGGCACAGTCCTTGGGCACCACCTACGTGTACGACTTCCCGGAGATGATCAGGCAGGTCAGTCTGGCTGAGCAGAAGGAGGCTCTAAATTACTGTATTTGCTTTTCTTCCCCACCCTCCCCAGATAGTCCCATCTGAGGAAAAGACTCCTCTACCCTGAGCTGGCAAACGAGAAGAAGAAAAGAGCCCAAGCCCCAACATTTTTTGTTATATGAAGCATTTCTAAACCAATTCCGAGCTCTTGCAAATTTCCATAGTTGCACTCATGGAGGATGTTTACCAGAAAGCCACGTGCAAGGAGGTCTGCAGCAGTGTGGGGGCTCTAACACAAAGTTTTGCTGACCCCAAGTCCCGGCCTGCTGCAGGAGCGTGTCTGTGCTCAGCGATAGCCTCGAGCTGCCACAGCCCCGTGCTTTCAGCTCATCCTGTGTGCGGTGTCTCTGCAGGCTCTCTTCAAGCTGTGGGGCTCCTCGGAGCTGCACCCCAAGGACGTCCTGACGTACACCGAGCTGGTGCTGGACTCGCAGGGGCACCTGGTGCAGATGAACAGGGTCCCTGGAGGGAATGAGGTAGCTGGGGATGATGTGGGAATGGGGCAAGAGAGAGGGGTGGAGGGAAGCTGGACTGCAGCACGTGGGAAGGGCTGGTGGCTTCTCCGGTCTGGCTGTGTTTAAAGCCCAGGGGATGCTCCTCAAGCAAGCTTTTTGTTTCTTGGCTAATGCAGTCTCCAGCTCTGACTCCATTTCTCTGGAGGAGCCTGCCCTGTGACCTTGTGCTGTTTTGGGGCAGGTGGGGATGGTTGCTTTCAAAATGAAGCTCAAGACCCCGGAGTATCCGGAAGGCCGGGACATCATGCTCATCTGCAACGACATCACGCACAAGATTGGCTCCTTTGGGCCAGAGGAGGATCTGGTCTTCCTGCGGGCCTCTGAGCTGGCGCGGGCCGAAGGCATCCCCCGCGTCTACATCGCCGCCAACAGCGGCGCCCGCATCGGCTTTGCCGACGAGATAAAGCACATGTTCCAAGTGGCCTGGGTGGACCCTGCAGACCCCTACAAGGTGTGTGGGACCCTCCTGCCATCACAGAAAACAACAGAGGACTTATTTGGGGAAGGAAGGACCAGAGCTAAACTGGGACATAAAGCTGTGGGATCAATGCTGGGGAGTGAGCACACACCTGCACCCAGTGCCACAGGAACCGTTCCCTTTGCTTTCCCCAGTGGGTTGGAGATAAAGGTGCTGGCATGGTTGCTTTGTCCTGCCCTGGTCCCTGAGCTGCTGTTGGTGCCAGGGGTGGGTTTGGGTTGGGTTTGGAGAGGGGCCGTGTCCCACGTGAGCATGTGCATGGAGGGGCTCCACAAATTACCCTCCTCCTCTTTGTTTCCAGGGGTTCAAGTACCTGTACCTGACTCCCCAGGACTACGCGAGGATCAGCGCCTTGAACTCAGTGCACTGTGAGCACGTGGAGGAAGGGGGCGAGTCCAGGTGAGACCCGCTATCCCATGGGGTGCACAGAGCCACCCCAAGCCCTGCCCCACATCCCCGCCAGGCTGCAGCTCTCACATCCCAGCTCAGCACCCTGCCAAACACATGGTGAAAGTGAGTGCTTCCCTCTGTCCTGCCCACACCACCGTGGTTCTGCTTTCCCCGCAGGTATGTCCTCCTGGACATCATTGGGAAGGACAACGGATTTGGGGTGGAAAACCTGAGAGCTGCCGGTACCATCGCTGGGGAGTCATCTCGTGCTTACGATGAAATAGTGACCATCAGCATGGTACAGCCGTGGGCCCTTCCCCTGCTCCGCTCCTCCCCTCTCTCCTACTTGCTTTTAAGGTCACCCTGGGGTGAATAACAGGGTGCAACAAGTGACCTGGTGCAACCTGACTGTGCAGACCCCTGCAGAGCATCGTTCTCCCAGTGCTCGCGGACTGTGCTGCAGCCCTTTCTCTCCAGTAACCCCACGTGTCCTTGTGTGTGTGTCCAGGTGACCTGTCGTGCCATCGGGATCGGTGCGTACCTGGTAAGGCTGGGCCAGCGCGTCATCCAGGTGGAGAACTCCCACATCATCCTCACTGGCGTCACGGCTCTCAATAAGGTACCGCGCTCCGGCTGTGTGTCCTCCCCTGGTACTGTCCCTCATGCCACTACATGCATGGGCTCCTTCCCTGTCCCATGGGAAGAGCTGGCAGTTCCCTGCACGTCACCTCATGGGACCTGCCTGGAGGAGCTGCAGGGGGACTGCAACTGTGCTTGTCTCACTGAGAATTGAGAGAATGCCACCCCACAGCTATTTGGTGTTGCTTTAGGGGCCAGTTCATGGTGCATCACTCCTGGAGCAGGGTGGGATGGCAGAGCTGCCATGGGGACTGTTCGGCTCCGGTCCCAGGGGCAGGACCCATCTCTGGGCAGAATCATACTGGTTTGAGCTGATTTGAAACCTGCTTAGCTAAACCGACACACTTGTCTAAAGCAGGATCCCTTTACTTGAACATCAGCCTAGTAGTCAGAGTTGCAAATTCAACCTCAAACCCGAGGGGATGTGTCTGTGCAGAGATTTGACTGAACAGAGCAAGGAGGAGCAACTCCTGTGTTAGCAGAGACCAATCTGTGTTTCTGTTAATAATTCTGGCTAGGTGTTGGGACGTGAAGTTTACACATCCAATAACCAGCTGGGAGGTGTGCAGATCATGCACAATAACGGCGTTTCCCATGTCACCGTCCCGGATGACTTTGAGGGAGTCTACACCATCCTGCGGTGGCTCTCTTACATACCCAAGGTAGGAGGGTGCTGCAGGATGGCAGTGTGCGTTGTTACCCCACACCTGGCTGGTGACCTGCCCTTCGGGGCTCTCCCTTGCAGGATAACCGGAGCCCGGTGCCCATCACTGCCATAAGCGACCCCATCGAAAGAGAAATTGATTTTGTCCCTTCCAAAGTCCCCTACGACCCCAGGTGGATGCTGGCAGGGAGACCCCATCCAAGTAAGTGAGGGCAACCCGAGACCTCTGCAGCAATGCTCCCAAACATATCTTGTAGGTGCAGACACCTCATCCTGGTGCAGAAGCTGCTTTTTGTTGTGGGTTGGTGCACAGGGAGCCCTTCAGTGCTCACCGTTGCGCCGCTCCACTTCTTCCTGTGCTCGGCAGCTCTCAAGGGGACCTGGCAGAGTGGCTTCTTCGACCAGGGCAGCTTCCTGGAGATCATGAGGCCGTGGGCTCAGACAGTTGTGGTTGGCAGAGCGAGGTACGGCTGGGAGCAGGGGACAGAGCCCTGGGGCAGAGAGTGATGTGGGGAGGTGGCATGCACGATCACGCACACTGAAGCCCTGGCCGTGGCACTGCTTTTGGGATGGTGATGGGGAGAACCTTCCTGATGGGGCTGGGGTGCAGCGTGGAGGGGAACTGGCCTCTGCTGAGGCCACCCTGCCTCACTGCAGGCTGGGAGGTCTCCCGGTGGGTGTCATCGCTGTTGAGACCCGCACCGTGGAGGTGACGATACCTGCGGACCCTGCCAACCCGGACTCGGAGGTGAAGGTGTGTGGGGAGACCTTAGTGCAGCCAAGCGGCAGCTGGGAGGAGGCTGGAGGGGAGAGCAGGGAAAAGCTTAGTGTAATCCTTTGGCATGTCTTGATTTTCCTTAAAGACTGGTGAAATCAAGGGTGCTTGGTCAGTTTGTTTTCTTCCAGCTCTTGCACACCACGTGCCACCAACCTGCCAGCACAGTGTGCTAGGAGGCACCGGCACCAGTCTCAGCACTCCTGTTTGCCATCTTTTGCAGATAATCCAGCAGGCTGGGCAGGTCTGGTTTCCAGATTCTGCTTTTAAAACGGCCCAGGCTATTCGGGACTTCAACCGGGAGCATCTCCCGCTGATGATCTTCGCCAACTGGCGAGGCTTCTCCAGCGGCATGAAAGGTACCCACGCTTTGGGTGCCCAGATCCCCATGAAGTGACATAGTGCTAGCACTCCTGCCACCCCATGGGGTCCTGGGATGACCTAGCCTACCAGGGTCCTGCCCGCACCGCTCCAGGATGTGGGATTGGGCTGGGGAGGTGATGGGGCATCACCAGGACCCAGGTCCCAGGGTTTGGTGGCTTCCTGCTGGGCTGGTTTTGGGGTGCTTGTTTGGTCTCTCCAATGCAGAAAGGGGGCTTTGGGCAGCTAGGAGGAGGCAAGGGGCAACAGCCTGGCCCATGGCAGTCGGGGTGCCCAGCCACTGAGTCCCTTTGGCTTTCAGACATGTACGACCAAATGCTGAAGTTCGGCGCCTTCATTGTTGATAGCCTCCGGGATTTTAAGCAGCCTGTCCTGGTCTACATTCCACCACATGCGGAGCTGCGGGGAGGCTCCTGGGTGGTCATCGACTCCACCATCAACCCCCTGTACGTGGAGCTCTACGCGGACAAGGAGAGCAGGTCAGCATCCAAAACACGTGTTCATCGTCCGTAGCCTGTGTGTGGAGAAATGAGAGCCGGTGCATGGGGTCTGCAGAGTCATAGTCCGGCCGCTTGAGATGTGTACTTTTTACCCTTTAGTTAATGATAGCCATCAGCTAAAAGTTCCAGGGTTCTTACAGAGCAGCGTGGCAGCTATCTCCTTGGGGATATCCTCCTGCATCCAGTGAAGGCTGCGGGAGAGTAAAACATTGCTTCTGGTGGTTAGGAGGCCTTTTCTCTAACCTGAATTAATGCACATTGGAGAAAGCTGTAAGGAGTGGGAGGATAGACGAGAATCCCAGGCTGGAAACAAAACTGGTTTAGGTTTTCTCTCTCCCTAATTCTTAGAAGAGAGAGCTGCCTGGACCTCTTGTCCCAGGATTTATTCTCCCATGCGGACCAGTCCTTGCTTTACCAAACTCTCCTTCCAGGGGAGGCATTTTGGAGCCTGGAGGAACAGTGGAGATCAAGTTCAGAAAGAAAGATTTGGTGAAGACCATGAGAAGGATTGATACGGTCTATGCCAAGCTTGCTGAGCAGCTGGGTAAGGGGGGCATTTCGGCTTGTGGGCATTGGTAGCAGTAGGTCAAAACATGAGGCTCAAACACCACGGTGGCAACCATCAGGAAATCCTTTAGTGTTTCTCTGAAAATTCTTTATGGCTTTTCTGATGGTGGAGCCTGCCAAGGGGATGTGGTGGTACTTTAAAACACCTGTATCTCCTGGGGGGTCCATAACTGGTGCAGGACTTTTCTCCCATGCTTTGAGATGAAGAATGGCAATGGCCATGCTGAATCAGTACGTAAGGGGATGACACATAGTCATTACAGAGCTGCACAGAGGCTGCCTTTAATGCACTGGGTCTCCCTTCGCCCTGTGATCGGCTCCTGCCTGCAGCGGATGGTGGGGCTGCGTTGGGAGGTCCTTGCCCCCACACCCCTCTGCCCTGCTAAAACACAGTCCCACAAAGTCCTTGCAAATGCCACCTCCCACCTCTCTTGCAGCAGGCACTGAACACGGTGCAGCCCCTTCGGGGCCATGGCCTTCTGTGGCTGGGCTCTGGGCAAAGCAAAGGGACATGACGCTGGATGCCCCGTTTCCTGGCGGGGCTGGCTGATGTAGGAGTACAGAGTGGAGCCCAGAGCCCATGGTGGCCTGTGGACCCTGTCAGGGGCAGCTGGTGGGTTACTTAGCACGGTGTGTCCCACAGGGACCCCCGAGCTGTCTGAGGTGGAGCGCAGGGAGCTAGAGAAGCAGCTGAAGGCCCGGGAAGAGCTCCTCCTGCCCATGTACTACCAGGTGGCTGTGCACTTCGCTGACCTCCATGACACACCAGGCCGCATGCAGGAGAAAGGCGTCATCACGGTGAGCCAGGGCATCGGTGGGAAGGGGCTTGACACGGGGTTTTGCAGCGGCAGCATGAAGGCAGGAGGCAAAGTCCCTTCCCAGGGGTCTGGGCTGCCGCTCAATGTGCCATTCCTGCCCCAGGTGCTGCTCTCTGCTCCAGCCCGGCAGAGCTGCCTTCAAATTCACTGGTGTGAGCTGTGAGCGAGCAGTCGCCGCACATCAGCTCCTCTTCTTTCTGCAAAGGCAAACCTGTGCTGTGTCCCCATTTCTGCAGGACATCCTGGAGTGGAAGAATGCCCGCTCCTTCCTCTACTGGCGGCTGCGACGGCTGCTGCTGGAGGAGGTGGTGAAGGCGGAGGTCCTGAAGGCGAACAGCGAGCTGAGCCACATCCACATCCAGTCCATGCTGCGGCGCTGGTTCATGGAGACGGAAGGAGCCGCGAAGGTACCTCCAGCCCCAGCTTCCCGAGGCATCCCTGCAGCCACAGGGGTCCTGAGGGCTGTCACATTGCTCTCCTGTCGCTCGGCCATTTCATCAGTGCCTCTCTGAGGGTTTAAACGTGCGATGGGTATTAACGTTCTGCGGCCTATGCCAGGGTGGGTGGCTGAGCAGCCCTGAGGCTGGGGCTGTCTCTTCAAATCGGGTGACCTCAGATGGATGCTGGTGCTCAGCGGTAGCTAGGTGGCCCCCAAATAAACATTTTCTACCATCAGATAGGGCCTCCCAGGGCAGAAGCGAGATGTGGGGTCTTTGCATTTGAGCTGCTCTCAAATGCAAGTGCCATGACACACACATTGCCATGTCAGTCCTGCACTTCCTGAGCTGGGAAATGAGGGCATGCAAAGGAAGCATGTTTTACCTTATCTTTTTGCATTTTAAGCAGCCCGTGAAGGTTTCCTGGGTTTCAACTTCCAGGCTGAACCTTTTACCCAGTGGCTGTTACACAGGAGTGGGGGAGTGTGCTGTGCCGTATGTGCAGGACTGAGAAGAAAAATCCCGTTGCATGGTTTTGTCATGGGAGTAAAAAGCCCGAGGCCACAGCAGAAAGGGCAGGGGGGGGGGCTCAGGCTGTGCAGGCAGCAGGACCCCCTGCCCACGGTGCTGCTCTCCCCAGGGCTACCTCTGGGACAACAACCAGGTGGTGGTGGAGTGGCTGGAGAAGCACATGCAAGAGGATGACGGCACCCAGTCGGCCATCCGGGAGAACATCAAGTACTTGAAGCGGGACTATGTGCTCAAGCACATCCAGAGGTGAGTGGTTGCGGGAGCTGGGATGCAAAGGGCCACGCTGTCCCCTGGGCTGGGGACAGCAGGTGGTGGAGATGAGGCGGTTCTTGCTTCAGCTTCCAAGGCAGCTGCCCTCTCCCATCCGCGTTGCAGCTTGGTCCAAGCCAACCCCGAGGTGGCCATGGACTGCGTCATCCAGATGGCTCAGCACATCACCCGTACGCAGAAGGCCCAGGTCGCCCGTCTCCTGTCGACGGTGGATAATGATGGCCCATCTTGAGCCAGTGGCCGGCGGCGTGCAGGGCAATCGCCGCAGGGCAGGAGAGGGGCCGGGACACGCTGCTGCTCGGAGGCCAGACCTCACCTCCTCACCTGGTTCCTCAGCACTTGAACTGAAGCCTTGGACTCTTACTCATGTGCCTAAATAAAGAATGCCAGTGTTTGTATTTTAAGCCATGAAGGTGGTCTTGCCATCCGTGCAGAGTTCCCTCTGGCGCTGGGGGTGTTCATTAGAGAGACGGCTTGGCAGAAGATAAACTTGTCCCGAGCCAAGTCTGGAGTCTGAACCTGGTGCAGAAGTTGGTTTTAAAAAGAATCTAAAATCTTTTACTGTGTTTTAGCTGCAAGCTAAAGCTAGTCTTTAAATCAAGCCCCAGCGTCAGACACGTCTCATGAGACTGGACAGAGCTGGAAGTACAAACCGACTGGTCCAGGCACCACAGGGGCACGGGACAAAGGAGAAGGTTTCCATACAGCCCTGTTGAGGCTGACCAGGCACGGGCACAAGGAAATGTAACCCTGCTTAAGAAGCAGTCTCAAACTGATGTTGTAAAATAAACTCAAGAACTGTGAGGAGCAGTTTGTCTCATCCTTCCCCTTGTGGGGGAGTGATCGGTAGCTGTGACTATGAGTAGCTGATGGCGCAGAAAAGACATCAGAGAGCCATGCTGGGAGCTGTTGCAGCAGGAACATCAACGGATCCACCACGGTTTGACTGACCCAACTGTTCCTCCCACCCGCCTCCTTTCTGGCTCTGGCCACAGCTCCTTTGGGTGTTTTCAGCCTGCGGCCCCTGTGGAGGATGGAGAGGAGGGAGGACATGGCTCTGGATGCTCCTGCCCCAGCGAGCCTGTTCCTCTGCTGAAGCACAGGGTGAGCCAGGGTGAGCTCTCCATCTGCTCGGACCTGTACCTCGCTTCTCAGGTGGCCTTTAATCAGTTTGGTTCACGGAGGGGAAATTTGAATATGTCTTTTCCAGTGCCTCTGGCTGTGTGGGTGCATCATTTCACCAGCGCAGGTTTAGCTTTGGCTCACAAACAGGGAGGCACGACGGCGATGGAAGGTGGGACGCCTGGTTCAAGTGCAGTGCTGGTATTGCCGTGGACATTGTTGGACATCTTGGTCACACCTGGGCTGGAGGGGTCCACCAGGGTCTGCAGGGAGGTCTCCCTCTCCTGGGGGTAGGGGTGGAAAGGGTGTTACGAGATGCTTTCTGATTTGAAAGGTGTCCCGGCACTTTGCCAGGGAAGGGGGTGCTGATGCTCGCCGTAGGGGAGCCAAACCACTGCCAATAAAGCGAGCACAGTTCTTGAGCAAGTTTTCCTGACCTCTCTTTCTTTTGTCATTGTATAAACGTGGCGGATCTGAGAAGGGGCCGGTGCCTCTGCCGCTGTGCAGCCCCGTCCCTGCAGCACAGAAACTGCTTTAGTACAAAGCAGCTCGGAGCGTCCCTCCTGCGAATGCCTGTCCCTAAACCGGAGCTCTTCCACGCATTTAGCTACTGGATTCTCAGGAACAGCTTGACAGCATGGAGGAAGAGTTCATACAGTAAATACCTGTCAACTCTTATTCTCATGGAGGATTTGTGGCAGGGACAAACCCTCAACTTGGACATAGTATTATGTCTGTAAAGGCAACGAAGCCTGGGGAAAGCTGCTCTTTTAGCGATAAGCCCTTACTTCCACTTGCAGATGGGCACTACAAACGCTCTGTGCATGGATGAGATGCTTTTCTGTTAGTGGTGGCATGTAAACACACAAGTCTTCGATTCGAGAGAAGGTCCTGCTCCTCAGCACACTGGGACACCGCGCCTGGAGTCAAACACGTCTGAGCTTTGTCCGTTTGTCACCATCCGTTAGTTGCGTGAAACCATTTCCTCACCGGGTTGGATTTCCAGTAGCAGATGCCTCAGAATTACTGTTTAATGTCGAGCTACAGCATGCCATCTAGCAGGGGCTCGCCTGACGCCAGAGTAGTTATAGTGCAGCACATCTAGAATGACCCAGGCTTAGTACTAAGAAATATTTATTTAAAAAAATGAAGACATCGTAGATGACGCCAGTCACAGCAAATGATCGTTAATCACACTTGTTCTTGAACAATAAATTACGACGCGGAGCATCGTGCCCTTTTGGAAGAGGTTGCTGTGGACATACGCACTGGGGAAGATACAGGCACGGATATTTTCTAGCCGCTGATCTTCACAACAGTGATTTTCACGCAAGAAGGTGCCCCACTGGGGCGGCTCCAGCGTCCTGCACCCTCCGGGTTCTCAGTACATGGACCGGTGTGGGAGAGAGGAGCCTGTGAGCACGCGGATACAATACCAGGAACAGACAGACGGGGAAATTCTGTTAATGCATAGGAACAGGCAAATCACAAGATATAAATATTACTTCATGGTCACAGAGGTATAAGTAAACTAAACGCTAAATTCCAACATACACTTTGCTTTTTATATTTTCAGATGTTTCATCGCATTTTTTTGCAATGTATGTTACCAAGTATAAAGCGGGGTTTGAAAATTTAAAAAACTAGGTTAGAATCAATTTTACTTGGTTAATTAGGAAAGAAAGACTATTATGAATTGGTATGGTACAGTTACAATATTTGGTCTCTGAATTTTTTTAAAAAACCATGAGTTTCACAGTATCAAAAGTGCTTATTTAAAAGAAATGTAGTGTAACAACAGTGACTAAAATCGTTGCATTTTTGATTATGAATAATTTAGTGGATGTAAAACAGGTTACTGCAGCATTTTAAAAAATTGAACAGTGCTCAGTTTACATAATTTCTTTTCTCTTCATAACAATAAATATAAATAAATTTACAAATAGTAATACTGCCTAGCACAAGAATAGACAGAAGCACAATACACAAGACTATAAACAAATCTAATCCTCTTTTAAAAAATCCTAAAAATAGGCATAATTCCTAAAAATCTTCTAGCCAGTGATCAGTTTAATAATTCAGCAGTACCACTTCCTTCACGCGGTAAGGACTTTGTTTTTAAACCTAGATATAACAGTTGCCTGCTATGGGGTTGATTTTTCATTTTTAGTATTTTTGCTCCATTTTTCCTACCTCATAACAATAAATTAACAATAGCTATGTCAGAAAAGTATTAGTGGTGCAAGTGTCTCCAGAAACTGCCCGTGGTCTTTGTTCAGTGGCAATAGTTATTTGGCAATTTAAGAAAAAAAAAGATGGTACGTGATCAACCATTTTGGACTCCAACTTGGTGCTGACCAGCCCGTTGACTTGTGTTGGCTTCTGCGTAGGTGGTGACCAAACAGCGTCTGCACGTAAGTCCAGATCACAGTGTCGATTAAATGTATTTACTTTAACCGGACTATTCTTAGCTCAGTTACGTTCTAGTGAAAGTTCCTGCTGACTGAAGCCTTCCAGGCTCTTCTTAAGAGCTCACCAGTCCTGCAACACAAGTCTCTGTGCCCATTCCTCAGTCTTGCCTTGGGTGAAAGTGGTTCTACCAGCAACAGGTTGATTTATTTTGGCATCACATGCTGTGTCCCAGTAAATAGCCACCGCGTTCCACGTGTCTGCAGGAGGAGCTCTTTTATTGCTTTCAGGTCAGATTTTAACAGTTGGGAGAAACTGGCCCCTGAGTCGGAGGTGCATGGAACGGTGCAGAACTCAGAGCAGAGCGATGGGTTTGTTGCCTTGGGCGTTCATGTACTGCGCTGCCGCTACGTTGTCCAGTGTCGTGTAAGTGGTATAAAGGCCGGTGACCTGCAAGTCTGAGAAGGAGTGATCGCTGCCACTGGAGACAGGGGTGAGGCCAGGGGTGCCCAGGTCACAGTCTGAGAGGTGGAGCGGGGAGTTGCTGAAGGCACCCAGGGTATCAAGGCTGAAGCTGTCGTCTTTCATTTCCTCCCATATGTTACCTTTAAAAGATTAAATTCTGGTCACAGCAACGCCCAGGCACTGTGTGTAGGGGTCAGTCTGTAACTAAAGGGCTTTACCTGCTGCTTAGGACCGCTGCTGCTCGCAGATGGTACCACTTGTAGTGCAAAGGCAGTAAGAGTGTCTGTTCCCCCCAAAATCCTCTGGTTCCAGCAGGAGTCCAGACCTTTCCAGGCAGCATCTATCTACCATGTACTAACTAGAAACCCCGGGGCCACGCTAGGCATCGCCATCAGCCAGGGAAGTTCTCCGTTTACAGAGGTGGAAAACCAAGGCACAAGCAGAGCTATGGTTTCCCATGGGCAGAGAGATGTGGTGTCCCAGATCCAGCTAGCTGGACAGCCCTGCTTACATCTACTGCAGTGCCTGCGCTTGAACCATGAAGGTGGTCTGCTGTCCCATCTAGCACAGGGCAGAAACACACCGAGCAAGGCCAGGGAAATCACGCTGCAGAGGCCAGCACCCAGCACAAGTTTTCAGCTCAGTTCCATCCCACCCCAGAGCATCCTGCTGAGGACCCTGGTTGTATATTCAGTGACTATGTAGTCATATAAACCATGCCCTCCCCTACCCCAGCTTCCTTCTTTCATACCTTGCAATGCAAAATCCATAATGCTTGGGTCAAGAGCATCCACCTCCGTGTTCATGTCCGCTGTCACGTTCAGGAAGTCCGGAGGCGCGCGTCCCATGGGATGGTGGGGAAGAGGGCTGTGGCTCATGTCAGGCAGAGTATGGAGAGGAGGTGTTTGTGCTGGTGCTGGCGAGTCTGGGGCGATGCGAGCCTGTGTCTGGATCTGGTGATGCAGTGGGATGGACTGCAGCGAGAGCGTCATGATCGGCTGAGGCTGCAGCTGGGAGATGGAGATCCGGCCTTGAGCTGCTGCCATGTGGTTCAGGGTGGAGACCTCAGACTCTGCCTGTTTGCTGGCCCGCCTGCAGTTCTCAGGTCTGTCGGTGATCAGCTTGTCTAGCTCCTCTGTGCAAGCAATACCCATTCCCAGGGAAGAGAAGAGACAGTTTAACCCGTCTGTTCAAGCAGGGCCCAGCCAAAGCATTTCACAAGTGAGCACAGCCACACGCTTTTGCCACAAAACTGAACAGGCAGTGTCTGTCACCGCACGACATGCAGCACAGGAGGCAGGCTTTGACTGCGCAGAGAGCAAAGAAATGCTGTCTACTTCCCTACCCTTAGCCCTTACCCTAGGCAACCCCCACGGTTACCCTTAACTGAGCTAAAGAAACGATCACATGAGACTTACACACAGCAACCAAGCCACCACCGATGGCAGCTGGCCCGCAGTTGCAGAACGAATCATCCTCAGTAGGTTTCCTGCTCACAGGGATACTCTGAATTCTGCTTGTACCGCAAATAAGATTTGTACGAGAGACTCCTGACGGTTTCAAAGCCACTTTTGTTTTTAAGCAAAGGAGAACGCAATATCATTGATTGTGTGTTACAGATTTTGCAGCAATAAACTCCGGTTGATTTTGCCCATACTGAGCTCCTGAAAGCTCCAAAAACCTGTGTCTTTATAAATAAGAATGCGAAAGACTTAGTAAAGGGAGAGTTTTGCAGAGGAGCAGGCAAAAAGCTGCGTTAAAATGTGACACTATAAATACTAACACTGGAGGCAGCATAACTCCTCAGAAGGCCGTGGATGTGCTAGATTGGTTAGCATGGGGCAAAAAGAAGCTGGGGACTGATTTGCACTGAGGGCCTCCAAAAATAGCTGTCAGTTCAGTTGCCTCCTCCTGCTGTAGAGTAGCGCCCTGTCATACAACCTCAGGGCGGCAGCAATGACTTCATTCCGTGCAGAGCACGGGCTATTCCAGCCGAGCAGCTCAGAGGAAGAGGCCGTTGCAAAGTGTGAGAGCGCTGCACTAGCCAGCTCTGTTCTGTATAACTTATTTCTTAAGATTCATGCATTCCTGGCCAAATAGCCGTTCTTCCGCCTTGCCTCTCATACACGTAGCAAAAGCGTAATATAAGCCCTACCTGGGTTAGCCATGCTCCTGTGAATAGCAGCTAAGTCCTTCCGCTTCCACTTCTGCATCTCCTCTTCCATCTTGTCGATCTTGGCAGGATTGAGAGCCCACAGGCACCCTTTGCGAGAGGTGCCACTCATCTTGTTCTCCACCTTCTCAAAACACTTATTCAGAGACAGGTTGTGGCGCACGGAGTTCTTCCAGCCATCAGGGGCTGTCTGAAAGATGCAGGAGGATGTTAGTGAAATAACCCATGAACAAAGTATTTGTGATGTTCTACTTCAGGTGTATGCGTACCTTGAAGTAGGGAAAGTGCTCCTTCATGAAGCTGTAGATCTCGCTCACTGGGAGACTGCCTGTCTTGCTGTTCTTCAGCGCCATTGCAATCAAACAACTACAGGACAGAGAAATACCGGAAATAACAGATTGCCTGTACTTAGCCATCGTGCAGCCTTCTGGTCTAGCAACCTCTTAAGACACTAACAGCTGGCTGATCATGGGATTACCGTCCTCAAGTGCTCAGAAGTCACTCTGTGATCCTGCAGCTTGTACTCCTCTGCGCTATTACTCTACCTTTATGCTGACGTCCAGGAACTAGTTTGCTTGTTCGTTCCTGCTACCCCTCAGAGGCAGCTTCCACAGAACTCCCGGGCGGATGATGGGATTTTTGTTCACTTCAAAAGGAATCAAACGCTCTTGTGCTACCACACCTACAGTGTTACAGTCATCCCAATGCAGGCTGCAGGCAATACACTATTCTGCTCTCTACTCACCTATAGGAATAGATCGGCTTGGGATAATGTTTGGGATGCAGTTCTTGGGCAGAGTGAGGAGCCAGGCGTGGCTGAGCATAGTGTGGTTGAGTCCCATAGGATGTGTTGTAGATTGCTGCTGGGTTACACTGTATGCAGAAGGAAAAGGAGGAGAATGTCGGATGCAAAATGTCTGTGGGTATGTAGGATTAGGGCTATTTTATTGTTTTTCTTTTAAAAGAGTTCTAGATGTGACCTTGGCAGGTACTTCAAGACACAGACGACAAGCGAATAACTACCTGTTGCGTGTTCTGTGCTAGGGCAAACACTTGCTGTGAATGAGGAGGAGGAAAGAGTTGTTGCTGTGTTTGTAAACTAGGAGATGGCTGCCCACCTACAGCATACTGGCTCATCTGCTGAGATAAAGACAACAGACATGTCAGTCTTGAAATTACCAACATTTTTTCCTAAGAAGTGTTGCAATACTAAGCCATCGAGGCCTGCTCTTACATTTGCTCCGTGTGTTGAAATAGAATTCAGTCCCAGGATTCCCTGTGGCAGGCTGGCCTGGACATGAATCATTGCTCCAGGTGCTCCTGTCGAGTGCATATTGCTTGCCACAGGACCTATTTTGGAGAAAGCAAAGGCAATGAATGTTCGCATGAAAGTACTCTTCAGAAAAGAGAGCTGACATTTATTTTTAATAGATGCAGTTGAACACAGCTAAGCTCTGGAGTGGATAATCACACCTCTCTGTGGTTTTCCATCCCAAAAGAACCTAGAGCGTTTCACAAATTGCAAAGATGACATCAGCCGCCTCTAAAACTCGTTATGCAGGGAATGAAAGATGACAGCTGTTTAACTGTCCACAGTGGTGTTACAGACACAGTATCTTACAAAAGGAAAAAAAACATATTCAGCACTATCTGTACTCCAGAAGGATTTCTGCTCTAAAGCAAGCAAGATGATATGCTGAGCTCTCTGAACAGAATGCCTTAGGGAACAAGTGTGTTTACCTAAAGGATGTTCACAAAGGAAAGAAAGGCATTCAGTGAACATATGCTGTAAGTCTGTATGAAGCAAACAGGTATGGGGTAAATGAGGTACTCTTAATTTTATCGATGTTGAAACAAACAAGAAAGACTAATTACCTAATTTCAAAGCTGTTGAAAACCTCTGAAATGCAAGTCTTAAATACCTTGGCCCATGTTCACACAACAAGGCACCAGCAGCTACACTGAGCAGAAAAGCCAATTGGATCCTGAGATCTCTGCTGCCACTGCTAGGGCTCTCTGCCTCTTGAAATGACAGAAATGTATCAGCAGTAGCCCTATCAGAAGACAACAGGCTCCAGGTCTTCTGACAGGGAGTAAAATGTAATGCATTTAAAAGGAATCTACTAACAGGACAGCTACCCTGTGTGCGGCAAAGAAAGGAGGCAGTAGGCTGTGTCATTTAAATTGCAGTTATTTAACATCCTAACAGTTTACCTGTCTGTTGTAGCATCGCATTCTGGGCACCAAGGCTAAAATCCATTCTTCCACTGGCCATCTGTTGTAACCGAGGAACATCAACAGATGTCAGCCACGACAAGGACTGTAAGTCACTGGGGAGGTCATCTTCACTCAGCTGGGGGGGGTCAGAAGCTAAGAGTCTGCAAAATAGCATGAAAGGTTAGCAGAGAGTGGAGATGCTGCTACACTGTCCCTGGTAAGAGGGGAGATGACTGGGATGTTGAAGCTCATGTAGGTCAGTGGGGAAAACCTGTCAGGCTGGAATTCCATTTGCAGAACTCAGATGCGACCTTTGGTTTCACAGCTGGCTGGTTACCGCTGCCCTTCACCTAATCACATGGTCCTTGGTACGATTTGAAACGTTTTGGTTAAGAAAACTTCTTGTGCAGTATTTGTAGGGGAAGAAGGCATAAGAACCCAGAAGAGAAACTGCCTAGAAACAAAACAAAAGCTGATTCATTATTTTCATATTTGTCAGAAATTTGCGCTCATTTGGCCTTGATGTAGAAGAAACCTGTCAGGACTTTTAACCTGACAATTTTGCATTAACCTTGAAATCCAGCGACCAGCCAGCCTTGGAAGGAGTTCCTGTGCCTAGCTCCTCAAGGACCCGTGTATGCTGCTGGCTGGAACACCTGGAGAGGGCTTTTCCCAGCCACTGCATCTCGACAGTGGGGACGGATCAGCAGAGAGTTGCTGCATAAAGAAAATTTTACAGAACGATCTCTTCCATTCAGATACATGAAGTTATTGATACTTAACAAGGAACCATGAAGCATATGAAACACTTTCTCAGGCAGTTTTTGGCATGCTAAACGATCAGAATGAAAAGCTAGTGACTGAACGCACAACACCACCCAGCCTGCCTTTAGCTGACAAAACCAAGGTGTAATGATGACAGGCTGCTTTTGGTTTAAAGCTCCATCTTTGATACATTCTGCATTCTTCATCCCACCTGTTTTGTTTTGCTTCTAATAGAGTGCATGGTACAAAACTGAAATACTGGAATATATTTAGAGTACTCAAAAATTCCTGTGCGGTCAAAACCCCAGTTAAAGTCAAATGAAGGGCTAAACTACGTTTACTTATGTTAAACAGTATTACAGAATTCATGGGTGTCTTGAGGAATAAAGCAGCCATTAGAACATGTCAGGAAGTTATCATTAGATACTCAGGGTAAATCCAAAGGGATTCAGGTCCAGGAAAACATCTTTCTCTCTCAGAAGAACATAGTTTAGTTGGATGTAGTTGATTTTGCTTTCAAAACAAAGGCTTTAAAGAGCTCTCTCATAGATATGTTAAAGCCAGCTGCGTGGTAGTAATGTGTGCTCATTGCCAAATGACGATGCAGAAGCCTTAAATAAATCTGGTCTCTTGCTGAAGCATCTTTTATGTTTTACACGATTCTAAATCAGCTTAAAAGAACAAGGCAGAACTCCAGTGCCTGGCTGCCCAGGAGCTTTCAGCTCCTCTATTCATGATTTCCAGAAACAAGTATCAAAGTTCCCTAAACTATTATCTGGGAGATCCTTACAGCAGAGTGTAATTTATTTGTTTGTAAAAAGATTTTGAAAAGAAGAAAAGGGAAAAAAACCCCAACACCTGACCAGGAGCCAAAAGCTCAAACCCTGGCCAAAAATCATCTTCAAATCCCTCTCCCAGCCTACCCCGTTTTCTTTCTCCTACTGTAGTTATAGTGCAATAATTAGCATTGCCATGGTTACCGCTGTTCAGTTATTTTGTGAGGCCTGGGACTTAAATACATAAAAAGACTATCAGGTGACGGCTCTCCCGGCCCGGAGATTGGCTGGATTGGAAGTAAACAAGAGCATTAAATGATTTGAAAACTGGGCAGGCTCATGTCGTTTGCAACAGTTGGGCCCATTCATGGGAAGCCGATAACCCATTGTGCCGCCAACGACTGCTGCCCGGTGGCACGTGGCCTCGATTGTTTTTGAGATTCTTGCTTAATTGTTTTTCCCCCCCCTCCTCCTTTTTACAAACTTCACATTAATCTGGCTGAATGACAGCCGACACACAACACACATCCACATGCCATCTGGCACCCCGGTCCCTGCCAGTCCTCCCAGACAAGTCAGCTCCTTCAACAAATAACGGGGTCAGATGGGCGGCGAGGGTCAGCACCCACTGCACACGCCTCCTGTCAGGCAATGAATCCGCCACATGCCCTCGCCGCTCCTCCACATGGGACGAGCATCTCCGCACCGCAGGACCGCGGGAGTCACGGTGGTGCTCAGCAGCCTTCCCGGCTTTAGCTTTTTGGGAAACAAAGGCCCCTGCTTCACACTCACCCTAGGCGCACTCATCCTGGTGCTCTTTCTGGACGTGGGAATGACTGGCGATGCCCTGGCTGCGGTTGGATGCCATCAGAAGCTTGAACCACAACTCTCCTACTTGCCAGTTAGCATCGTGCAGCGTACCCCTCTCAGCATCCTCGTGGTGCAGACCCACGCGGCTCCCTCCCTCTCGCACTAATGCTGTGGATCCAAATGGGGGCAAGGAAGGTGACCGAACTTTTAAGTTGGTACAACAGTCATTAGGCTCTATTTTAAACAGATACAAAGATGCAATAATGTATAATAACTAGACAAGTGTGCCAGCCAGCTCTTTTTCCAAGGCAAAGATGTTTCCTTCCCTTCCCCATCCTAGCATGGCAGGGCTGTTTGAATTTGAGTTTACAGTTCTTTTAAAATCACCTCTGGCTCTTCACTTGCACATTTTTTTTTTATGGATTTGTTGGTTGTCAGAATAACTGTTTTCATTAATAGTGGGGGAAAAAGTGTATTTAATCAGAATAAAATATTTCCCATTTAAGGATTATTCTTCAGGTTGCCTTCAAAACCAACGTTGAAATTTCATATGTCTTAAAGAAGGTGAAACTGCCTTAAGTATGCCCATCGCTGTCTGACTGAGGTGTTTTAAATGCCCAGATATATCCTGCAGCATAAAACCAGCTTATCTCACAGTACACAGGCTCAACGTGTGTCCTGCTTTTAGCGAAAAAATGCTAATCTAACTGCCTCTGGAAAGAGAGCTATGCACAGTAATACCTAACATTTTAATTTCATAGGGTTCAATCTTTCTGACCTGAAAAATTGCCTGTGCCAAGCCAACTATAAGTATGTAAGTGCGTACTGTAATATTGTGTGTACTTTGATTCTGTTCCCCTCCACCACCCTTTTCGTCTCACGTTTGAGGGTAAACTTCAGGAGTCAGAGATCCTGTCTTTAGATGGGTGTTCACAGCCCCTGGCACAATGGGGCACTGTAGTAAAAGCAGCCATTCCTTTCAATGCATGTAAATGAGATAAATAGTGATACGCTATAATTAATGCACACTACTGAAAATGTCCCCAGCTGCACATTCCCCAGGGCTGGCTGGTATATACACTGAACTACTAAACCCCTATGAAGAAAAGGTTACAGTCACACCAAATGTGTTGCAAACACGATATTATTTTTAAAGGTGTGGTGAAATTATGCAACTCTACTTTTACCCCTCTCCTTTCAAATCTCTGCAGGAAAACACCCTTCTGCTTCTATGCTTTCCTACCCTAGAAAGGCACCTGCATTAGTAAGAATCCACATGATGCTGAGGATTTAAGTCCCAGTTCTCCTCTATGTATCAGAGGATGCTGGCCTCCTGTGAAAAGCGCCCTGAGAGCTATGATTGATAGGTATGATACAGAAATGCTCAGTGATAGCATTAGTCTTTGCTATCTGCTCTATCATGCTCTGCCCAAAATATTTATCTAATCAGAGCAATAGATCTTGGCCACCAGCCAGCCTGCACAAAGTTCACTTTTCCAGAATCAGGCAAAACACCCCTTGGAATGAAACCCCTTTCCAGATCTCACGATACTGAGCTCCAGACCTTCCTGCCTGCAGTCACAGACAAATCAGACTCCTGCATTGGTTGCACATCTGACAAAGCTCACTAGAGCCTGTCAGCAGTGCAAAATCATCTGTTAGACATATCTAAAGATATCTCTACTTCCCCCCCTCCCCTGCCCGCATCAAGTACATCCTGCTGGCACAACAGCTAGCTAGATGGAATGAAATTCATTCCTGGCATAACCTTGCGGGAATCTGCAACTAACATCAGCGTTGAATTTGAGTCTATATTCATAGACCTGACTTTACCACCTTTCCTCACATTGAGCTGTTCTAATGAGCTGGATCTAAGGTTCATCACCACAGAAACCGCTGTCAAGGTGAACTATCCACTTCTACATTTGCAAACGCCATCGTATGGTGAACTTGTCACTGGAGACTATAGAGACCATCTCTTCAACCGCATCATAGGATAGTCTGTCAAACAAATTTGTTAAGACTAAAGGAAAGCTTGGCAATGACAAGCATACTTTAACATATTTTTATCTCCAGATAGTTTAGCCAATAACTGGGGATTCCAGTGTATGATTCGGTGTGCAGAGTTACATATTTCTGTGCATACTGCACTATTCACACTGCAGAGGACTCTGCTTGTTTGCTCTGGAGTCTGTCCCTAAAAGATATAAAGCACTCAAACTGGTTGATGTTGTAGGGCAAATCCAACACTGCAGGCTCTCTCAGAGGGATTAGTGCACGATGGCAACTCATCATTGCCTCCATTCTAAACGAAGTCAGACCAAAACATTTTGGTTGCATTTGGCATGATCACCTTCAACCACAGTTTTAAGATGTCTCTCACTCGATGGACAACTTTTATTACCATTGCCAGCACTAACATCTGAGCTTTTTGCCTATGCTTAAGTAATACAAGTAGGAGCAATCAGGGGTGATAGTTTCTTAATTAGCTGTTTGCAATGGTTTATCCAGTGGGAGTGACAATTGAACACGACAAGTCCTAAGAAAACCTCTTCTTGAAGTGGTGATGAGAAACTGTTTTCTTTTGTCTGGGATTACGTAATGTCCTCAGCGCAAGTGTGGGGATTTCTCATATGTAAGCCAACACAAGGAAAATATTTATGTTTTGTGACTCTTCAGCTGTCTCCATGGCGAGGAGTATTCTCCATTTTATTGAAGGAGTCAACTTCACCGTCTCCTTTCGCTCCTCACTCCATCTGCTCTGCTCCTTTCCTCTACGCACTTCTCTTCCCACCTTCCTCCCTCGCAGGTGCTTTTTCCCTGCGCCAGGTTCTGTTTTCCGCACTCACAACAACCTGCCTCTCTCATCCCTGTTTCTGCACCAGCTCCTCTCCTGCTTCAGCCAGCAGCTCTCACTGCTGCTTTCGGTCTGCGATTCCTCTTTGCCTCTTGAAGGCACACCACCTGTCCAGTCCCAAACCACCAGCCCGCCTTTCTCCTCCCTGTCTTCAAGTTCTTTGAGTAATTTCTGGCTTTGCTGGAAGTAAGAACAGAAATTAAGCAGCTTTCCAGGGACAACCAGACAGTCCCTCCTCAGCTTCAGCTCAAGAAACTTTGGATTTATAGGAGCCAGAACTAGTGAGGAAAAAGCAAATAACACGATTACCCTGTCAGGTGTTGCTGTTCTCCTTTTCTTACACCAGGGTTCAGAAGAGAAGATGATTCTCCAAAAACCTTCTGCAAAGGCACTTAGCACTAACAGAACAGGCTATAGATGTGCTCCTGGAGACTTTTATACATTTCAGCTCCGAGTTTCACAATGCTTCATTACATCATTTTGGTATGAGATGAAGGGAAACTGAATTACAAGTGACCTACGTGATTTGCTTAAGCCTAAGAGGAAGTTAGCAGCAATGTCAGCACTGAACTCCCAGCCACTTGCTCCCTGCTGTGCTTTACCCACATAACCATCCCTAGGTTCAGATTTGCCAAATGCGGCCAGTATCTGACTCTGCAATCTCTTTTGCTAAAAAAAGAACAAGCAAACAAACAAAACCCCAACCTGTGACTAATGTCAAAATAAGCTTCTCTTCGACGCAAAAATGTGTTGAAGTATCAGGCACTACAGGAATGTTTTCTGTTTAAAACCAGGAGCATTGTCTATCTGGGAAGCTATTTTTTCCTTTGATGTTGCTTCAGCTGCTGTTTATTAGCACTGAACTGATCTATCTGCTGGGATCTTGTGTAGTTATTTACTTCAGTGTAAAGGGAATGTAAAATACACTACCCTTTGTTTCACACTGTTGTAAGAATCCGTCTCAATTGCATTACTTGCTGCTGCAGTCATGCAGCAATTCTGCTTTCTGCACATACGAGATTTTAAAATGGGTAAAATAAGAGCGGCGTGCCATGAGCATGTGAGATCTCACAGGAATGCTGAAAAAGTCCAAATTCCTTTCCTGCTTGCTTGTTTTGAATGAGGGGTCAAGGGCCTTTTTTGAGGTAAGGTATGAACTCCGTCCTGACTTCGCTGGAGGCAGACGAGCCTGAGAAGCCTGCAAGACATCGCCCAAGTACAAACCAGTCCTTCCCATCTCTGCCTGCAACTGCAAGACAGTTTGAGGAGCAAGGGCCACAATTTTTTTATTAATACAGATTAGCACATTTCAGGAACTGCATAGGAAACAGTTGAGCTAATCCACTTAAATCAATCCACAGTGGCCGGAGTTTAACTGATTCCTAGGAGGTTTCTCACATTTTTTTGAAAGAATGAAGCAACTACTGTGATGAAATTCCTCCGACACATCGAGTCATTATCTCACTCCCTGTCAGACACACATGGTGTCAAGGGAATGGACACTGACATTTTCTTCAGGAACAATTACGGTTTCGTTAGTTATGCATTTGTAACCTTTTGTCTGCAGAAATTTCCTTCATGCAAACTCCCAGACTCCATCCATCCCCAGTGGTGACTGTCAGGAGGCCTGAGCTGTAGCTTGCTCTCCAGAAACCGAAGTGCAAAACCAGATATGAGACCACCACTTAAGAGAGCTCAAATGTGCTGTGTGTCATAAAGATAAAGACTTTCCACCTTTTTCACCACCATAAAGCAGTCACATCCAGAATGTATGGAATACAGTAGTTGCATGTCTATGTGCCTATGCTTCTTAATATGATTTCATGCTAAACTACGCTAGCATAATCATTAAAACAAAAATTTAATCAGATTATCTAATGAGCCAATGAATATAGACCATTTTTTTAAGAACCAGGGGGACAATTAAAATGGGGTGAAGGAGGATTTAGTCTACTAATGTGTTGAATGATTCACGATTGAGTAACAACTTCTGATCAAAGAGATATCTATTTAAAACTGAATTTCTGCTTAACATGCATAGAAAATGCATTGCAAGGCCTTCAAAATGCTACATAAGGCTTCTATCAACTGGAAACACATAGTAATATAAAAAAATAGAAACGTGGTCCCTACACAAAATATTGAGCTGCAAAACATGACGTTAATTTACCTTGTTGATCCTGGGTTAGCTTTACATCTTAAGTAATGTTATTTCTTCAAATAGAATTACACATTTTAGTTATTTCTTTCAAAATATAAATGCCACGTTGTTACCTAGAGTGATGATTCGATTCCTTAAATTGGATTTTCACACATGCCAAGTAATCCATAGCAAGTTACTCTTGTTCTCCTTTCTAATGGCCTGGTTTTCATATCATGATTTATTATATGGTATGTAATAAACCACACATAACTGTACCTAGTTTGGAAATGAGAAAGTCTCTGAGAAAAATAAGCACGCTGCTGCATTTGAAAATCAAGAATGCTGAAGTAGGGTAATACTAAGCCTTATTTGGGAGAGAACATACAGGTCTGCAAGTGTTTTTGCAGTCTTAGTCCAGGCCCACCTTGGCCTCTCATCTGCCTCCCTGGGGCTTCTGTTGCTCAAGCTCTGTCTATTAAATCTCATTCTGCCCTTGTGTACATCACAGTAGAACTTTTACTTCTCTTGCACTGGTTACGTATGTTAAATCAAATTAGACTGCAAAAAGATAGATTGCGGATTTCAATTAAAAATATTGCTTGAAGACCATAGCATTCAGGAGCTGAAGAACCTTGTTTCTCAGAGACCAGCTCCAAGCCCACTGAAGACCACGGGAGCTCTCTACTAATTTAGTACCCTTTGAGTTGGCTCCTATAATTCATACAGCTTTGTGCTGAATTGACCACAAGCACACCACTGCATAGGAAACTTGTAGTCTGCCTATTGCTTTGATTTAAATAGCAAAATATTTACACGGAAACATAATGTTAGATTATTAATTATAATTAACAAGAATAAAGTGTTAAGTGTTAAAAAAATCCCAGCGTGTTACAATTCTCTACTTTTATTCCCTGAAATGTAAAATGAACTAATTAGAAATATTTGTCACTACTGTAATTATGAAAATATTGAAGATAGCGGTATTTTCTCTGGGAGAGTGAGAGGCATCTGCTAATATGAAGTATTACTTTGCATTGGTAGCCAGGCAGTGATAGCACCATAAAAACATAGGCATCGCAGAAGATAAGATGGCCCTTAAATCATTTCTGGACAGGAGGATGTTTTATATCCCACAGCTGCGCTGGTGGGAGAGATACTTGTCTAAAATCATTTTACTGTGGTGCAAATAGTCCCTGGACTCTACATAGAGTAGTGATGAGGACTAGACTGCTATGTGCTACATCAAATTTACTATAGATGCTTTGGATCCACAGAATTCAAAGATCTGCTAAAATNAATTAGGTCGGCATATCAATCTCTCCATTAGGCCTGTCTATCAACATACCGGGGAAAAAAAAAAAAAAAAAAAAAAGGAAGAAAATAATCCCATCGTTTCAAACTGCAAGCATAAGCTGCATGAAAACTTACTGGTATTTGCTGATTTGATCCCCTGCTTACATGCCCACACGCTCCCCTCCCTTTTCAGTGTTTCCTCCTGCACACTCGCAGGAAAGCCTGGTCTCCTCCAAGTCCAACTGTCCCATTGAAAGATTCCAAGTGAGACAGAAGAGTATTCTCAGCACAGCCCCAGCCTCCCACTCACTAATTGGAGGCCATTCCCCATTTTGTGGAGCCTTGATGCTCCCCCATGGAGAACTCGGGACTGTGGGTTCCAGTCTTGGACTGTGGTGACAGCAGGAGAGTAAACAGAGCTGATAGAATTTGACAGGTCTATTCTTTTCTTAAAATCATTCAGTCTAAAAGATTTTCTTTTACATAATCCAAAGTGTTTTCTCATGAAGTAGGACAAATACTGCTCTGCATTTATGGTGCAGTTCAGATTTTATGCATTTTTATCAGAATTTGCCACTATTAAATGAGGTCAAATAATTCATTTTAAAGCTGCATTAAAGAAATCACAAGTGGGATAAAAACTTTAGAGAACTGGGATCTTTGAGTTCAAAATGTTTAACAGACAACTGAAAGTAGTTTTTAAAAGCAGATGACTTCTGAATAAAAGAAGAAACTCTTACAATTCCTTTACTGGCAAAAAGATAAATCCTATCTTTCTCCCCCCAAAAGAGTTTTTTTTTCTGCAGCTATGAGTTAAAGAATAGTCCTCTCCATAAAGAGGGTCTTTGTTAAGGTGGTACGTTCTTCAGGGCACTGAAGATACAGACTTAAATATAAGTACCCAGAAGTCTCTCACACACACCCTTCATTAAATACTGAATAATTTCTCTACAAATATTTACAGAGCCAACAAAAATGCCTAGAGCAAACAGTGCTTTAATAAACAGCAAAACAGAGTTCCACAAACCTTTTTCCACAGTGGCTTCAGAGAGTATAACAAATCACTTGTTGAGCTGCAAGAGGCTGCAGTGCAGTGTTTGCATTTTGAATAGAGAGAGGCTGATAGACGAATACCTGCGGCAGACTACTTTTACCCATAGAAATGGGTGAAAACACCCTCGGGCTGGGAGGAAGGATAGTCTCTCCTCATTTTAAAACAAGAAATTTTTTTTTTTTTTTTTTTTTTTGACTGTGAGAACTGGATCGTGTTCTGCTATTCTGTATTTCTTGGAACTTTGCATCATGTGACAAGATGTAACCTAACTTAACCCAATGCACTGTAATTCATGCAGAACTATCCCATGACTTCTAACAATACTTTTGAACAATAAATGGGTGCGTAGAGGTATAGGTAAATTATCAAAGGCTGTTGACAAATTGAGGTTTGTTTCCACTGGTATTAGAAGACCTTTGACATGTCGGTGCTTTGGAGTACTACATAAGTACTTGTTTTAAAGAAAAGCTCTTCTAGTGACTATTGCACTTGATTTAGTCTCTCCATGAATGCTTCATAACAATGCAAAATGTGATCTGAAAGGGAACTTTTAAGTAATTATTATTTAACAAGAATATCCTTCTCTGGCAACACTAATACAGTAGAGAGAGTTTACTGGAAGGTCAACCCAAGGCTTTGAAGGTGTATTTATGAAACATAGTTTAGTATCAAAATACTTTAAACAGGAATGCTTCTAAATAAGTAATGCATTGTAACCCCTCACCACCTTAGAAATCTGCTTTAGAGTGGAGAAATAATGCAGTTAACTTTTTTTGAAAAAAAAAAAAAAAACCCAAACACGTTGATTTCTATATGCTAAGGCTTTTTTTTTAGGAAATAATGAGAAAACAACATCAGTTAGCAGGCTGTGACAGTGCAGTGCGTATTTTTGAAATCAGTAAGTGCCTCACCTGTACTCCTGTGAAGGGTGGTGATTTTGCCCTGAATTCCTAATGATTCCTGACATTATGGACGGGATATCACTTTCTATCATCTCCTTGGCAAAAGACAAGAGAACAGAAAGAAGCCGTTGAGGCAGCAGTAGCTATCCAGCACTTCAGCAGCGGGCGGGAGACAACAAAACCCCAACCGAAACCCAGGACTGTAGGAAAGTAAAGCCCAACTTATATTACCTTTACCTCCGGGTGCGCTGGTTTTATTTGGGCCAGGCACTGGAGTAAAAGGTTTTACGTGAGGGGGGTGGGGGGGAACCCCAACCCCCCCAAAAAGCAGCTCAGAATGGGAACCTTGCCCCTGCCGGAGGGAGCATCCCGTCGACCACGGGCACGGCGGGGCAGTTCGGATGTCGGGAGGCTGTCGGTACCGGGAGCACCGGAGTCAGCCGGGGGAAAGCTCCCGTCTCGGGGCTGCTCTTCAACTCCCGTAAAAGCATCCGCGTAGCATTTAAGAAAAGCAAACCGCGGTAACGCGCAACGGTCTAAGTACGCCCAAGCTGCTCCCCGGGGAAGAGGGGAGGGAGCCCGGCGGGAACCGAGCCCCGCTGCCCGCGGAGCTGCCCGAGGGCTCTCCCGAGCCCTTGCCGGCGGCCCGGCAGCCAAGGAGGATCCCCGCGGCCCGCCGCCCCGACACCCCTCAGCCCGGCCTGCCCGCACCTCCCGGCCGAGCGCTGCTTGCTCCTTCCACAAACCTGGCGGGCCGGGGCCCGGGGGCCCGGCCGGAGCTCCGCGGCTGCGGCCCGGCGCGGCGGGGTCTCCCTCTGAGGAGGGGTGGGGGGTGTTGAGGGGAAAGGGG
>VYZV01041016.1:154248-184920 GCA_013401275.1 Pandion haliaetus | reverse complement strand
GCGCGGGCTGCCGGGGGGGGGGGGGGGGGAGAGGAGAAGATGGCTTCCCCTCTTCTCGGGGGCAGGGACCTGCCGGGGGGTGAGGAGGAAGCGTGTCTCTGCCCCCGTGGAGAGGGGACGGCTCTCCCCGCGGGCCTGCCGGCGAGGCGAGAGGGCTTTCCCCGTCGTGGGGTGGGCAGAGGCCGAGGGGAAGCGNGTTTGGAGACCGGGCCGCAGGGTGCCTCGTAGGCGCGGGCAGCTTTCTTTAGCTGATTTAATACATAAAACATAACTAGGAAATAGAAGAATTCATTCTGACGGCCGTACTTTTACATCCTCTTTCACCAGAGGCTTTTTAAGTGCGGTGCACCCATCAGATAGTGAAGTCTGACAGTAAAGGCCTGAGGTCAGGACAGCGTTTCCTCCCCGTACCGGAGAGATGGGAGTGAAACGGCCAAAGCAAGGTCAAACCCTGTGCCGGCGGAGGGTCAGCCCCAGAAACTACCGGCCCAGACTTGCTGGGTCTTTTCTGGAGACCAGAGTTCTTCCCGTAAGGCCATCATCAAAACAGGTGCCAGCCTTACTTGTCATGAAAGGTGGCCTTTCTGCAGAAGCAGTCCGAAATCGGTGATGAAACCTGGTCATTTGGACTCTGCGTAGCAAAGCATAAATGTGGAAATACTTTAAATATACTTGCAGCATGAAAACCCGGACGACTCATGAGAAATTTATTTCCTTGTACTTGACAGTTTACCACATGGTATAGAGGGAATGAAACGTGAAAACGGGGGAGATCTTTTCTTCTGCTCTTAATAAGAATCTGTTCACTTCGATGAGCATCAAATCTCTCTCTGTTAATTACTGTCAATAGAAATGGAGAGTAATCAATACTTCTCAGCATCGAGGCCTGTACCAGGCACATCTGGAGAACCGAAAAGCAGAATAAAAGAAAGTCATATTACTGCTAGAGCCTAAGGCGTAGAGTTTGCACAGTTGCAAGTGTTCCCTTAATTACAGTGGTATGTCGTGCCGCTTTTCTAACTTAATACAAGGTCATCTTATAGTCGTTACATATTTACCTTGTAACTTAAAAAATACTTTTTTTTTTTTTTTAAATGCATTCCAATAGCATAATATTTGCAGGAGGGGTAAAGATAAACCACACCATTTCTTTTATTAGACTTTCTTGGAATCTGCTCAAGCCACTGTGTTGAACTTTTCGCTTGACTGGTTCCCTTGTAGCAATACATTCAGCACACAAATTCACTTGTCTCATTCAGGTGATTAGCATACCTCCTGCTTGGAAGAGCTAGATTATAACAGGTAAGGAGTAGAAGGGTGGTTTATACCCGTCTTGCTCACTAGGGGAGCTTATGTGAAGGGATAAAGAGCTTAGTTTTCCAAACAGAAGAGTACGTAGCAAGTTGCAGGAAGGAAAGTTCTAGTTATATATTACGAAGCAAGTTTTCACAATGAGGGTACTCTAACATTGCAGCGGGGCACAGAGGAGTGGTGAGTCTCTGCCCTTGGAGACACTTGGAATTTGACTGGACAGAGCTGTGAGCAAATCAATGTGCTTTGGCTCTGCTATGAGCAGAGGTCTGGAGCAGAGACCTCCAAACTACTCCTTGGGAAACACACGTATTTGCAGGCCGGGATTTTTGTGACCGTTAAGCAGAGCCGGTGGTGGAGTCTGCCAGTTGCCAGGTGAAACACTGTTAAAGTTATCCAACAGTTTTAAAAGTAGGGTTTCCTTAATAAGCAGCTGGCCTTAGAAGTTACTATGAATGTTTTTGCTGTTAATTCCATGTATTTTTTCAGAAATTCTTTGACTGTTCTGTGTTATGTCAGCTTGAAGTTTGAATGCAGGTAAACCGCAAATTTATGATTGGATTTAGAGAGATTGCCTGTAGCCAGTTTCTCCTTGTTTTAGGTGTTTTCTCAGCAGTTAATGTTACACGGGAGACATTATGCTGCCTAAGAGATTAGCATGGAAAGGAATATCGGTGTGTATTGTTTTCTTATATACAGTAACTGGGTTCCTTTTCGTGATTTAAAATGAGAGAATACAAGATATGGACAATTGCTGTTTTCATTTACAGTCTTGTCTAAGTTAAAGAGTAGGGCAAGTTCCCCTGACGCAACTGAGATTATCTTTACAGTGCCTATTGGCAGAGAAATGCGTATTAGAAATGGGATGAACAGAAATACCTATCTCATTTATTTTGGCGGCATGTAAAATCACATGTAGCCTTTAAAATAATGTAATGTTCAGCAAATAAATTATTCCTTTCTTTGGCGTAAATAGTTTGTAGCAAATAAATAATGCAATAAAACAACAGCGGTGAAAAAGGGATTTGCTTTGTAAAGGCATTGACTTTCTTGTGTGTGAATTTCTCCTAAAATTATCTTGAATTTCTATAGACTATCATTTAAAATACAGTAGCTTCCTTTGGATGATGAACTGAATTCAATTTGCTACCAGCTGAGGTCATCATAAAACAAGTTTGTTTTATTTTCCACACTCTCAAGTGTGCTTTAGGAGACAAGTAAAAAAAAAAAAGCAAGGGGGTGTTGAGGAACCCTCAAAAGCAGAGACCTATGAGAACTCTGTGAAGACTTTGATGACCTGTGTGTTCCATCTAGTCGGGCTGTAAAATCAAAATATTTCCCCCACCTCAGACCAACCTGGCCTGGGACTCGTGGTTTCTATGTTGAGCCCAGCATGGCTGAAAAGCAGCTTCATGTTAACTCATCATCTTTTTTGTGAAAGGACATTAGCGTAGCCTGACCCTCGATCTTCTTACTCCTCGCTTGCCATGTGTTCTGATTATAGTTTTTATCTTTCTTCGGCTGAGTATCGAAAATGTGTGCGGAAAATAATGATGTGAATTAAGATCAGTGCCCTCTATTTAGTGAAATGGGGTACTTCTAAAAGCGGTTAGTGCTTCTTAAAAAGGAATAATTTCCTTGCGCACTTCAAGCCAGCTTTGTTTTATGTGAAAGAGTGGATTCTTTAGCTCCTCCTTTATTTACCCAGTGCCTTTACAATTCATCCCTCCATTCCCCTCAGTACAGAATTGAAATATTCTATTTACATTTTAAACTGCAACTTCATCATGCAAATTCTCAGTCCCTGAACGAGCTGGGAAGTACGTTATACTTCATCCCCCTACCAGTGCACAGACTCTTAAGTTTGTGTTTGTATTCTTTCCCTCAGAAATAAAAAGCAGCTATTTCAATTACCCAAAGGTTCTTTTCCCGAGACATGTGCATTCATATCTGAATGAAACTAATGTGCAAGTGGATTCTGTACAACCCATTTTAAATACAGGAAACTTTACAAGCTTCCTCCTTTTATTACAATGCAAAAGCACTGACCGTTTTTTTATTTTAGAATACTGTATCGTAACAAATTATACTTAAAAATCATTTAGTGTGAAATTGCAGATTAATCCCATAGGGATGGGGTTTTAGCACTTGTCTAGCCACTTGGGAGCATACAGATGGTGAATCTGAGTTTTACAAAAGGCACAATCACTGATTACATGCATGGATGTAACGGACAAAAAGGCCTTCCTCATGGCTAAGGTAAGGAAAATACACTGGAGGTCCTAGTGCCTGGCTTGTCCAGAATTTTTACATTTTAAAATGCCTTTACTGTTGGAAAGTTTCATAATATGTATCACAAAGAAAGGGAAACCTGCTTTTTACTCCCTTTAGGATCCCATTTTTACTTTCTAAGGCAATTGCTACTTTTCTTGTTGTTGCTGTTTTGTTTTATTGCATCTTTAGGCAACAAACAAATGGTGATTCCTTTAGAAGGAGTTTGGTGGCTTCTAACTATCACTGTCCTTGTTACTAAAACTAATGCCTGCTGTTCTCTATTCATCAGGGAGAAATTTGTCTTGCTCTGCGTAAAGTGCTGGTAGTCTGGCCTGTAAGAAATGAACCTTCATCCTCATGAAGATGATATTGCTGCCCTGTATAGCCATGAAGTTAAAACCGCCATCTGACCTATCACTGATTTTAATGTAAAATTGTTAATACTTGCGAACAAAATCCATCATACTGTGTCATCCATCATAGCGTGTCCAGATTCATTAGGGTAAGGTGTGTCATCAGAAGGAGAAGCTTCTTTGCTGGTATCCCAGCTTAATTTTTTCTGTGGGTTAAGATGCAGCTTTTAGAGTGCAGTGCTACTGAATAATTCTGAAGTTTAGAAAAAAAAAAATTAGTTTGGGGGTAGCTGCTCTGTTTACCTCCACTATCTCATTATACTTACGTGTATCTTAGAATTTCTCTAAAAATACTAAACAAAACTACGTACTTGATATATAATTTCTTTGGAGGCTGAAACCATCTCACTACTGTACCTTTGCAGAGTGCCTGGAAAAATGGGCCTGTGGTTTCTAAATGCCCCTGTAACACAAATAATACAGAGCAGTTACGCGCTTTAAGAGCTGGCAGAACCACAAAAACAGACCCACTAGGGCACACAAAGCCTGGCAATCTGTTTATAATTTAGCCACTTAAACCTAAGCGTAGCACAATTTTATCTTTGTGAGTGGACTACAAGAATATTTTGCCTTGATACATGTCTATTTTGGGGCAAAACGTAGTTTATAGATAGTGTAATTGTGCAGTGCAATGGTTATTATATACACTGTTATGAAGCAAGTGTTGTGACAAGAGGATTCTGGTTGGCTGGCATGTTTTCCGCCACTTCAAATGTCCAACAAAATTGCTCTTATCACAGGCTATTAGCAGATTTAAACCCTCAAAATTTCATTAACGAGAAAGTGATCTCTGAGAAATGTACTTTTAGTGTATTTTTACTTAGCCTCCAGCAAAATAGTTACTTTCAGAAGTACAGTGCCTAACACAAGATTGTAGAAACGAGAAAAATTGGGACTGGAGCTAAAATTGCTTCCTTGAACCATTCTGTTGTCTGTAGATATTGTGCCGTGTATGACAATTAGTATCAGCACACACAGCAGGTAGTATCTCCTTCTTAAAACATGTAGGTGTAAAAGGTTGGAGTAAAAACTTATTGTCACCCTGAATTTTTAATGCCCTAAATTTAGACAGTGAAGTTAGAACAAATCCTTGTACCATGTCAGCATAGTATTAATGCTTTTATTTTGCATTTTGGGTTTAAAATTTATACTTTTAAAATTATCTTTTTGTTCAAACACAGAAGGAAATCGGTATGCTCCTGGCTGATGGATATAATTTACAATGTACTTTGTCATTGAAAGAGACTATTTCAGCAACAGACCATGCTGCAGACAAAATCATCAGTTTTGATCTCTATTGCTTTTTTGTAGACTGCGGTTTATTTACAGCTGAAGAAGAACACTGCAGAGAATCATGTAGGTCTCACCTATTTCTTCACCATAGTAATGAGCTTTTCCTAAAACAATAGTCCTGACTGTTTTCAGCAAATCTGCATGGGTTGCGTTGTGCAGACAAAGACGATGAATGCTTTTGTCTATACCTATGCTCACATAAAGTTTTTCCTTTTTGTAGATGAGAAGTTAGGAAAGAAGGAAAGAGGAAAACTTTGCAGCTACCTGCTTTCGGCTTTGGCTAAATACACAACTTTTTGTCATAGAAGCAATGAACGTTGACTTCGTAAGTACTTTGGGAAATTTGGCTCTGAGGGGCTATTCATTGCCTCAGTTGGAGGCACAGCTGAATCTTCAGCCCTTGAAAAACTAAATCAGTTGCTTCACACAGTGATGGACACCTGGAGCATAACTGATTAGCGTCAGAGAGAGCCCGGTCTGATCCACCTTGCTTCCCAGCAAGGCTGCTGTAATGTCTAACCTTGACAGAGTGGAATTAAGTTTGCCTGGTATGCTATGTGCTGAGCCACACAGAGAGACAGGCATCATCTGAAGACCACAATGTGGCCGCGTTCAAACTGATACTTCTTACACAGAAATGTAGTGACAAGACAACAGCTAGAAAAAGGCCAAAGTCTAGTTTGGGATTTAAAATTTTGCAGAACTCAGATCTTCTTGATCGCATTAAGTTTATTAACCATGACTAGAAATACTCAAGTAGAGTACTTTTTAAGGTTTCTGGAGAAAAATGTTAATAACGAATACATAATTTTTTTTCTTGGTTTCGATTTCCGCGGTATTTTCAATATATACACTGACACATTTTATCTCAAATAAAAAGTAACACCCCATAGGATGTCAGGGTAATAGTCTAAATGTGTAAAGCCCAAATACAGTATGATAAAGGGCTTTCATAATTTGTGACAGAACAATTGCTTTCCATTTTCTTCCTGGCTTCAGTAAATCTTAGGCAAATATGTAACTAGTTTTATGCATGTATCGCAGCTCATAAAAGCAAATCTACTTTCCTGCCAGTCTTTCAAGGACGTCGGGTGTTTTCTCAGATTCCTGGTTCTGAGTATGTGAGTATTTGCATAACTATAACTTTACAGGTGGAAACATCCTGCAGAAACCAACACTGTGATAATTCCTTTGAAGTCAGTGAGACTATCCACGTGAGCGAAGATAAGCATGGACATATTTTTCTAAGGATCTAAGACTGAAAATTTAAGACCCCTTCTCTTAATAAGGCCATCATCAAATTAACATAATCAAGAAGTAGTCAGTTCTAATATGAACAGCTTCTCCAGTAGGTATCCTGCTACCTCAGCATTTCTCTTCTAAACAGTATCGCAATTTAGATGAGTGCTGTTTCGTGTTTTCATGGCACAGAAATCTAATTAAACCATTTCTGCACCTTCCCTGACCAAAATTCTTAATTTCAGTAATTAGAAGACACCACAGTACAGACATGCTGTTTCATCAGGCTTTAGGCTACGAGACTTAAAACTAACATTTTCAAAAGCATTTCATGGTTTGAAAGAATGGTCAATTAACCTTCAGTTTCCTGTGGGGAACCCTGCAAAGAACTGTCAACAGTTCAGTTTAGAGAGATTTGTCCAGTGACCTACAAGGCCACTAAGTTCACGAATGCATGTAACAGTGTCATCGTAGATTTGTTTCCTGGGTTACTATCACGAGAGAATAAACCAATTGTTTGGCAGTTTCTGCTACAGTACATAGGTGACCAACTGAATGAGGGGAAGTGCCCCAGTGCTACGATGAGCTCTGGTATAGCCTGTTCAAAACTAGAACTGCTCAACAGGAAGAAAGAAAATCTTCAGTATCCTCAAGCTGAATTATGTGTCTCTCTCTTTCTTTCTTAAGGTTCTTTTTTTTTTTAAGTTGGGGCCGGGGGGAGTTCATCGACTGCCTGCTGAGTTTCTTTGTATTTCGAATTCTCTGCAAATAGCAGTGTAAGAGAAACGTCTGATTATTCTAGTGGTGACAGTCTTCAGATTTAAGTGATAGCAACATCTCACTTTTTATTCCAAACTTAGGGCATTCTGTGGAGCAATAGAAATCGATTCAGGAGATGCACATGCTGAAGAAAATCAGGCATACCCATTCTGAGCCCTTTAAGAAAGATTACACCGTCAAGCTGCAGTGAGCTGATTTTATTGTGAAATTGGGAAGAAACCAAGGGTCTGGTCCTGGCCGTTGAAGTCAAAAGAATCTCTGGTTTCATGAGGGAGCCAGAACTAGCCGTAAATAAAATTAACTTCTGCGTAGGATGTGATACATGGGCACCAAAATCTAGCAGTTGGCATTTGGCTTTGCTTTTACTTCCATGCTATATAAACAGAGGATTGTAGCACCATTCTGCAAGCTGCATGGAGAAGTGATTTTTTTTTTTCTTCTTTTACTCAGCATCAGAATGTTATCCCTGGCCAACTTGGCAAACGGAAGTTTGATGTATTCGTTCTCGTCTTTACTGGTTGCCAGCTGTGTGGATTATTTCAGTGCTTTCCTACATATGACTTTGAATGCCATGTATCCTGTGAAGCTAAGTGTCTAATTTAAGGTACCAGGCAATTCTATATTATGGCACTGTGCCATCGGGTGGAATGAAAATAGTTCAGTGTCATGTGAACATGGAATTCCTACCTTAAATCTGATTTTCCTGGCTTTTGTCATTTTGTCACACCCTTAGCACTTTCACAAGTATTGTCAGGGTTGTTGCTTCATGATTGTAACTGTCTGTAGCACAGTTTAAAACACTTCAGTTGATGCTCTGTGATGCTCCAAACTTAAAATTTTAATATATGAAGTAATCAGGAAGGTTTGCTTAAGCATTGTTTTGAATGCACATCTGTATCTTTGGTTAAGATTTTATTCATCATAGTGTGCACTGTTGTCCGAAGTAGTTCAGTTTATTACAGGGGGCTTTGATTAGAATATATATAGTCATATTTTACCCATTAACGTAGGAATGTAGCAAAAAAATCACTTCTTTAAACTGAAAAATATTTACATTTTAGTGTTCCCTAAAACCTAAGAACTTTCACAACGTTTACAGAATGTATTCTAGTGTGTAATATTAGGGTTTCAGTACCTTCCTTTTCAGTTATGATTTAAAAAAAAGAAATCTAGTCCAAATGCCTTTTCTCATGATCTTTTTCATTTTTTTATTGTTTCCCTTGAATATTGAGAACTGATGCCAAAGGTTCTTCTAATTCCCTCCAAATACGTATAGCGGAGCGTCATTTTTGAGCAGCTGAGGGAATCAGATAATTCGTTCTTTCTTGTGGTTTTTCTGTTCTGTATGGGAAAAGCACTTTTGAAGAATTTGGACTACGGTCATGCTCTGATCTCTGGGGTGCAGCAGCTCAGGGGAGCAGCCTCTCCTGGGTCTGCCTGCACTGCCTGCTCTGATCCCGCAACTTCCCCTGTTCCTTGCTCCAGGCTACTGCGCTGCACACCTCCTGCGGGAAGCTGCTGAAAGAGGAACTCTGGAGAGCTAGGGGAAGCTAAGGAAATAGGCTGTTGAATAAAGAGCAAAAATATAGCTTGAAACAAAAGTAAAATTCTTATTTAAATGATTGCAAGTAATGTAGCAGAGTGTATGGAATACCGGTCATGGGTCTAAACTGGTGGTTGAGAAATAATCCCTCTTTTCCTAGCCATGTGTATGGTCTTGTCCACATTTTCTGAAGTACTTACTAATACTGGATGCCTTTGCTAAGTAAGTTAGTAACTCATTTTTCCAGCATGTTGCAAGAACTGCTGAATACCAAGCCCTGAATTGAGCTAGACATCCAAATTAGAAACAACAAAACTAGAAACAACCAAATTTACTGCATGGTGTTGAAAATGTAAACTTCAGTTCCTCAGAAATTTCCTATTTGGAATTTATCACTGAAATGACTGATTAGGTGAGTTCTGCTAAACAGATAGTGCCATAATAGGGTTATCTGTGCCTTGGTTAACTCTTCTGTAAAACACATAATGCCCTTCTCTATTGCTATGCTAGGGCTTCATTCATTAGTTTTTATAAAAGTTTCAGATACTTTGGCGGAAAAGGCTGTAGAAATGCAAAAATATCATCATCATTTGCTGTTGCAATGAAGAAAAAAATTTTAGATTTCCACATAGAAAAGATCTAATTTAACTTGGCCCAGTTCCACAAATCCTAATGAACCCAGTTCAGAAAAATAGGCTCTGACTTTGAAAAGTTGCAGAAATGGAACTGTAGGTAACCTCTTCCAGATCAATTGTCTAGGAAATGCAGCATCTTTTTGTTACGAGTGCCTTGAACTCCTTTCAAAGTTGTGAATTTAATTCAACCACATTTTAAACCTTCATACTTCAATATGCTAACCCACTTTAGATTTCTGATATGAAGTGAATTTCCTTGTTAGAGTTTTGCATCATGCTTACATTTGTCTTTCAAAGGTTCTACATACCTATGAGACTCCCGGGATGAGATCCAGAGGGATATGAAAATTTCACAGAATATACCTCTTAGTGTTGACCAAAGCCATAGGGCTCAAGTGAGAATGAAGTCAGCAAAACATTTGATTCTTCCTGCTGAAGGTTGCAACAATTAAAATATCCAGTAATGCTTTTTGGCGGCTAAAATACACATATATGTGTATACAGACAGTGTATATATACACATACAGGTGTATGAGTACAAGGCCACAGAGATCCCTCTAAGTTGTTATCTTCCACAGCCAACACTTCATGTAAATACGGATATGTACACATATCCTTGCACTTGTACTCTTACACCTGAACTCCCACCAGAGACACACAGCTGTGCATCCTAAGAGCAGGTTTGGTACTGAGTGCAGGTAACGCCTGCTACAAATAACGGAATTCTCCAAACCCTCAGTGCTTCTGTTTTCCTAAGTGCTGCATGATGTGACCTGGGTATACTTCTGACTAGAAGAAATATGTACATATTAATACTTGTTTTTTAAAACTATCGTTTCTAAGGATTGTAATTGAAATCTACATGTTGTTCTTCTGAGTGTTACATGGATGCAGAGATAGTCATGGCTCAGGCTCCAAAGACCCTCCTGCCTATGTTGATTCCCATGCGAGTATAGCCATTGAGTAGTGAACAGATGTGTGGGTCAAGTCAAGTAGGCTGTCGCCCAGAGCCTGAGGTGACTGCCTCTCAGTGCTTTCAACTAGGGGAAGACACTGGAGGAAGGGAATAGCATTGGTCCTTTGTATTGCCTACGCTGTATTTTAGCAATGACGTGTTTGTGTTGTTCTGATGTGGCCACAGGGAGTCCCCTCGTGAGGTTCTTAGTGTACAAGAAGGGAAGTATGAAGAAAAACAATGGGTCAAATTACAAATTTGCACATTCTTTCAGAATAAGTCACACTGGGGAGCAGCTCAAATGCTCAACTGTTCTTTCTTTCCTCAGAAGTCAGAGAGAACAGATTTAAAATGCAAAGCATGACTTTGCAGGCCTGTACGTGTAAGGGGGGAGGGGAGCAGAGGATAAAATGCCATTGGCGGCACGTTGCACGAGCATCGTTAGACATTGAGAAAGATATCATTAGATTAAAAAAGTGTCTTCACAGAGAAACAAAAGGCGAGCCAAGGCACAGCGCGTCAGGATTGCCCAACGTGAACTTCAGAGTCATTGCTGTCGACAATAGATGCGCAGGCAAGCTTTGCCTGGGAGAGGTTACCAATTCCAGGCAGGGTCCAAGTGGTGCGAACAGACACTGACTGTCATTCTACCCGAATAAACAGTCAACAGGGCTCCACATCTCCCTCTCAGTTCAAGATTAATTACTCATCTAAAATGACAGCTACTGTCTAGTGCCTAAAAGTTGTCAGGCGCCATATCGTCCATTCAAGTTTCTTCAAGGACAAATGGTTTCCTTTCTCTCGGGTGCATTTCTGAATCTGTCTGACTGTTCAATTACATCTTTGAAAGTGCTTAGCAAAAACTGACAAATTTTTCCTATTTTTATTGCTGAGGCTGAATGGGAAGTAATCTGTTCATCATATGTAACATCTATCAAGACAGCTAGGTTTCTTAATACATTCAAATTGTCTTTCCTGGATTTATTTTTTATAACACTTATGTAAAATAAAAGCTCAGTGATTTTGCTACAATCTTTGGAGCATTACCTAAGAAAAATATCGATCCTGCTAAACTCCTGAAAACTGGCACTGGAATATGAAGTTGAGCACTTATTTTTCTAGTTTTTCTTTTGTCTTGTCAAATAGGTTTAACCTTTATGCATTATATATTTTGTTGGTTTAGAATGGGCAGTTTAATGGTTAGATGAATTGCAATATATGCACATGTAACAGAAAAAAGAATCTGTTGGGGTTATTCACGTGCTTTTGGATTTGATTTACTTCCTACTTCCTTATTTAATAACTAGGTTCCTTAAAACTCCTTAAGCTTGAATGACCCATGTTTTGTTGCCGGGTCTATTCCAATGACCCCTGCCAAGACCCCTGCCCCAGTTCGTCTATCAGACAAAAATGAATCTATTCCAGGAGCTATCAGTTCCCATTATCTCTAATTGAGCCTGACACTTGGAGACAGGCCTCATTATTTTTAATTGGGCCCTATAGTTCTAGAGTTAAATTAAACACAATTTAATGCAGATAGCTCATATACATTGGTATGACAGAGTCAAATTGTATTTTAAGTTTAATGAAACAACAGTTTTTGGTTCCAGGCTTTGCTTTTACATAGTTTTAGTGCTTTGAGCTCTTATTTAAAACTTGCTTATTGCATGATGACACAAACATTAATTAGAATCTGACCTGATCATGCACCTGTTGAACCTTTTCACTGCATACACTTTTATACTGAAAATCATAATGTAGGCATAAGGTGGTGATGAACAACTCTATTCTCTAATAAGCTGAGGCTGTCTGCGATAGATTCATGTGCAATGGTTAAGGTAGTTTTAAACAGATTTGCAGTCACTAGTCATGCAAATATAAGAAACGCCTGAAAATTTTCCCAAAACTCCTGAGTGGAAGTTTTATTGAGAATTTAAAGATGAAGATACCTCTGTATACCTAAGCAAGGGCATTTTTACTGCTTCATAACAGAGCATTTGGCCTTCTTCTGTCATGAAGCGAACATTTTTGTCACTATCAGGTGGTGCTTTTCTGTAAAGACACCCCTGAATAAAGAAGGAATTGAACTGTGCTGTTTACACAGGTGCATGTTGCTCTAAATATTATGAATGATCATGTACTGAATTTTCATTGGGAAGGAACATCCCAAGCCATGCTGAAGAAGGAGCCAGTCTCGCCATCCTTACTCTAGTAGTCTTCAGCCGTAAAATCATTGTCTGTGCTCTTTCTTTGCAGCATGCAGTGAGTCAGCAGTGGGCTGCAAGACAAAGTCAATTTTTATTGAATCTTCAGCTTTGCCAGAGTTATTGAAGCAGGTAATCCATCAACGATACTCCTCTTTGGATTAAAGATTGTGGAACCAAGCTTCCTAATTACAGAAGGCTTTGATTAAATATCAGATTTTCAGATACAAGATTCCCTTTACACAGGTGAGATTAACAGATACTTCTTTCAAAGGATGTTTCCTTTAATATATTTGCATTTGCTGTAGCTCCCTCTTCAGCTTTGCTTGAAGGTCAAATAAGTAAACTACACCACTTCTCTAATGAGATGTGACACACATAATCAAACTGGACATTTTTCACGAAATGTGTGTTTAGCAATCCAAAACGAGTATCCTTCTGTTTGCAACGGCAGGAACTCTAGCCTTCTTAAGAGCTCAGACAGCTTGCCTTTAGTAATTATATATTGTGTGTTTAATTAACAGATACTTAATCATGGAAATTGTATGTCATCAAGCCTATAGGCTAGGATTGTCCTGGAGAAAAAGAACAAGGATTGCCCAATGTTTATATAGTCACTGTACCTTTCTAACTGCTTTCCTTGGCCTGTGTATAGGCATCCTTTGCAGACCAGAAGTCAGTGATGCCTTACTTCTCCTAGCTGCCTCGAAAGTTTCTTCTGAAGCATGTTACACCTGCAGCGTAGAGCAACATCTGGATGAGCACTTTGCTGTCTCTTACGCTGGACTGAATCTCTCGCTTTTTCTCCCTGCATTGCTTTTTTTGAGCAAAAGTGCTATCACAGATGAAAGGTCTGCTCTGCCTTCATTCTTCCTATGGGGAGTGACTATCACTTGCAGCTGGGGGATACCATTTGACGTCCGTCCCCCCCATTTATTAGTTTGCAGGGATGCACTTTATCTTTTAGAACAACAGTAGGGAATATTTTCCATGCTGAAAGACTCACAGGAATCTCGGGTGCTATTGGTGTGACATACTCTCACACACACCTCCCATCTGCAGCTCTCCAGGGAATACTCCTCCACCCCAGTGCCACACGCTGCATTCCCAAACCCCAGCGTGCGCTGTGTCCTAATGTCCATCACCCTCGTATGCATTTCCAGCATGTTCAGTTCCTCCTTTCCCAGGATAGGGCAGGGCTTCTCTAACTCACTGCGTGAGTAGCCGCATGGCACAGAGCTCCTCAAACCACCCGTCTTCCTTCCCGGGGAATTCAGTGGGGTCAGTGATGGGAAGCTGGAGGAGGAGTAGCTCAGACGGGTGGGAAACTGTGGTATGGGTGAGAGGGATGGAGGTTAGCAGGGAGAAAAACCAGTGCTAGAGAGAGGAAGGGAAGAGTCAGACCAGAAGTCTGCAGGACACAAAGTCAGTGACAGTGTTCAGGCTGTAGGGCAGGATTTCCTTTCCCCTGTTGCAGAGAGAAAATGAGGATGTGGGGGAATGGTATAATTTCTCTCCCAAATACTTTTAATTGAAGTAAAAATAATTACCAAAAATAGTATATTTTTTTACTCCAACCGGTCACCTGAAGGAATGTCTGAGAGCATCTCTGGAATTATTTTTTCATGCCCACATGTTACTTTAGGCATAGCTAAATGCATGAGCTTCTCGGCTCTTCTACTCATTAGGTATTTTTGTTAGCTTTAGCTTGGCCAGCAGAAAAACCCTCTTTTCCTAGCACTGCAGGAGGTCCCTGCTGTGACAGGCTAAAATACCAAAAGATACAAGGGGTCTGTCATATGCTGTTGTCCTTTTGATTGAACTTGGAGAGAAAAGGCTTTTGTATAGCTTGTGGCCAGTTAGCCAGCACACTCCTAATATTATAGGCACAGATTTAGTGACCTGCATGAGAAGTGAGATTGAAATAGATTTATTACAGCTTTACCAGCCCCTAGAAAAACCTTGTATCTGTGTTTGGGATTTTTAATGGCTTCCTCATACATTAGCATTTGGGCACTACACAACATTTTGTGTCTGAATATTCACAGCAACCGTGCAAGGCAGAGGAAGTATTGTTGGTCATATTTTACAGATGGAGAAGTGAAGCTTTGAGGGTGTATTTATGTGATAGAGTACACTGCTGTGGAAAGATCAAGATAAGGTGGACCTAAGTGGTTTGGATCCTGGAGAGCAGGCTAGTTTCTAGTTTTTTATACACGTGCTTGATTTGTACAGCATTATCATGTGTGCAGTAAGCATTTTCTAGGTAAATTCACACTAGAGGCTTATGGCTAAGCAGAGATGCATCCAGGTGTCACAAATCCTGACCCACCCTATCAGTCCTCTTTCTGAGCAGATGTAAGCTCCCTAGATCATTTATTAAATCATTATAAATGGACTTATCGTTCCCAGCTATTATCGGAACATATTTGAAAATCAAAACTTGCCGATCTGTTTAAGCCACCTGGTTTTGTTTCTGTCATCACGAAACTATGTCTTGCATGCTGAGCCCTTCTGCAGATGCCAGGCGGGAGAGCTTGCGCACAGCAGTTCACACTGGAGCTGCTGGCTCCCGAGCTGACATGCGTAGAGCCGGCAGAGAGCTTTCAAGGATGAAAGACACCTTCACCGGGAGCAAAATGACCCCTTTCAGCTACAGAGCTAAAATGCTTCACGTGTCAACCTCTCTGTTGTTAGCAGAAGAACTGAGTTAACAGAAATATTACTTCCATATTTGTTGTACTAATTAACTTCTGTGTGTTCTAGTACTCCAGTCAAGTCACAACATTGCTTGCTCGGTAAATTGCTGTCTGACTGCTTTCCAGTTTAGGGTGAAACTTGAAATCCTTGTTCTAAGAAATTCCTTCCTACTTCAAGTGCAAGCAGAAGGATATGTTCATTTTAAAAGAAGTAAGTGAGAAGAACAAAGGTTTGTTGTATTGCATGGCCCAATGAAAAAAGTGTAGACAACATTATGTCAGACATTATTTTTTCCGTTTTTTTCCAGAATGCCAAATCCACAAGAAGACCATGAGACCCAGGCCATGGGAAGGTGGATTTTCCTGTTCCAAATACCATTCTGAGTGATGCCAGTAAAAATTCAAATGTAAAACAAGTCCCACGTTACAGGTAGGAAAACCGAAGCATTCAGTGAATTGTTCACTAGGACGTATCACATTTGCATGATTTCTCATTTGCCTTGTGAAGATGAGCTTCTTAATGGGATACGTTCAGGATTCCATAGCTTGTGCAACACCACCTTGTTACTACGTAAGGTTCATGGATTGTCATGGCCATGCTGGATTGATATTAAAGCATTGTAAGAAAAAAAGGCTTCTGTTTGTAACAGTCTCTTTTCAGCAGGGTTTTAAAACTGAAGGCGTGCTGACTATCAGAGGGACTGCCCTGGCTCTGTCAAGTAGTCATGGCACATCTCCTGCTCAGCAGTGCCAAAATTGCTGTCTGGGCCTTAGATGCAATGTGAAAATAATGTATTCTAATCTTAAAGTGACAAACAAGAGTCTTTGCATCTTGAAATGTTTGGTCTTGTGTAACTGTACTATTACTGAAGTGCAGCATGGTTTGGAGAGCCTCACAGAGAGCAGGTTGCGGTTTTGCTGTATTTTACCAGGATCAAATTATCTCCTGTTCCCTCTGGGGTTTTTTTGGCTGCTTTGTTTGTTTCCTCTCAACTGGCTTGAGAGAGAATGTGGGTTATAAACAAAAGGTGTCGAGGATTTAATTTAGCTCGTCAAAAAATACTCTTTTCAAATGGTAAAACTGAGGCTGAAAGAGAGGTCTGAGCTGCTGGTTTTGAAAGGCGAGGACTTTTTCTCAGTGCTGTTTAGCCATCATCGGCCCCAGCAGTGATGGGAGAGACTCGGGTCCTAAGCTGATGACTCTGCCCCATGCTACCTGCTGACACAGCGACACTATTGTACCTTGTCTGCTAGCCTGCTTTCCTCTTTAAATAATATATACAGGAAAGGCCCGTATCATTCACTGGCTAGCTTGCAGTTACATGGAGAACAGATTAAAAAGGAAAATGAAAGTATTTTGGAATTTTTAACAGAGCAGTAGAGCAGTCCTATTTATTACTTGGGATGTTTGGAATTAATGAGTTCAGGGGTGAATAATTGATAAGCATTTTAACACAAGCAAGAATTCAATTATATATGAACAAGAGGAGGCTGGGCATGCGGTAAAGAATTTCTCTTTCCCTTTTGACTGCAAACAATCCTTTCAGATCTGGTCACTGAAGACAACTGGCAATGAAATGGGTGTGTGAAAGAGGAGGAAACCAGATATTATGTTACTTAAAAGTCATTCATCATGTCACAGGAAGGCAGGAATCTGAACTCCTGAAATAAACGATCGCTAAAGGTGATCTCTCTACACAAAGGTACTGCGGCATGAAGCCACTTCCAACCACTAAAATATTCCTTCTGTAATTAGGCGAGGTGCCCGAGTGCTGTGCTTGCGGTGTGTCTGGGGAAGAACAGGGCACATTAAAATGATTTCCTGGGTGAGACATCTCCATGAACTATCTGTAGAAATGAACTTACTGCTCTGTTGTGCAGATGGGAATGCTATGCAGTATTCTCATCTCTATTGTTACCAACGCAGGTGCTGGAGTAAAGCAGGAATCTGGGTTAAATTCTCAAGCCTGAGTTGCAAAGACTGTTTGAAGAGCCTCATTCATATCTGCCCATCATAGCACCTTGACTCCAAATACAGTTGTCATTTTGCATTTGTCAGCAAAGCATATTATTTCCTTCCGTCTTTTAATTCCATGCTTGTTTTTAACTACTCTGTGTGGAACAATTCCTCAGCATTACCTGCTGAGAATGGATGGCATGAAAAGATCTGCTGGGTATTTCATCTGGTGGCAACTTCGAAGTTGTAACCGTCTGAAAGAGTAGCAGTGCTTTTGTTGGTGGGCAAGGTAACAGCACCATAATGCATCAAACAGTCCAGGCCAGTTTACTGAAAATATACTGCCTTGTCTGTGTAAAAAGAGAGTGACTTTGGGATGAGGGTGGGCACAAAAGCTTCTGTCAGCAAAATAAGTGATTGTGAGGGATCAATAGAGCGCTCGCTTCTGGGAGTTTGACTGGGCACGAGCACGCTTTGCTTTTCCATCTCTTATAACACTCAGTGTTACGCTCAACTCCACTCTGACGGCTAGCCCTACATAAACTACTGGATTTTCCTCAGTGTGCTGCCCTGAAGTCAATAATACATGTTCATATGCTTCTCATCTATGTATTATACTGTCATATTATATTAATTTTTTCATTTTCCTCTCCCTTTCCTGGAAGGTGCCTAAGATCTAAACTGAGTGGCTTTGCAGTGTTTATCAGCATTTCCTATGATGCAAGCGTACACAGAAGCTACAGAAGTTAGTCTATGGGACTGTTAGCCTGAACCTTTGCCGCTGCTCAGTTTTCTGATGAAAGTTCGTTCTGCATGGCTATGTACGCTGCTGCTTTGTTGTGGTTCACAGACACCTACATAAATATGCACATGCACTTCAGGTGCACCACACAATGTGTAATGGGGAATGAATAGCTAGACAAATCTTGAAAGAATTTAATAAATGTTTTCTCTGTCTTTCACTTTATTTAAGCAGCTGTAGAAATCACTTGAAGCTCGAGGTCTAATTTTTCATCAGCTAATGTGCATGGGACCGAGTGTGAGGACAGTGCAGTGAGGATGCCAGCAGAGGTAGGACTGCCTCTCCTCAGATCTGGTTACAACACGTCAGGACCCTGCAGAAGAAAAAGGGAGAATACAATATGTGAGTGTGAGAGTTGAGTACTCATTCATTATAACACTGTTTGCATTCTGTTTTCTTTAGGGTAAGTCTGTACCCACACCTGTGCCCTATCACAGTGCACAGCGAGGTGGAGAGGTCGCAGAGGTTGCGGCAATGCAGGGAAGCTGGTAAAATTTAGTATGTGAGTTGGAATCACATTAAAGATTAATGTGTAGTCTTAGCATCTGTTCCTCCTTTGTAGGATATCTGCACTTTTAATTTTTAAGCATGTCTTAGCCTCAGCTTGGGAAGAGAGATACTATAACCAAGAGAATATACATTATTAACCTTAAAGCTTCCAGCTCGAATCAGCTCGTACAGCCTCTAACATTCCGGTTTCGGAACAAGGAGATGAGCACCCACCACCCGGTCTGCAGCAACGGCGTGGTCCTGGATTGGGCTGACTCCAGGGCCGGTTTTAAAACAGCAGATGGATGCACTCACTTATTTTGGTAGTTCGTAATTAACATATAATGCTTATACGGCCTCATCAGAGATCACTGGTGCCTGCAATGTAATCTCAAGGAAGATACAGTTTCTCGTTCTTATCTTGGAAAAGCACCCACTAAGTGTATGCAGGCACCATAGGACAAAGTCCCTGACTCACAGTAAATTATTAATGGTACTGTATTCGGGTGAGAACCCGTAGTCTCCTAGCTAGGTGCACAGTGTTACGAAGAACCTTAAACAAGTTCAAAGCACCTTTTGAATGGTTTGGCTGGAATAATTGTTAACAGCTGACTTTAACAGCATTCAAGATGGATACCCAGGTAACTTTAATTCTTAGTGGTTATAGTGATAGATGTATTAGCAGCTAGCTAGAGATGTAGTTCCATATGCCATTTCTATTAACCGCATTAGTAAATATTGAGTAGTGCATTTCCATAGGCTAGATGATGGGATAATGATTTTGAAATAATATTTTTATAAAGCACACAACTGATATAACTCAGTCACAAATATCTAGACTCAGTTCAAAAACTTCATGGTGCAAAAGTGTGTGTTGCATTTAGCCTGGACAGTACGCCTTCAGCAGTAAGAACGACTTTTATCCTCGATGCCTGTGTATTTGTAAATATTCATTTTCCGTCTCTGCTGGCTAATTTGGTTTAGTGGACTTTGACAAAGAAATTCCTTGGAAGCTGTGACTGGGGTGACATCTCACTTGCATGATAATGAAGTCTTGACAGAGGAGATGACAGATGGAACTCCAGGATCAAACCAGCTACTTTTTTCCAAGAAGATATTAAAATTCAATTGTTTATAACACCTCTTGCAATTAAGGTGCAGGTTTCTCCATGTCTGCTGATGACTTTCTTGTGCCATAGACTGTAGCAAAACTTCCAGGGAAAATTCTGTAAGACCTTTGTAGCAGTACTGCATGGCTAACACAGACCGTTTTCTTAAATAGTCCAGTTTAGTCTTTCTAAATGCTTAGGAAGTTCTGAAGCTGGCCTGTTTGGACAGTGGTCACAGTCTTGGTGTGGCACTCTGGCTCTGACAGTCTCCGTCAAGTCTCATCACAAAACCTCATGGCTGTTTTAGTGGGACAGACATCCAGGTAACCTTGACATTCTTGGTCCAGAGCTGACCCGTAGGCGAATGAATGAAATGGTGAAATTCTGTGATCTACGTGGTAAACGTTCCACTTGCTGCAAAGTAACTTGGTTAATCCTCCATTTGTCTATTGAGCATCAGTGTGCTGAGACCTGCTCAAAGGAAAAGTGGTTCCTTTGCACCTGCTTTTCTCCTTTTCCCCACAGAAAATTGTTGTCTGTCTTTGGGAGGGACAAGAGCGTTCACGCTCACGATGCATTTCACGAAGGTCAGTTGTGCAGCAGAGCCGGTGTCCTCAGAGGAACCGTGGTTGAAAAGCTTCGCAGAGAGCTGCTCCATCAAGTGATTGGGCTGGAGAGAGCCGGCTCGGCGCATAAGGAGAGGGAGGCCCTTGCAGAATGGGGAGGGGGGTGAAGTAAGGAGTGACATTGAGTCACTGGGGAGAGGTGCTGAAGCCAAGGTGGTCAGCTGTGAGCAGCAGCAGCGGCACAGAGCAGAGGGAGCAGAGGTGGGAGCCAGACTGGAGCTCTGCAGCTGGCACCGCGACGGCCAAATGACAGAGCTTGATGCCGAAGCCAAAGAGAAGTAAGCAAATTATTCCCATATAGAAGGTGGCCGAGGCAGAACGTAATAGAGCATTTGAGCTGCGTATATGGCATCGGAGAGAGAAATACAGTGACCGAAGGCAAGAGAGGATTTAATTTTTAATTTGCCGTAATTAATTCCTTCCACATCTTATGTCTGGTGATAACACAGAGTGAAAGGAAGTAATAGTGGTTTTGCTTCAACGTGTCATAGTACCAGAGAGGGAGATAAAGGGATCTATTTCAGCGAGTTGAAGTACTGACTGCTGAACTCGGAGACAATGTGGGTGTCTGGCTGCGCAATGATCCTGTTAAATCTATCGGAGTTTCGCTTATTGCAACACCGAAGGGTTTTTTACTTTGCATGCAATTTTCAGTGTTGCTACTCGATAGTGCATGGTTAGTGGACCACCCCGTTCAGTGATCCAAACTCAAGCATAAATATAAGGAAAGCCCATGGGATGTGATAGGTACCTTCCCATTGAGGCTTTAAACTGATATAGGAACGAGAGAATTTCTTTTTAATAATAGTTTAGAAGGCTTGAAAATAATTCCTCCTGAGGAAAAAAAAATATTTTATCCAATTTTTTTAAAAAAGTTAATTCTTATCTTTCCCTTTTAACGTATATTTGTCTGACAGATCCAGACTTATTGGCAGTTTTTAGTAGCTGGGGGCTTTTGCAACTTTGCTGTGAAAGTTTTCCTTCCCGCTGTTATACTACATGACAGATGTTTGACATACATTACAGTTATCAGAAAAGAAAAACCCCAATGCGCAAAGGAAAACTCATTTGCCCTTGTCAGATAACCCCGTGCAGCCTCTTTGGCCCTACTGATGTTAAACCTGCTCCTTCTTTATTCATCCTCCCAGGAAAAACAAGCCAGGACCTGCATTTCTCATTTCAAAAAACCCAAAGCAGCATTACCCTGCTACTTCTCAATTTGTCCTTTTGAAGGTCAGCATTAAAGACCATAAAATCAACACAGTAATCCTAACAGGATCCGTGAGTAATTCCTCAGGCAATAGCCTTTGTGTATCCTCACCCCGTGTTTCACCAACTCTCGTGTTGTGACAGTGCTTGCGTGTCCCCAGGATCTCTTGGCACGCCACCGGCTCCTCGTTCCTGGAACAGTTTATTAACCGGCCGTAATCCGCCGGGGACAGGAGCAACATCCTCCTACTTGCTAAGCATTGAACACTGGATTTGCAAAAGTGCTGCAAGGCGTAGAGGAATTTCTCCTAGTTAAAATCAAGCTTGCTTTCCTCTCTGCCCGGTAGCAATGGGTGCTGGGCTCAGGCAACGCGGGGCTTTTTGGGGAGCGGGGCAGGGACGTGACCACCTGCCACGGAAATGGAGATTTTACAAACATAATGACAGGCAAAACAAAGAAAACGTTACCTGCAACGTGAGCTGCTGAGAAGCAAACAGCAACTCACATATGGTTTGAGTTTGGCACGGCCTTTAGTTTTACCCTTAGACAGGGCTCCCTCTCTAGTTATTTACTGCATTAATGACATGAGACAGAATTACAGCAAATGGGCCGAGCACATTCATTACTGCGATAATTGTTGTCGTTTCCTCTGCGGCCGGGAGAGCCGAGCGCTGCACAGAGCCCTGAACGTGAGCAGACCGATGGCTGCAGGTGGAATGCAAGAGCGGGTCCTGGCTTCTCCTTTCTCCCCACTTACGCTGCTTTTCTTCCATGTCCTCTCTTCGGTCAGCACCTAGCAGAAAGGAGATACTCAGCTTGATTGCCGGCATAATTTTCATTCACTGTAAATAGTCCTCTGTGAGAAGAGGAGTTCTTACAGGAGAGACTTACAGGTTCATAAAGGCGACACATCCCTTTCCTTCAACCCCCCCTCTGTTTTATTTTAGATGTAAAGCATTTACTTCTAAATCACTGTAGTTATTTCTACTTCCTCAAATAACATTCAGCTCGAAGTATAAAAAACAACATAAATAATGTATAAAGCTACTTGTGTTCTTGTATGAAACCCTTTAAAAGAAAGTTGTTCATTTTAGACAGGTTTAATTTTCAAGCTGAGGAATATATACTTTAATAGTAGCACTTCCTGCTTCAAACGTGCACCTAAATCCGAGAATTTCATATCATCTCCTAATATGCAATATAGTAAAATACAAAAGCATCTGCTGATATATTGGTCTTACATTTGTTAGCCTGCAATTATGTTACCATCTAACTTTTGACAGCAGTTACCTATGCTATTTGCTGAGGGTTTATTTTTTAAAAATTCAAGCATTATATTAAAAAGTGTGCTTGTAGCAGAATATACATTTCTATATATTCTTTCTTCTCTTATCCTTGTTAAACACAAATAAAATAATTTCATCTAGAAAACATCATGCTTTATACTTTAATACTGCTAGTATATTAAACCAAAACTTCCTTTCTTCTTTCCTGTGAGAGGAAAAAGAAAGAGGTTTTACAGCAATTGCACCACAGCGGTCATTTGGTTAAGGATTAAGTCTAAGAAGCAATTAATGTTTTGCTGCTCTTTTAAAACATGCCTCTTCACTTACCTGTTTTACCTATTTTAACAGGTTTTCCCTGTTTCAGATGATTAATTTCCCTGTGTCAGCCATTCAGGAGCCTTTTAACCATAAGAGCAAACAGCTGAGTCACCTCTGCCTCCAGCCCACTCTGCTGTGGCAATATTGTATGCAGAGTGGGTAGTTTTGTGTTTCAGAAGGTGGGGGGAATTCTTTTTTTTTTTTCTCTTTCCTGCTTGGCTTGCTTTGGGCTACCTTTTTGTAGCAATATGGAAGAAGTGGGGGTAAGTTCAGAGCTCTTTGTAAGGTTGGGGTTTTTTTGTAAGGTTTTGTGTTAATGTGTGCTTTAAAATGAGAATTTCTGGCTAAATGAGGAAGGATAACTGTCTCGGCAAACTGGTACCTGACTCGCATGGTGTGGGTGGCAATGATTTTCTTTCTCCTCAAAGGAAGAGAGGTAGAACGGTTCCTGGGGTGGTTTGGAGAGAATGATGTGACTAGGGAAGGAGCTGACTTTCACCTGCTTGGAGAAGAGACCACCACCTTTTGTGTTTGCTGTGGAGCAAAAATAGCTTGGATGCCCTAAGAGGGATCCCTGTGCTGCTTCCTTTTCCTTTGTCTCTGTTGCTGTAACAAGCCAACAACAGAGCAGCTTGCCTTTTCTCTCACTTGGTTTCAGAGCTGCAGGCAGCGATGGAAGTTCTCACAGATACCATGACCAGACCCTTCCTACCCTCAAAAATAGCTTTTGTGCGCTGTGAAGTATCGTGAGGAGTAGTAAAGGCATGTCTTCTGAACATAAGACCCTATCTTTCCTTAACGTACACTTCCCCTGTATTAAGTCTCACCGCACTGTTTGCTGCTTAATGCTGCAGGGGGCTGCAAAGCAAATCCGGTCTGTAACCCCCTGTCATACTGGTTGGCTGGTGGGGTGCAGGAGGCTCTCCTGGGACTTCAAGTGGTAGTTTCCAGAATGAAGCAATTATGTGGCCTATTGGTAATGTCTTTGTGCTTGACTTCTGAATTCTAATGCTTGTTAGCGAAGTGCTTTGTGTGCAAGGGAATCCAGGAAAACTAAAACAACAAGGGAGGTCTGATAAAGATGTTTTCTGGATCAATTTAAAGGAGGTTTGCTATTTATTCCCAAGAATGTTCCCCGCTCCATTGTGGCTGCATCTCCAGGCTCTGTTGAAGTATTGCGCTTGCCAGTAAATTTGCAACTAGGTAATGAGTCTGTGCTTGCAACCTCTTCAGATGCACCCTCTGAGTTCCTCCTACGTGCGTGCAAAACTGCAGTCTTGGCATCTGATGCTACTTCAAGCCTGACAAACCAGGCACAGAGCAAGTGCATGTTCTAAATTAATGCGAGCATTTGGGCGACCTTTGCTGTAATTCGTGTGAATGAGACCTTGCGTTGCAGCCTCTGCAAGTTGCTGTTTTGTAGTCGTTATCAAAGCAGCCCCTGATTTTTTGGAGGGGGGTCTTGTGCAGAGATGAAGACTGGCTTTTGCTATGGGAACTTGAGTTGCAATCTTGGTTTGGACAGCAATTTGTTGTCCCGGGTATCATTCATCTTGTCTGCTTTCAGTTTTGACACTGACTTGTCACCTCCCTGGAGAGGAGTGATTACATAGGCCAGCTTCTCTTTGCTTTCCAATGCCCAAAAGATTCTGTCATCAGGGTTTGTGTTGGAACACTTCTATGGGAGGTGTGATACCAATACTTATTTTATCTGTGGCCTTCTTGCTGTGTCCACAACTGTGCATTTGGGTGCAATTTTCCTCTAGTTCTCTCTTCTAGGTGTCCTGAAGACTTGTAAATACCATGACAGTGTGTTCACTTGTGTTTCAATAAAACTTGGCGCTGCACTGACGGGTCATGAGTTTTTGCTATATAAATTTTTTTTTTTTCTATCTGCAATTCTAGCGTAAGATTGAAGATCTGTGATCGTGAAAACCAGAGTGTTCAAACTGTGAAAGGCTGGTCTTCTAGATCTCGGCACGGCTGGTGCAGATCCGCAACCTGGCCGGAGGGCTGGACCTCCTGCCCACAACGCCCCACGGCTGGCAGAGGTTGCTCTATCTCCCTTTCTTCTGCCAAGCAGGAGTAATGGTGTGCTTGCTCTGAGCAGCCCAAGTCCTGTCTGAGACAAAATAAGCAATAATTGTAAATACATAGGGACCGCAACCTAATCCAGGCAGAGGAAATACCTGTAACATCTTCCCTGTAGCTTGGTTGGGTTTGGGGTTTTTTCTTTTTAAATTTTCTGGAGGTGGCCCTGTCCTGCTGTGTGTTCTCTGCAGTTATTGGAGCAAAATCAAGGTCTGAGCTGTGCTCTGGTCAACACAGAAGGCATCTTAGCAAGGTTTCTCTTGCTGTTCATCTGCAAGACTTTTGAATGCGTGAACTTACTGTTGTTTAATGCTACTCTTCTGGTAACATACGGACTGTCAGATACTCAAGGACTGTCCTTCTCTTTCCTAGAAGTTGAATAAATCTGCTCTCCCTTATTTCCAGAAGCTTTAACTCTGAATGTCGGCTTTCCAGCTGGAAATCCTCTGCTCTGTTAGCTAGGGAATACATTTTATGGAGCTTATCAGCAATTTGTGCTTTCTAATAACATGTCCTGTTCTGCAATTAATAAAGATTCAGGATTCATTGAGGAGCTGCCTCTGGTCCAGCAGCAGCAGTAAATCTAAGCATAACTAGCATTTGTATCTAAAAAGCGATGACTGAGAGAGTGAGTAGTTAAGTGTATGCGTTCTGGCCTGGCGGGATTTGTAGCTGGATTTTATATGGTCTCAAATTTCCCAAGTGAGGTGTGATTGCTGTTGCTTTCCTCGCTCATAAAGCTAGTGTGTCCGGGGTGCAGGGGCAAAAGCAGAGTTTCAGGCAGCATCTCTGCTGCGTGCAAAGTAAGCTGATAAAGCAAAAGGATCTTTCCTAGCCATTGTTATGGCTTTGTCAATTAAAAGGTTGTAAAGAAATGTTTTATGCTTTAGGTCAGGTGCCCGAATGCATTGGTGCCTGCTGACAGCGCTGTAACCTGGGTGCAGTGGTGCGAACTGGAATCCTGGAGATGAACGGGGAATTTTTGGGGCAAGGAGGGCTTTTTTTTACTAACCTGGTCCAGAAGAGCAGGGTTACTGGCACCAACCCAAAATTTGAGCTGCTCATATTAACCTGACAGGCAATTGTTTTATTAAAGCTGACGTGCTGAATGGGACTCTTTTTAATGATATTCTTTACCTGTCTCATTGTGTTAAAGTGGGGAAAGGGGAAGGGGGTGGGGGGGGGAGAGGAGCGAGCAAGGCGAGCGATGGCAGGTGGAACCGAACATCAGCACCGGTTTCATGCCTTGAACCGCCCGGCACAGCCGATGTAGACCCCGCGTAACAAGAAAGAGTTGCTAAGAACAAATCTCTATTGTTCCCCGTCATCTTTAAATGAGTGTCAAAGTAGGCAGGGGGGCTTTGACCGTTAACCGCACAATTTAGCCTGCCCGTTGTGTCCGGCAGCCCCCACCGCCTTGGAGTTTCTCAGATGAGAAAAGGCGGCCTCAGCCCCTTATAAATGGGCCAACTCTTCTCCTTTGTGTGCAGACTGCCCAGTGTGAAATCTGCAGTGACGTTAAATGTTTTCTAATGAATAATTACTGAAAGGAAATGTAGGAATATATGTGTAATGGATTGTAGCGCATTAAAATGTTTTATTTTGGGCACAAAAATGTTGTCCTTCACCAGCGCTGCGATTGTTTCAGGAAGCCTTTTGTGGGGGTTTGATTCTCAATGGATTATCTGTGAGCGCTCGCATTTCAAATAGAAATCAAAAGGGTCCTTTGGCAAACTAATGTTTTTCAAAATGGCAGCCATGAAGCCCATTTAGTATTTAAAGTTTGGGTTTTAAAGAAATGTTTGAACTCTGGAGATTTTCTCACTTTTTTTCTTTCTTTTGATTTATGAAAGTGAAGTGGTTCACCTCGACCTCTCCTCTATTGAGAAAGACAGACAGTCACCCTTTAACAAGTCTATAGCAGACTATGCCCTGGAGACAGACAAGAGGCCTTAAGAACTGTTGGCGTTTCCCTAGGCTGTTGATTAACCTTAAAACCCTCTTACTCCGTATTCTTTTGAAAAGAAGTTAGGTTACAATGTGTAAATTTTTCCACATTATAATTGTATTTATGAATTCTCTTGTCTTGAAAAATGTGTACAGTAGTGCAAGATGGCCCAAGTTTCTCGTTAGAGACCCAAGATGTCCCTTTTCCATGGTGCTGCCACTGCATTTCCAAGCACAGCCAATATATAGCACTTGAGTTTAATTATAAATGTGGAAGAGATTTCCCGAGATATAGGTGCCAGTCTCACTGAAATGTCTAAAAATCATTTCGTCTTTTTGTTGGCTTTGCTACAATTGGAGAACCCTAACTTAGTCGCTTGATGGAGATCTAGTCTGCTTTAACCTGTTTTATGTGCAGCTCTAGTTTATCTGAAAGTTACTCTGAATAGATTAATTCTTACGAGCCATGCCAAAGTTTCCAGAGTAGGAGGAAAGTATTTCCCCCTCACCCTGGGCTCACGGTTGTTCTTGGGCAGTGACGTATTGCTCCAAGTCCTATTGCCAAGCATATAGCTCTTTGATGGTCTGAATTCTCTTTGGGGATGAAGGGATGGGGTCCTGGCTCCTCCTGGAGCGGACACCGTGCAGGCAGCTGCCTGTAGCCCCGTTCCAGCAGCCCTACAGCATGCTGTAATCTTGACCTTGAGGTCACTGCCAGAGTTGAAGGAAGAGACGTGATTGCTGGGACCTGTCCGTGCTCTCCCGCTGACCTTGCCAAGCAGGCTCTTGCAGAACATCTTTCTTTACCACTTTTCATGGTCAAGCACCGTCACTGGCCTTTTGGCCAACTTCTCGTGAGAGCCTTAGGTGGAGGAAGGTGGAGCAGAGCCTAAGGGCTTTCCTTGTTGTAATCCTTGCAGTGCCACCGTCCCGTTTTCAGGACTCTTAATGAGAAAATTTCTGTTGCGCACAAGGGGTGCAGGGACTGGGTCAAGGACCGCTGCCTCTTGCAGTAAATGAGTATTTCCAAAACAGAGCTCTGATGTTTCTAAAGGAATCTGTATTAGCAGCGTTGCTCCAAGCTCATCTGTCCTGAGCAAGCCTGAGACTCTTGTGTCTGTTTTAAATCTCGTGTCTACTTTAAATCAGATGGCTCCAGAGGCGTCTGCTTACTGCACTACGTTCCTGTGGCACGACTTTTATTTGCTTACATCTCAGGGGTGTAACAACAGAAAAACAGGCAAAAAGGTCATAAATGTTTGGCATCACAGCAGATTTCCTAGGAAGCCAGCTGGAAACAGAGCTGAACAAATAGACTGAACTGTGCTTTAAGATTGCTATGTCCAGCGTTAGATAAGGCTCTGAGTTTTGGAGGGGGTGGAAGCAGGAAACTTTTTTGCAGAGGTTATAACACAAGTGTGCACTTGTTGGTAAGACTTATCTTTCCGTTACCAAAAACTGATTCTATTGGGAAACGGATGGTTCTGTTAAACAGGTGTTTCTTTCCAGTTCTCTATGGAAATATAAATTATTGAGGTGTTTAAATTTTTTAATGTTCTTGTTCATAATCAGTATTTATTAGCTGAGGATAACTCAGAAATGCCTTTGCTGGAGTCAGCTTCCCAGATTGTACTGTTTGCCTGTTTTCCTCAGCAACTCTGAGCCACGAGGTAAGATACCTTAACTTCTTCATGTTGTTGTAAGACCAGGTGATGTTATTTTGTGGTGCAGGAAGGGTTCTTCCGCTTCTGTAGACCCTGACCTCGCTATGAGTCCCTTTAGGAGGACACCTTCGTTAGTCGGTGAGGTTGGACTTGGGTGTGAAGCTTCTTAAATGCGGAGCTCTTTGCGGGGTTGAAAGCCTCATCGGGAGGGTGGTTGAGCAGAACTGAGAGGTCACTTGCTGCTGCTCCTGGATCACCGGCTACCCAAATGGAGGGGTTTTATTCTGTTGACAGTTGTTTATGCAGAGAAGCAGTCATGGGAAAATATTGGTTGTTGTTGTCTTTGACAGCTGGGCAGAGGGGGAGAAAGAGCTGGCACCGTGTGGGAGGCGGTGGCAATCGGAGTCCAACCCGAGAAAGTCGGTTTTGGGGGGAGAAACTGTCTGTTGCCTATGAAAAAAAGCGGTAATCCGTGGAAACTTCAAACTGGAAATTAAAATGGGTTTTGCAGTGACCTCTAGTGGGAAGCCAGGCTGGGAGCTGCGGGAAGGGGCTGAGGAGCCTGTTCAGGGGTGCTGTATGTTGTGCCTGGATTTGCTCAAATTACCCATCAGAAAGGTTAGAGTCCATCGCTTCATCTCCAGACTTGGACTTCAGTCTTTTTGGCACGATCTTAAAAATCTCCTCAAGCGGTGCTGTCGGCATAAACCTCATCGCAGCTCGAGTGCTGACAGCGCGTTTTAGATAATTCATTAAACGAGGAGGATGTTAGCATCCCTGCCCAAGGAGAGACACACGATACTTGGTGTCAGTGGGCCTTAACTTCAGCCCTGTTAACTCTTTATGGAAGAAGCGCAGGTTGGAGAAGGAGTTGACGGGAGATGCTGCGGCCGAGGGGGTGCAGGTAAAGCAGGAGGCGTCATGCATGAAATAAAACCAGTTCTGAATGGGTAGGGTGGTGGTAAGGAAATCCAGCATCTCTGCTGGGTTGGAATGGGGTTTTTTGGGAGGGTGGGGTGGGTGGAGGATCCCTGAAGATTTTTCTGTTGTTCTTGTGGGAATTGGTGGCCTTATGGGTGGCCCCAGTGCATCTGGAGTCTGGTGGCTTGCGTGGCATTTTGCTATAGATGAGGGTGCTTGCCTGGCCGGGTGGGTAAGAGGCTACTTGAAAGATAGGCTGGGTGAGAAGGTGCCCACCTGAGGCTCTTGCCTCATATTTGTATTTGCATGGGTAGCATGTAGCATGGTTGGTTTGGGTTTTTCTAGTGCTTCCAAAATAGCAGTGGCATCATAACTGATCCTCCTCTTCCTTCCCCTATACATTAGTCTCTTCTCTTCTATGGCATTTAACCAAAGAAACAGCAACAATTAACTTTGGAGCCTGTTGAAAAATGGAGTTCTGAGCCTCTTGCAAAGCTAAGTAATAATTTTGCAAAGTTCCTTATTTAAAAAAAAAAAAAATTGTTTTTCTAACTGTTCCTTGTCAAGCCTTGTTTGTTTCTTACCAACTGGTACAAACTTTGACGAAGAAACTAGGCTGTTGCTTCTGACCTTAATTTAGGCCTTTTCCAAGAGCTGCACATCTCATGAATTTGTGTTGTGATCCATTGCAGCTCCTTTTAGTTTCCATGTTGATAGACAAATCCCTGTGGGAAAAGAAAAAGCCCTCATTGTAGCGAGGGAGAGATTTTCTGATAGAGTGTGCGTCTCAGTAGGCAAGAAGGAAATCTCCCGACTCTTAAGTGATGAGGAAAGGAAAATAATTCTTTAAAAAGAGCACTGTCTTGCTGGGGTAATGTGCACTGCTGAGTCCCGGGGGGTATCTCT
>VYZV01041016.1:112675-154217 GCA_013401275.1 Pandion haliaetus | reverse complement strand
GTGGGGGGGGGTACGGGGACAGGGCGGTAAATGGTACTGTGATAATAAAATTACCTGACCTTAGCAACAGCAAAATACTGAGAAAATCTGAGCACAAAGTAGCCCAGAAAAGAGTTCAGGATTTTTGTCTAACGGGGAACAGTGTCACTTACCAATTAACACACGAGTGAGAGAATTAGGTTAAGGAAACCTGATCAGGTAGATGGCCACAGTGGTTTCAGGCTTATTCTTTCATGCTTCCCAGCTTGGAGAGAAGGTAAAGGTCTCTTGTCCAGCTTGAGTGCTTTCTCAGAAGGACAAATCCACCTTAAGTTGTTCATAGTCTGTCTTTCTAGTGAAATGACAAACTCTAACCTTGTCAGGCAGCCTCTGTGCTATGACCAAACCAGAGTGGAAAAAATTACTATCAACTGTTTTGGGGAGGGAAAAGAGGAGAAATAGTTCAGACTGTGATATGGTTTGAGTTCTATATGCTTTAGGGCTATCTCAATTTAAAGTTTTCAGTTTAAATTCTTTGGCCTGGTCCAGGGTATCTGTAGAGCAAGGTGGATTCCAGGGCATTATTATTTTGACTAATACTGCATGTATATTTTGAAAGCGAAGCTGTTCACGTATTCTCTTCGCTTGTAGCAATTCTGCCAAAAAACCTGCTTTGCCCTGGGAGAAAAATCAGGTTAGTTCTTACTCAGACTGTCAAAAATAACTTGAAATAACTGAGAGCTAAAAGAAAACAGTTGAGAAAGACAGGAGGCTTTGTATGCCATGAGCCCTGGAAGAGGTCATATGGGATAGTCCAGTGAGACTGTTCCTCCTGTACAGCAAGCGCATTGATGGGTGGCAGTTAGACACCACGGGCATATGCATGTATCTAGAAATGTCTAGCTAGGTCCAATTCAGGGTGTAGCAGCTCTGGTCTGTTGAAACTGGTCTGGTACTAGAGGCTGCTGACTCAGCATTGCTGTGTGTGCCAGGGGTAGGTACCTCGACGTCTTGCTAGAGAGAAGCACTGACCGTGCACGGAGCAGAGGGTGTATCGGGGAGGTCTTGTTCCTGCAGCCAGGCCAAAGCCTCTGCTTTAAAAATGGATTTGCAATTAAATGCAAAGACATCTCTTGCCTGGTAAGACGAGCTTGAGTTTGAGAACTCATTCAACAGCCCTGGCTTCGTAGGTTTGATTGCTTTTAATTCTCTGTCACTGGATACTGATTTATTACAGCCTGAACATGCTTGACTTGAGAGATGCATATCCTTACTGGTCTGGAGTGATGGTAAATTCCTTCTGTTCTTGACCTGGAGCTAACAAACAGCTGCCCTGTTAAGCCTGATAAGACCTGACCAAGCTGTATGAGTGTTGAAGAAGGTTGTGTGCCCTCCCAGGCTGGGCAGGGGCTGGGCTCCAAGCTCAGCTGCCCTTAGAGCAAAGATCGAGGCAGTCAAGGTGATTAAGACAAAAGTTTCACTGCTAAATGGTGAAGAAGGTATTGGGGCAAAAGAAATAATAAATATCTGTCTCTGAACTCTGGCACTTTGTTTATGAAATGTATACTTGTGTACGTTAGATAAAAATAGTAACCTTGCAGCAACTTATGTGGAGCAGATAAAGTGGTTTTAAAGGGGGAAAAACCTACCTATCTTTTGGTAACAAAAAATCTGTAGATCTCACTGCCAAATAATATTGAATACTACTCAGATGGGATAGACACTTAAAAATGATTACTCTGGTAATTTGCACTACAGCTGCCCATTTGTCTCATTTGCAATACAGTGAAGTTACAAGACTGCTAAAAACGTTTGCAGAATAGATTTTTGATTTTGATATTACCATGGCAACTGTGCTCAATACAAAACCAGGTATGACTGAATGTTTTGTCATCTGTATTAGTCCAGAACAGAGAGACTGAAATGATTACTATTATCCCACTTAATACTGCACTCTGAAAAGCCATTCTGTCAAGTCTCCCAATGATTTTGCAAAGCTATCATAATCTTTTGGGGAGATGTCATGACTACTGGGGTGACTCGTGGTGGGGGAACATCAGTGCTAGCAAGTATTGAACGGGCTACTTGGTTTAGAGGCAAGTGGTCAGTGTGAAAGTAGTAGTGACTGTGACTACTGGTTTGAGTCTCTCTTAGGTTCCTGAAGTTTGTAGAATCAAGGTAAATGTTCAATAGGACAATGAATAGGAGAGGGTTTTTTTCTAACTCGTTCCTCCCTACATAAGTAGTGGAGTCTGTACAGGTATTGGTTTGAGAAGCTAAGTCATCCTTTAAATTGTCTTCCAAACCAATGGAACCCGAGCTAAGGACAAGCACAACAAATGGATAAGATACATCATGTGCAGAGGAGTAAAAAAAAAAAAGGGTTATCAATATTACAAGGAAAAAAAGTAGGTATCTTTCTGGCAGAAGAAAGAAGTGATCACAGTCACATTATGCCATGGCACAGGAGAAATGAGGACTACTACCTCCGGCCACCCTAGAGCTGGTAACACAGTCATCTGGAGGCAGTGGTTGTAAAAGGCAAAAAAGTAATTACTCGTGTATAAAATTAGTGCAGGTGTGACTTATTTATTTTTAAACTATGATAGGATTTAAACAGTATGCTTTCAGAATATCTTTCTCTCTGGAGTATCGTGGTAATGTTACTGCTGAATGTAAATCTCGGAGCTCAGATCGCTCTTTCTATGTGAAAAGCAGATGAATGTAAAGAACAGGCTGCACTAAAAATTAGACTAACGTTAAAATTCCTGTTTAAGAGCTGACTCTTCTGAGCCTCCCTCAGCCATAAAGAATACTGTGTGCTTGAGTCCTTTCCTCTTCATTTTAGTGAAACCCTGATTCTAAATGCACTAAGCCTTAGTGTCCAAAGTGCTGTTGTCTTCCACCAGTGCTATGCAGGCTCATCCCAAAAGCCTACCTCCAGAATCGGGGTTTGCCAAAGCAGAAAGATATTACATTGTGCCTATTTACAATTTGTAAAGCTTCCTCTTNCCTGTGGCACTAGGTGGCACAGGGACACGGAGATGTCACCGCAAAAAAAAAAAAAAAAAAAAAGGTGGGGGGGGAAGTGATTTGGCACTGCATAAAGAGGCCATCACTGTCCTTTTAGTGCTGTTCAAAAGCTTACACACAATCTTCTTGAGCAGTGGAGCAGCAAAGTGTAAAAAAAAAAAAAAAAAAAAAACCACCAACCAAAAAAAACCACTAACCAATGTCATGATGGGCAATATGAGAATAGTGAAGGTGCTGGGCTTATATGCAAACCCCTGAGTCTGAGGAGCTGCTGTGTGCATTCAGCCGATGGCTGCTCAGCCACCTTCTCTCCCCTAATTTGCAAAACCCAGGAAGCCAAAAAGGTAAGCTGCTCAAAATGTATTAACTTCATTTCTGTCATAAGGGAAATATTTTATGCATTAGGGTAGGAATTCTCTGATCTGTGTCATCCTGGTGTCTTTAAAAACCCAACCTACTAAATGGCACGTTTATTACTGTAGAATAAAGAATATCCTGTTTGCCTGTTTGCTAGCATGAAATTACCAGCTTGATTTAATTAAATAAACATACCATTTATTCTTATAGCCTGGGAAGCAAGAGCTTGATCCTCAGCAGTGAGTATTTTCAGTATAAAGTCAGCTTCCATGATAAAGAATGGGAAGTGGAGCATGCAAAGGAATTCTGTTTTGTCAGTGGCATCCTTTTTGCATCTTTCAGCCTTTTGAGAAAGAGGTGGTGTATGTGCTGGCAAAGGGTTTAACTGTTTCTCCAAATTGCTGTTTGATTAGTTTTATCAGCTTGGTGGCCTCGCCACTCCTTGCCCAGGTCTCTTGCTGGCGTGTAGGGACATCTGCTGCCCAGTTGGGAAAGTTGACTTCCATCTGCTGGCGGAAGGCACAACGAATAATGAAGGAGTCTTGTGCAGAGTAGTATTGTAGGATTAATCTTTTTTTCCCTAAAGGTCAAGTCCAACGCAGCCTTTTCCAGAGATTCTCCATTTTCGTAGCTCTATCTGTATAAAGTAGTTGCAGGTGGTGTAGAAACTAACAGTTTGTCTGGTATGTTTGACCATTAACTTCCAACTTTATGCTTGCAACTGCTTGGTCTAGACTGAGTTAACAAAGTGTCCCAGATCATAACTGCATCTTCGGAGCTAGGTTTGTCTGAAACAACTGTGATGTTAGTGAGGGCTGCCTGGAAACTCCGGTCTTCCTCTCGGATCACAGTAGAAAGTCTCAGACATCTTGACTGTAAAGCAGTTGGAGTGCAAACTTGCCTGGTATGAAATTGCCATCTTTGGGGAAGGTGTCAGTAACAGCTTGGATAATAATCTCCTGGCATTACCCACACAAGGTTGATTTGGCCCTGGGGTATGGGGAAGGACTTAACTGACCCTTAGGGTCCCTAATTGGTGTCTCCTAAATCTGTTTCATACAACCTTTGTGTTGTAGAAAGAAGAAGTGGAAGATAACACTGACGCAAACATGGAAGGGGCTCTGATAGCCCGGGACAGAGTTGGGGTGCAGGACTTTGTGCTCCTGGACTCCCATACCAGTGAGACTGCTTTCCTGAACAACCTTCGCAAGCGATACCAAGAGAACCTCATCTATGTAAGTGCTGGTCATGTGGATTCACGTAGCCTATGGCAGATGAAGTGTCTCTAAGTTTGGCATATATATACAAAAATAAAAAAATTGTTGCCCAACTAGATGGGATGCAAGCTAAAACTGCAGGGGCAGGAGGCACTATCAATACAGAGAATACTCTCCCAGTTTTGGTTTCATTGTGCTCTGAGACAATAAACCTTGTTAGATGTTAGTGGTACCCTGCAGGGTGATCACCCAGTAGTAGTCTGTCTGCATTAGCTAATGAAAATAATAGTCTCAGCCTGCTCAGAGTTGCCTTATGAAGATCCAAACAATATGCAGGAGTGCTTCACTTTCCTATTCCCTTGCTGTCTTTGAAGGCTAGGCAGGGCTGAACATGGTATCTCACTTGCCTGAGAAGCGCTGAGTACTTCGTGGTGCATGCTAAGATGACTTCACAGCCATGTCCATTTTCTCAGCTGCCCTGAGGTTTTACATTGGCTTACAGCAGTGGCAAGTAGCATCTAAACATGTCCTTTGTCAAATGAGGACTGATATTTGTATAACACTAATGGAAAGAATTGAAAAGAAGGTAGAACAGGGCATTTTGATGTGCTGAAGATGTACACAAATACAGGAGAATGTAATGTGTCCTGAAATGTGTTATTTGATCACCTTTCACAGTCAAGAAGGAATTTTTTCTGTGAGCAGCTCTCTGTGGAATAGACATCCTACTTGTCTTTCCCTCAGCATTAGTTATTGGTCATTTCCAGAGATTTTTGTGAAACAGAGCTGGGATAGTAAATGCATTGTTATGTTAACTTGAAGTAGGAAAAAAAAAAAATCTCATAAGCACCCTGAGATATTAAGACTTTGTACGTGAAACGTAAGGTTCCAAGCTTGCTGTCATTGTTCAGCTCTTAACTGGGTAGGTTTTGGATGAAGTTGGTATTGACTTTGAAATAGTGATGCCTGTGGAGGGGCTTTGGGGGTGTTTTTTTTTGGTTTTTTCCTTCTCTCATAACAATTTCTGTACCATCTTTTCCAGTTGTTCTTGCATAATGTCCTGATGTACTTGACTCCTCTTTTGGGAGCTGTCATTGTAGTGGTGGAACAGGTTTCCCACCTGTTTGCATTCTTTTCTTGCTGCAGACGTATATTGGTACTCTTCTTGTATCTGTCAACCCTTACAAAGAGCTGGATATCTACACAGTGGCACAGATGCAGCTTTACCGAGGGGTAAACTTTTTTGAACTGCCACCACATCTGTGAGTAAAACTCTTAGTATTTCAGTTTATATCGATAAATTGCGTTTTCTCTGTCATGCTCTGTAGTAGCAACAAAGATGTGTATCTACAGTCACTAGGTCCGGTGAAGGCTGATGTTCTTATCTTCCTGTGGGTAAGGGTGTCTTCCAGCTGACTGTGAGAATAAAAGGGGAACAAAAGGATTGTAGAAGTGATGTTGGGGAAACTGTAGGGGAAGAGTTATCTTGAAGATAACTGTCCAGACTAGTGCTCAGTGTCCCCTCCTCATTACGCAGGGTCTAGCCACTGCGTGACTGTGTCCATGTGCAAGTCAGCATCTTTTCCTTCACTTGTACAAAACACTCTGGCCATCTTGCCTTGTCCTCTGAGGCCCCGTGTCAGTGCAAGCAACCAGAGGACTAGCATGGTGCTCATGCACTGCCTCTGCTTGGACTTCCCAGGAGGGGAAGAAACCTGAACTTCTGAACTCTGAGCTGGAATTTTTTTGATGGTTGGAAGTAGTTGGGCGGTTTGCTGAGTAGGTTTTTCTTGGTTTTCTTTTTTCTTTTCCTTCTTTAAGTGGCAAATTGGTGAAAGCTCCACTATTGGTTATCTCTGTCTCTGTCAGCACAAGTTGAGATCTTCCCTTCACTGGAATCAAAACTGGCTCCTCTGCTTTGGAAGAGGGAGTCCCTGCTATGCATAAACTGTATTCACCAGGAATACATACAGCTTATATAAATCCTACAGCAACGGGGGGGGGAAAGAACAAGCCCTATCTGTCCCTCAAATACAGACTGGGTTTTTACTATGAGACCTCGAGTCAGTGTCATGTTTTGAGCTGTGCTTCCCATCATGTCCAGTACTTGTAATGTTAGCTGAGGAGAAAGCACTGGTGAAAAACCTTTGATACTCTGCCTCCCGTTGCCATTTCTAACGGACGCTTCTTCTCGGAATACTTCTTGTGATCCTTGCTCAGATATGCCATAGCTGACAATGCCTACAGGGTGATGTGCAGCGAGTACAACAACCATTTCATCCTCATCTCTGGGGAGAGTGGAGCTGGGAAGACAGAAGCATCCAAGAAGATCTTGCAGTATTATGCAGTAACCTGTCCAACTACAGAGCAGCTGCAGATTGTCCGTGATCGTCTGCTACTTTCCAATCCTGTTCTGGAGGTAAAAACTAAATAAAGGTGCAAAATGCTGAAGAGTTGGCATAGATGGCCTCACTCCACAAGACTTTCATGCAAGTCTACACACCTGCATCCAGGAATGGCCTCCTGTTTTACATGACTTTGTGCCTGCATACAGAACATAAATAACACCACACATTCGGCCTCTTGGCAGCACAACCTCTGAAAGAATGCTTGGGATTTAATATCACTCAGTGTTTAGAAATTTAAACTTGGGTTTTATAGTGGAGGATAGCTGAAATCTGGGAGTAGGAGGAAACTGTACACCATACACCAGTTCTTTATGGCTTCAGTTACAGGTCGTACAAGACAGAGTGATAATTTTTTCAGCTGAATTCTACATTACAGCTAAGAAAATACAATAGTTTGTATTTCTTTAATCCCACTAAATTCAGTAGTAGACTCAGCTGATGCAGCAAATCTTTGTTACTGGAACTTCGTCCTATCTGGTGGTCACGTTCTCAGTAAGATGAAAAGTGACTTAATTTATCTGTTTACCCATAGGCTTTTGGAAATGCAAAAACTCTGCGTAATGACAACTCTAGCAGATTTGGGAAATACATGGATATCCAATTTGATTTTAAGGTGAGAACAAACTTAATGGACCGCTATTAAAACAAGCTGTATCAGTGAACCTCTTGGACACTGACCAGGCAGCATAGGATTTATTAAGACTTACACTGCAGATTTCTCACCCTGTTTTTACAGGCGTTGCATTTTGTGAGTAAAGTGACTAGTTATACATCCTGAAAGCTTCCTATATTACTGGCAATGCTGCCAGTGCTCAGTAGAAAGCTAATATAGATTGTTGTAAAGCACAAGTTACACTAGAAGGACAGCAAATGCTTTAGATGCAGCTTGTACTGTTGTTAGATACTAACTCTTAAACACAAGATGGCAGATAAGTAACAGCAGAAACATGCTTCTCCTGACACTGCTCCTCGTTCCTAGGTGTGGAGGAACAGCCGTCACGATGATATTTATAACATTTGGTGTTGATCTGACTGCTTTGTTCTGCCAGGGTGAGCCAGTGGGAGGGCACATCCTCAGTTACCTCATTGAGAAATCCAGAGTTGTCCACCAAAACCACGGAGAAAGGAATTTCCATATTTTCTACCAGTTATTAGAGGGTGGAGACAAGGATCTTCTTTGCTGGCTTGGGCTGGAGCGCAACCCCCAAAAGTATGCGTATCTCATCCAGGTCGGTGAGAGCTTGTCCCTCTCTCTGTATCTTACAGCTCGAACTGTAGGGATTACAAATGCAGCTTTCCTCACTTATAAGTGTGCTGCTGAGCTGCTAAGAGAACCTGCTGTGGGTCACGTTATAGCAAAACTCGAAGGCAGGGTGGCTGCAAACGTATTTGCCCTGAGGCTGTCGTATACTGTTCTACCCTGGGTGCTTTTGTAGCAGGAACTGTTCTAGCTGTGATGGACTAAAGATCGTAAAAACGAGTGACTTATAGGGGATAATATCTCATATTGAATCAGCTGATAAGAGTTGTGGGGGCAGAAACAAGCTTTTGGGCAATGTGACCCAGCGACAGCAAAGCCATCAGAGTTTTTAAAAAGTCACTTACACAATTAGTAAGAATCCTGGTGAATTCCCCATGTTCTGTATTCTGCAGAGTACTATCTGTCTGCAAAGTTACACTTTGTATGAAGGCATCTCTTCTAAGGACTCTGTGTCAGAACCTGGTATAAAATGAGTTTCTCGGGATTTATGGACCTCATATTATAGCGGTCCATGGGTATGGTTATGCAGCATACAGCTCACTTCGTGTCAGTGCTCTGTATCCTTTCTTTCTTGGTGGTGAAGAATACTTGGGCAGAGGATATTAGTACCATAAAAATGGAAGATGGCTGTAAGCTCAAGCTCTTCACAAGACTTAGCCATTTTATGGTAATCGCTATCCAAGCTCAATGCTTTTAAGTTATCTGAAGCTTTAAGTATAATCTGAAAGATCTGATCAAATAAGCCACTTCCAGGATTAGCAGGAGTGAAATAAACTTGCTAGCTAGTTGCAGACTGCATCTATACAGGCTGAGGGAACTGGAAATGAAAGCAATGTGCCCAGTAGTATGCTATGTTTGTTGCTGATAATAAAATTGCTTTGCCAATTAATTGTACTAATTAATCTTTCTTTTACTGTATAGGGCCGATGTGCCAAAGTGTTTTCTATTAATGACAAGAATGACTGGAAAATAGTCCGCAAAGCTTTTGCTATCATTGACTTTACTGAAAAAGATATAGAGGTATGCATGTTAAAAGGGACTGAGCCCACCAAAGGGAGTTTAAGGGAAGACAGCAGTGCACTCCTTACTTAAAAGTGATGGAAGAAGCCTTGCTTGGGAGAGGTGTTAAGGATGGGCTAGGACGTCATTTGGGGGGGACTGAGGGAGTGAGTGGGTGAAGAGCTCTATCCCTTGGTACAGCATGATGGTGACTGGTGGTAGCATATCTCTGAAGCAGGTTGTCTGACTCGCCTCCTTCAGCCTAGCCAATATTCTGTTTATTAGCATGCGTAGGAAAGATTAGTACTGTCCCATGGAACTGTAGGAACCTCTTTTTCTAATGCTATATCTCCCATTATTAGCATCTTTTTGGAATTGTCGCTAGTGTCCTGCACCTCGGGAACATTCAGTTTGAAGAAGATAGCAATGGACATGCCATCATTCGCGATGGCACGCAGATCAAATGGATTTCAAAGGTATCTCGCTCTTCCCAGATAGTGTCAGTATTGCAAGTGCTATGAAGAAAGCCTTAACCTTGCTGTGTTTTCCTCTTAAGGACAAAAAAATCTGTTCCCAAAAGCAGAAGGACTGCTATATAAATACCCAGCTCTTGCTATAACTTATTGTGAATTGTAGGGCCCCTTTTTTCTGCAGCAGAGTGACAGCATCCCTCCGAAACTTCCTTGCTTATTGTTGCTCAAAGATGAGTACATCTACCAAGGCTGGCATCCCCCTGAAATGAATGGGAATGCACTGGGGGTTATGCCCTGCTGCTCACACGATACCGCTTCTTTAAGCAGTCTTCTGCTGACCATACTCTGAGTGCAAGCATTTCTTTCTCTGCAGCTACTAGGTGTGCACTTGTCCATTCTGCAGGAAGCTCTCACCCATCGGAAGATCGAAGCCAGATCCGAAGAGGTATCGAGTAGTCCCATGTTACCCTGGGCAGCTGGGAGCCACCCCAGCCGTGGTGGTAACGGATGAGGAGCTCTGTTTTTAGCAGTGTTACAGTAAAAGCAGATCACTCTGGCTGTCTCTCTCCTCCTCCGTATCACTTTCCTCTTCTAGCCCAAGATGTTAAATCAAAACATATTCCCAGTATTAGAGTTTTACTGCTGAACAAGGTAGTAACTATGAAAAAGCTAGGAACGGGGACTTGCAGGCAGCCCTGTGTTTGGCTCAAACAATTTTCTTTTGTTCAGTCCCTGGAGTGCTGCCTGGGAAACTGGGCTGCATAAGCAGAGAAAAGCACTGGGAAAAACTGTTCTTTGAGCGATTTGTACCATGTTTAATAAAATAAAACTAAAAGGAAGTCAGAATACTCCTCCCCACTTGTCTAAATTAGTACTCTCCAAAACGTGGTATCACAGTCCTGCTGGCTCGTGGCCACACACCAGACCGAAGTAACACTGATGATAAATAAAGCTGTAGGCAGCTACGGTTCAGATAGGCTGAGCACTATGCTGTGGTATACAACATCATGGCTGGTTGTCCAAGCCACAAGTGGGAACTGGCTTTGTAGAACTTTGCTCTGATCATCTGTGGTGTTTATCATTTCTGGCATGTCTTTATTTTTAGGTCCTAAGCCCATTGAACGTGGATCTGGCATTCTACGCTCGGGATGCAGTAGCAAAGGCGATTTACGGACGAACTTTCACTTGGCTAGTCAACAAAATTAACGGCTCTCTAGCCAACAAGGTTGGTTTCTTGCCTAGTGTCCTCCAAGACACTGAGCACTCCTAACATGCTGAGCAGAGTTTCTCCAGTGAGGCCCTACAGCACTCGTCACCAAATAACTTGGCTGCTTGATAATTGATGTAAGGGCATCCCACAGCACTGAGCTGGAAAACTTTAGTTAGGTGTGGAAGGTGGTGGGTTAAATAGTTTTAGCGGTTCATTACCCGCTTTAAAGCGGCTAGCCCATTGGCATGCAACACAAAGCTCTCAAAGAGAAAGTTTAAAATTTAGGTGAAAGAAACAATGTGAAACACGCAGGGAGGAAGCATCAGCTAAAGCAACAGTTACAGAGCAATGGTGTCTTTTAACAGGATTCAACTCGCAAAACAGTTATCGGCCTGCTGGATATCTATGGCTTTGAAGTGCTGGACACAAACAGGTAACAGCAGTTCCTGAGGCCTGGGGGAATCTGTCCTTGTGCTGGTGGGGGGCATGTGCTGAAGTCCTACGTGGCTTCTTGAGTGTAGTCTTATCCCAGCGAGGCAAGCTACAGGTGACTGCCAAATCGGAGTGCACTGGGTTAGCAGAACGTCCTGGTGACAGCTTTAGCTTGGACCGCTTGCCTGGGCTTGAGCCATTGGTACAAGAGTGTGGGAGGAATGTATGGGTTGGATCTGTATAGAAGTGGGTGGTTTGGCTTGAAAACAGCAGGTAGTGGTGGGAGAAATAAAACTGTCCATGAAATAAATAAAAACTAGGCTCACTTAACCACTCTGAAGCTTTGAGCAGTTCTGCATTAACTACTGCAATGAGAAGCTCCAGCAGCTGTTGATTGAGATGACCTTGAAAGCAGAGCAGGAGGAATATGAGCTGGAAGGAATAGAGGTAATTATTATTTTCCCCCTCCCTTTTTTCTTTGAACTGCCATTACACTGAATGCTTTTCATCATCAACAAAGAAGGCATCCTGTCTTTTTCTTTTATTTTAATTTGAGTTGTTCACATGGGAAGTATAAGATAGCCATGGGTCTTGTTCTGTAACGCTTCTTGCAGTGTAATTTAGCCTAGGCTTAATTTGCATCATCTAAGAAAGGAGTAGGACATTCCCCAAAACTTGGGAGGTCAGCAGTGACAATGTCTCTGTAGAAATGAGGAGCTCCACCAGTGCAGACACTGGACAATGGAGTGCATTAATGTACAGAATGAGAGGACGCTCTGGGCTGCTGAAAGCAGGAGGACTGTAGCATGGCGTGGTAGATCACTGTGCTGTCACTTTTCCCAGCAGCTCAGCTGGTCCTAATTTGCTACATTGATCTTTACTGGGATTGGAGCCTGGCTCCAAAGGACTTAAAAATTGCAAGGAAAAGATCTTCCTCTAAAACTTTTCTTCCTTTTTTTTTCCCCCCTCTTATTTCCAGTGGGAACCAATTCCATATTTTAACAACAAGATCATCTGCGACCTGGTTGAACAGAAGCATAAAGGAATAATCTCCATTCTGGTAAGAACAGAGTTTGTGCTTCTTAAATTACAATGCCTGCCTGTGCCTTCCTGTGATGGTCCATAATTGTATTTTTAACTCTAAGCATGTCATGGGTCTGCATTATCCAGAATGTAAACAAACAGACCTTGTAAACAAAGACCTAGAAGATTAAGGTAGAGGATCTGCTTGCTAGAGAGCTGTGGGTTTTAAAGGAGGTGTGCTGCTTCCACAGCAACTCTGAGTGCTTGAGAAGGCAGACCTAGGCTATTCTCTCCAATTTTTTTGCCTGGAGGCACTGAGACATAGAAGAAAAGTACCTGCAGCAACCTGGCTGGCTATAGTCAGCAACAGGGATGGGACCCAGGCTGCTTCTGAGTACCGTTAGGGTGACTGCAGAACACCAGGAGTGCTTCTCTCACTGCTCTTGTTTAAATGAACTACAAATAATAAAGGATGAGGCAAGGCATTGCCAAATTTGGAAGAAAAAGCCAGATTTGACTTAACTTGATTTATCTTGACAGTAAACGAAGCTCTAAATTTAACTAGGAAATTGCTTGTATAAAACAGAACTCATCTGAGATTGTAAACAAGCCCTTTGGTTTTGCATAACAAAGTTGTACTAAATGTTAGCGAAGAGGGAGTAGTCTGTTCAGAGCAGCGTTTGACCTGGTGTCTGCTGTTCCAGGATGAAGAATGCTTACGACCTGGTGAAGCGACTGATTTGAGCTTCTTGGAAAAGCTGGAAGAGAAAGTAGGAGATCATGCCCACTTCGTGACGTATGCATTTACGCTCTGTATCCTATCACACAGAGGAAACTCTTCCTGTCTCTTACCCATAACAGCGTATTGGGGAGGGAACAATTTCTGCTTTGTACCAAAGAAAATCAAGCAGCCCATCCACTGTCTAATGCTGTAATGTGCTACGCTGGTAGAGTATGACCTGGGGTACTGGGGAGGTGGGGGGACGGATTCCTGCCTCTTTACTGATCTTTGATGTCTGGTTTCATTTCACACTAAAATTAGGGACTAAAGATTAGGTGGCTTTGGCCCATGATTTTAGCACGTGAAGGTTAGATGGCTTTGGCCATAGAGGGCTTTGTCCCACGTTGACTCCAGGGAAAGCTGAAGAAGAGGAGCCCAATGCCCTCGGCTGCAAGGGGTACATGAATATTCAAGTCCATCTTGATATGTGTGAACCTTGAGTACAAAGAGGAAAGAAACATGCTCCTGCTCAGATCTCCCAGATGAGTGGCATTTTGGTTAACACTCGATTTGCAATATTTTCGGGATTCAGTTAGGGTGGCAGATGAACATGTTGGCACTGGGCTGTTCCGGCAGTTCCCAGCAGAAGCCTACTGAAGGGCTTTGACAAGTCGTCAATTCAGTCATGCTGCTGAATTGTCACTGTTTCTACATCTCTGAAGTTCGTTGCAGCCAAGTGGAAAATTTGTAGCCAACTTCCTTGTCACCACTATGCGCCTTAATACTGTTCTGCCTGATTAAAAGCTTTAAATAGGAGTGCTAGAGCTACTTAAATGGGATCTGTACTTGGCAGTACTCTTGGAAGGAAATTTTGATATACTACATGTGTACTAATGTGCTGTTGTGACACACAACTCTGCTGTTAGTGACTGCTTACAAAGCTGAAACTCAAACTGTTATGTTGCTCTTTTTCTCTCTTCTCCTCCCCACCCCCCTCCCCAGGAGTCCTTGCTTCCTAAAATTTTCCTGCTATTCTTGAAAATTTTGATTCCTTCTTTGTATTTGGGTTCTTGTTCTAGGGCAAAATGTCTCAAACAACCCTTCCCCCCTGATTTCACTTTGAAATTGAGGAAGCTGGTGATCTTTTTCTTATGTAGGCAATGAGAAAGTATTTAAATGAAATCTTAATACTTCTGGACAGGGTGATCATTAACAAATGGCAATGGGTAGGTCACAGATATTTTGAGGAGTTTATGGCAGCTGACTTCCATTCTCCAGCACTGAATTTTGCTGTTAGCTGTTCAGAATGGACAGATCGATGATGATTTGATTATGGGCCATAACTGTACAGGCAGAGCCATGGTGATAGAACAGATGTTAAATAGACTCCCAGCTCTCCTGCACTGCTTTTTGTGCAGGTGACTTTCTACAAGCTGAGGAAGTCTGTCTGCTGCTTTTTTCTATTTTTTAAATTATTTTTTTTTTTCCTTTTTTCTGCAGTCGCAAGCTTGCAGACCAGAAAACACGGAAATCCATTGACTGGGTGGATTTCCGCCTTCTTCACTATGCAGGAGAAGTCACTTACTGTGCTGTTGGTGAGTGAGAACAAAGTGCCAGTCTAGAAGTTACCTGAGCTTTTAAGCCAATGTGGTAGATGATAACTTGATGCAAAGATGAATTATAAAATATCTGCCCTCTGAAAGTACTGTTACTTGAAAGTCTTAACCATGAGTGCAGTGTGCATCTTGAGGATATAAATTTCCAGAATTTGTGTTATACTGTGTAGCCTTCAAAAAGAATTAAATTTTTTTTTTTTTTTGGTGTGTTCAGGATTTCTGGAGAAGAATAATGATCTCCTGTACAGAAACCTGAAAGAGGTAAGAACAAAAAAGGCTCTTAAGTTACCTTGCTTGAAGCAGAGATAGTTTGCAGAAGATGTATTTAATCTCTGTATCAAACAAGAACATATAGTTCTCCTTAGCAATGTTCTTTAGGCACCTCCATGCTCATCCTTACAGCTGTGCTTCTCAGGACTGGAAGCATCATAGTAGGAGTAGCATGCCTGCTAACTAAGGCAGCTTTTTCCTCATCCTGTTTCAGGTGCTGTGTAACTCTAAAAATGGCATCATTAGAGACTGCTTTTTACTGTCAGAGCTAGACAACAGGAGGAGACCAGAGACTGTGAGTTTCATCTTTAGTCTTAACTTTGAACACAAACTCAACTTCCCAAGTCTTGATTTAACCACTGATCCAGTCCTTAGTCCTGAAGTCAGTGGATTTTTTTTTTTTTTTTTTTTTTTTTCCCTGGTGTTACACTCCTGCTAGCTTCCTGGTAGTTGAACAGTGATGTTGCTGAGACAGCAGCTAGCAAACTGACATACCTTAATGTTGTTATTAATGCATCCTTCTAAAACGAGCCCTGTGCCTAGCGTCCAACAGTAGTTAGTTTCTGAAGGGCTACCTTGCGTGTCCAGCTGTATGGCAGGAGTTCAAATATTCCAGCTAAGCACTCTGTCCGGGTAACTTATGATTGACTGTGCTTCAAAAGCTTTGTGGTACTAATGCATATGTCAGCCTTTTACTTACAGTTTTAAGATGGGTGCAGGGAATGGGTTGATTTTGATTACTGCAGCAATGAGTTCCAAAACTAAGAAAGTTCTTTCAATGTCATCTTAGGTTGCAACCCAGTTCAAAAACAGTCTGACAAGTCTTATAGAAATCCTGATGTCCAAGGAGCCTTCTTATATCCGATGCATTAAACCAAATGAGAACAAGGAGCCTGGTAAGGCTTTGGGCTGAAGACACAGTTGAGAGAAAGGAATGAAGTGAGGGAGACTTTAGCTTGTAGCTAGGTACAGCATATATATATATGCTGTATATATGCTCTGTGTGTGTGTGTATAAATAAATAAATAAATATGTAAAAAGATCTTAGTTAAGCTAGCAGCAAAGTCATCACCTTGGGTAACTGTAGATTTGATTCCTTCCTTATTTGTCCCAATGCATGGACAAGTGAGCGAGCTTCCGCAGACAGTATTTATCAGTGAATGTGTGTTCTTACTACAGGGAAGTTTGATGATTATCTGATCCGACATCAGGTGAAATACCTGGGCCTGATGGAGCACTTGCGGGTGAGACGAGCCGGCTTCGCGTATCGGCGCAAGTATGAACTCTTCTTGCAAAGGTAAGTGGAACTGTTTTGCCCTCTAGCCAGGTAAACCTGCCCTCCCACGAGGGCTGCAGAGCAAGGTTTGTTTAAATGTCAAGTCCCAGTGACAGGAGGTGTGGTGTCAGCAAACACTCTTCTGCATCAAAGATAACCTTTGTACGTGTCTGTTGTCTGCATCTATTTTGATCTGCTTTGGCACCTTCTGCCTTGAATAAAAGATTAGGAACTGGGGGGGGGGGGGAGTTTCAGGAAGGGGTTCCTCAAATATCAAGTCATTTGTGTTGATGTCTTGCTGATGTTTCAGGTATAAATCCCTCTGTCCAGCTACCTGGCCCCATTGGCATGGGCCAGCAGCTGAGGGTGTGGAGAGGCTCATCAAGCATATTGGTTACAAGCCTGAGGAATACAAATTAGGAAGGTAAACTTCCCTTCTCTGGCTGTGAGCTCTGCTGCTCAGCTGCATGGTGCTTGCCATATTTGATCCTCTGTCTTGTCTGTGACTGCAAGCCACCATGTGGCCCTTCCCAGAGAGCTGCAAGATGTAGTGGTGGAAACAGAGCCCTTTAGCTTGGCTCTTGCTTGACCATGTGAACTGGGCAGACCTGGGTCTGCAAATCTGATGGCTTCTGGTTAGTGACTTCTTTAAAACAGGCCAAAGTAACCTCAGCCCAAAGGTATGCAATGCACAGGAGCAAGGAGAGAGGTAAAAAGCCCAGATGCATAAATTTCCTCTTTATTTTTAGCTTCCTGTTTCCATGGAAGCTTGAATCCACCTGAGTTTCTTCCATCTCTGGGTGAGGGGAGATGGGCTGCCTTGCTTCAGCTCCAGGTCTCCCTGCATGCTTGGGCAGCCAGAGGCAACTCGCCTGTCTTGGGCTTGGGTTCTTTTCTTAACAGCCTTTTGCAACCACTCCTGAACCACAACCTCGTCCTCCTTGCTAAAGACAAGGCAGGGCTCTCTAATGTCACCTTCAACCTGTAGCTATCAGAATCCATGAATTAATGTCTAGGATAATAGCTAAGACAAGGGAACCTGTTTTCACTGGGTTCAGCTGCTTATCCTGAACTCCATGGCTCCTGGGAAATTGGCAGGGATTCTAGCACTGAGAATTACAAGTCGTGTAAAGGCAGAGGTCTCCACGCTGCACCTTCCAGGGCACCTGGGACCCTGTGCAGTAACTGGCGTTTTGCTTCCTTCCCTCTCCCTGCCACTCTTTGCCAAGTCCTTTGCACCCTTTCAGGATGTGCCAGCAGGACAAATGAAGAGTGGTTATGGAAGGAGATGTGACTTGTCAGCACTGCAGCTAGTTGGAGGACTCTGAGCTTGTTTAGGGCAGCTGAAACGATGGCTCACTGTGAATAAGCTGTTCACGGTCTCTTTTTCAGAACCAAAATATTCATTCGGTTCCCAAAGACTCTGTTTGCTACTGAAGATGCATTTGAATTCAGAAAGCACCTGTTAGGTATGCTTCCAGTTCCCTTTATCTATATATAGACTAAGAAGCAGAGCCTGGCTGAGCTGTGCTTCTGGGCTCCAGGTTCACGCAGCAGATGCACCATGGTGAGAGCGCAGACCCCTGATCTGCGGTAGCTCCGGAGAGTCCAAGGAAAACTTAGTAATCTTTTTCCAGGGTGGGGAGAAATTACTGGCTATATTGCTTGAGCTCTAGATACATGTCTCCGTTAGAGCTCCTCGGTCCTGCTAGTACCTGTTGGTCCATGTCTAGATGCACTAAGTACCTTTCCCCTGAGACTGGGATACTGCCTGTCTCATCCTACTGTTACCTGTTTGTACCTGCTTGAAATGCATAAATGCATGGGGCTGCCTATGGGCACGTTTACCTGCGCAGGTGACTTTTGGTCCTGTTGGTGTTTTGGCACCTTTGTTCCTCGGTGATAGCGCAGACCCTCCTGTGCCCTGGCACGTGGTGTCTGATGGCTGGGAGCACAGCTCCTGAACGCTGTGATCCTCTAGATATGAGCAATGTCTCTGCTTTTTTTTTTTGCCAGTTTCAAGACTACAGGCCAAATATAAAGGGTGCCTTGGAAAGAGAGAGTACAAGAAGAAGAGAGAAGCAGGTATGGGCTCTGGAATTGAGGTCTCTCTTCTTGGGGCTATGCTTTCCAGTAGGAGCTGTAGCTTTGGGAGGTCACGAATCCATGTTGCTGCAGATAGCACTCGTGGCTTTACCTGCAGGGCTGTAGATGTTGGGGTTGGATGCAGGTGGCAGCTGTATGAAGAGCATTCACAGAAGTCTGTTCATCTCCTCCTACCCTGTGCAGCTCTTGGTGTCACCGGGCTGTGGGAGCAGCTCTGTGCAGCAGCAGCACCCTCTGCAGTGCATGGGGGGTGTTCTGGGGTACTGAGGGAATTGCTCAGGAACTGCTAGGGAAAACACAAACCCTCTTATCATAGTGGACCGGCTGATAAATAATGCTGCAGGCTCAAAGGCTGGCTTTTTAAGATGAGCTTCTTGCTGTGTACAGTGCAACACTACAGCGCAGGTAATGCGGGATCAACCAGTTACTAACAAGAAGAAAATGTTCTCAGCTTCTTACTGTAAAGGTCAGATGATGGGAAGAGCTGCAAAAGAGCCAGTTGTAACTTCTGCTATGTGAGTTTAAAGGATAGTATGGCACAGGACCTCTGATACCAATGCAAGGACCTGATTAATTCTTGCAGCTATCAAGCTGGAGGCTTGTTGGCGAGGAGTGCTGGCACGGAAGGAGGCCAAGAAGAGGACGTGGGCGGTTCAGATAATCAGGAAGTAACTATCACTGCCTGGTGGTTGTGGGGAGCGTTTTGGGTGGTGGGTCACAGCTGGTGATGGTCTCTGCACAGTGAGTCCAGAGTACTGACAGTACAGTGAGTCAAAACCACCTCCTTCACACCCATTTCGAAGCTATCATTGCAGTTAGGAGGACAGTTGCCAGATGGGGTTGATCGGAAATGCCTGTCACCTCTTCAAGTCAGAAAATTCTGTTGCTCTGCTAGTTTATATTGGTACAAGGGATCTCCAAACCAATCCTTTGTGTGTCTGTCTGTTCACATACCGTCCTCCATCTCCACTCCCTTAAATCCAGCCCCTAAATACTGCATCAGAAGTAGTGCTGATCTTCCTTTTTAACTCAAAAGCACTGTATTTTGGCCAACAAAACTTGGAAAAAAAGGTTAATGTTTGGAATATTATAAAGCTTAAATTTCCGTTCTGTAACGCAGGTGACAGCATACTTGAGTTAACGTCAATGATCTGTTAGCCTGTTTTGTGAGTTAACGTCAATGATCTGTTAGCCTGTTTTGTGTCTTCTGTGACTTGCCTTTCATTTCCATTGATTTCTGAAGGTAACATGTAAGTTCTGGTTTGGATATGTTCCGTAGATTCATAAATGGCTTCATCAATCGGAAGAAACCCCTTTGCCCAGAGAACATGGAATTTGTGCAGCTTGTGCAGTACAACTACTTGATGAAGCTCAGAGACCACGTTCCAAAAAACGTCTTGGACAAGAGCTGGCTCCAACCTCCTTCCATCCTGGAAGAGGTGAAGACAGCTTCTGTTTTGTGGTCACTTCTGTGCATGCTTCATGTAGGAAAAGAGCAGTGATCTCCTGCTGGCTTGTCCTCTGTTCAGGTGTGATGGCGGAGCCTTTGGAAGACCCCGAGATCCTCTGGTTTTGCAGGAGGATGGGAGCAGGAGGAACGGCACTGTGGTTTATGTTTCCAAGGGAGAGGAGGGAGCTCCGTGCTTTTGTTTTAAGCACTAGAAAGGAAGATGCACCGACAGAAAAGTGAACTCATGACCCCTATTAAAGACAAAATTAATCCCACAATGTGTTAAGCTTGTGGCACAGCTAGACCTCTAGCCTTTCATCTCGTTTGGGCTTTGGTAGGACAGGTAGCCTCAGTGCGTGAACTGGACAAACTTTAATTGCTTCCAGCAGAACTCTCATTTAGAAACAGTTGCTGACATTTGTTATGGCCCCTTTGATCCTGCCCGTAGCGGGGCAGGGGACCAGAGCAGGTCACCCCCGTGCCAGCTGTGCTCGGTGGGCGAGGGGGGCCCAGGCAATTAGAAAGTTCAGGTAGAAGGTAAGGTGTGGAGTTGATGCTAATGGCACACAGCCTGTGCGTTGCCAGTGCTGTGGTCTCTCTGGGGGTGGCAGGTGGGGTTTGCTGCTTGTACTAACTCTTGGTGTTCTGCATCCTTCAGCTGCTGCTGGGCCATTAACTCTTCTCTGGTAGCAAAGCTCTTTGGTAGGTGGGTCTCTGGGCTGGGGGAGCTCAAATGGAGTTGTGACAAGATGTTAAAAACAGCTTGCACCAGGTGAGTATTTGTTAGAACTGCAGCGGGAGCTGCCTGCAAAACCTCACTAGTCTCTCTCTTTTTTTTTTTTTTTTTTCTTTTCCTTTTCTTTTTTTTTGGAATATAGACATCTGAGTTGCTACAGAAAATCTGCATTAGGAGCCTAGTAAGGAAATACTGCCAAGGTGTTACTGCTGAGAGGAAAGTGCAGGTAACTAATATGTGGAACACAAATAGGCAAGTTAAAACACACTGCGCACATGCGATACCTGCTCTCTGTGAACTGTCTGAAACACAGACTGCACCTTCTGACATACCACTGCTCCTCACACCGAGTGACCGTTCCTGAGCCCGGTGTTTGTTTCAGCGGCCCTTGCAATCCACAGTGCACTTCCACAGACACATGGGTCTTAATCTTATGGCATTAGAACTGCACTTCATATAACTAGAAAAGATCCACAAATAAGAACAATCTGTAGGACTGATTAGTCTCTACTACCCCTTTATTTGGTGTAATAAAGGAATAACCTAAAGATGTTGGAAGACATGCAGCATGGGTCAGGTAGATTCTGCCCGAGTGAGAGGATGATGTCGTGCAGTAACAGTGCCTATGTTATAACTGCTGATGTTACTGATGGAGAAACTCTAAGAAGGTAAAGGCTGTTCCTTCTCATAACAGTTACAGCAAAAAGTGGTAGCAAGTGCCATTTTCAGAGGGAAGAAGGAGGGCTACCTGCAGAGCATAAACCAGCCTTTCATGGACACTCGACTAAGTGAGTACACAACAAACCCCTGAAAGACTTGGCCACATGCTCCTTGCTCAGGAAAATTCTGTTTGACGAAACAGATCCAGTTTCTAAGAGAAATTCCCATCTGACAGAGGCAGCAGCACCTGCTGTGCTTTGGCCCTACCGTTTGAATTCCCTTGTTCTGTCATGTCTAGTGACGCTAAACGTGGCAATTGATCTGCCAGGCTTTGTTCTCAAACCGGGAGTACCTGGAATCCTTCTTGGGACAGAGCCCTAAACCCAAGCAAAATCCCCTGTGAGCTGGGATGGATCAGGACCCACCCTCACTGTGCCGGATGGAGCAGGGAGGCTGAGCAGGGATGTCTCAGGGCGGCACCACCAGCTGTGGGGATCCAGTCCTACGGACTGGAGCTGCTGGGAAGGAGAGATGTGAATCTTGGGAATCCACGTAGCCGGTGTTAAGCGTGTAAAAGGCATGAGAAGAAAGCCCTAGTAGTACATTGGCAGGGTGAGGGATCTGGGAGATTGGGTAGGGTGCGGTGGTGTGTGGGTGACACACTGGGGTCATTACTGGAAGCTCCCGGAGAGCTTCAGCTGGAGCACCGTGCAGAAAGAAAAGAAAGCTCTGGGTGGTTCTCGGCACGAGTCCTTCTGTGCCAGGGCCTGAACCCAGAACTGATCCAAGAACAGCCCGTAACTCCCAGTGCGAATTACTTGTCAGGCAGGAATAGTCACTGAGATGGGTTGAGGAGCAGCTGGAAGTGAACACCCTCAGCTGAGAAGGGACGAGGACTAATGGGATGAAGACAATTAATGCAGCCCTGATGTGTTTTGCTGGTGGGACTGGTGGCCACCCGTACCTACACTCAGTTTTCTTTCTGGTTTGCTCCTCAGAAGAGAACGATATAAACCCCAAAGTGCTGCAGCTCATCCGTGGGGAGAAGGTCAAGGTAAGGGAAGGACAGCTGGAGCTCGGCAGCCCTCGAACCAGTGGTGCTGGAGTTGTGGTACTGGTCGGTGACACAGGCGGGGCGATCTGTGATGCCTGAGGCTGCCTTGCAGCCATGCCTATGTGGCAGGGCAGGCTGACGAATAGCAGTGTAGCGAGTATTTCCTTGCTTTTAAATTGGAGACAGGTCTCAAAATGCACCTAGAGAAAAATTACTTCAGATTCCTTTTTATTAAAGGCTTGGAAAGCATCGCTAATCCTGTTTGGGCTGTAGTGGGCAGGAGAAGTGCAGGTGTGTGCACTGCACTTCCCATGGTTATGGCATAGAGGGCACAGGTAAACCATCTTTCTCAAAGCATGCTTCTGCCATCTGAATTTCCAAGTATAAAGAAACCAGATCGTTATAACCAGAGGTTGGCAGCAGCTGTTGTGAGCTGGGATCTGCAGCTCCACGGTGCAGTGCTGCTCCTTGCTGAACTGCTTCCAGCGCAGGACCCTGCGGTAGTGAGAAATGCTGATACCAACTCGTTGTTTTCAGTATGTGACCCCCGTGATAAAATATGACAGGAACGGGTTCAAAGCACGAGACCGGCTACTTGTTCTGACCCAGTCCTCTGCGTACGTGGTGGAAATGGCCAAGATCAAGCAGAAAATAGACTACGCCACTCTGAAAGGTAACGGTTGAAGTCAGTGTGGGACTTCCCCTTCTGCCAGTGACCCTGGGGGTGGAAAGATGAACTCCTGAACCATGATCTTACAAAGCTGTTTGAAGCACTGATCTACCTGAGAACACTTTTCCCTGGGGGATGGATAAAGGGTCTGTGTGTCAGCATGCAGTTCCTTGAAGTATAAATTAAGAGTAAGAGGACACAGTTTTTTGAAATACTTAAATGCAGGAGGATGTCACTTTATGCTGAAATAGAGGTGGGGAAAAGAAAACCCCACCTCTTTCCTGCCCCATTTTGTAGGTATTTGTTTAATCCTGCCATTGTCTGAACTACAGTTCAGGGGTAGAACGTATACTTTCTCCCTCCTCCCTTACCAAAACAAAGGCAGCATGGAAAGGTATGGAGCAAACAACTAAGGCACTGTGTTTAAAACAACCCCTGTTGTTGGAAACGTGTTATGGACAAGTGGGTGACAGATAAAGTGACCTTCAGAAGGTATTTTGAAAACTTAGATTAATTCTTCGAAGTAGTAGCTTTGCATTTTGCTCGAAGCAGGGGGATATACTTTCTTCACACTTAGTAAGGTACGGAGCCCTCCTTCAGGAACGTGACTTCCCTTGGTAAACAAGTCGGGGCTGGAGTCGCTGCCCCTGCGGGACCAGCACCCTACTGCTGGGAAGGTGATGATGATGGTGTGGAACTGTCTTCAGTAGTTTTTCCCCTAAATCCTGGATTTTTTTAATTTTTTTTTTTTTTTTTTAAGGTATTTCCACCAGTAACCTGAGCGATGGGATTGTAGTCATTCACGTACCTGAGGACAACAAACAGAAGGTAGGAAATTGTAATGTAGCTGCTGAGAGCTTGTGGTTACAAGCAAGGTCTTGTAGCTGGCAATTCTAATACTTTCCTATGAAATACCAGGATTACACAATTACTGATGCTTACTAATTCTGTAATCAACTAGACCTTCGCATTCTTGCTGTCCCACCATGAAAACTTTCACTTTCCTTTCTTTAGAGCCACGGTTGCCATAAATCCTAGATAGTCCCTGGAAAGGATGTTTAACAAACCAAACTTGTACGTAACTTGTAATTGCTGTGTAGTTATCGGTCACTTCTGCACAGCAGTCGCTACTCTGGCATTAGAAAGGAGTTTCTCTGAATGCCCAACTGCTGCATGGCTTGTGTGCTGGGGCGATGCCAGCTGACTTCACGCCTCTTGGTTTTGTTTTTTTTTTTGTTTCCAGGGAGATGTGATACTTCAGTGTGAGCATATCTTTGAGACGGTCACTAAACTCTGCATGCTGGCCAATAAGCAAAACCTTGTTAAAGTTGTGCAGGGAAGGTAAGGAAGGAAGTTGAATGGGTAGTATTGTGCAGGCTGTATTTTATGAAGAACCTCCTTCAAAAATTTTAGGCCTGGACCTACTTAGGTCAAAACTATTAATACCACCCTCGCAGACAGTGCCCTGGGCTGATGAGGTCTGTTGCAGTAGTATGGTTGTTTTCATGGCTTCCTTTCTTAGGCACAGGGGAAACAAGATGGGGTGCACTGGAACGAGAAAATATATTAAAAATCATTGCAACCTTTTTCCCACACTAATGAAGCTTGCTTCTGTGATGGTTGTGGTTGCGCCTTGCTAGGTGTGCTGCTCTGCTCTAAGAGCTGCCCGTGACCCACCTGCCTAAAACCCAAACTTGTTTATAGGTGACTGTGCTTTAAAAACACATTTTTCAGGCTTCTGCTGATGTGACCTGGGTGTGAGGTTGTGGGTTTAGTGGTTTCACAGCGGATCTCATTAGCACCAGCTCTGAGGAAAGCCTGCTGGGCTGAGCCTGTGGGTCACTTCAGGATAAATGCTCTTCTCCCTAAAAGATTGAGAAGGCCCTGAAATGCGATTGCTGAGCACAGGAACCTTCTCAGTCACTCCACCAAGTTAATGGCAGGTGGATGCAGTCTGTCTCTCAAATCTCTACGTGAATTGAAACTGGCATATGAAACCTGTACTTCTGCTCCAGCTTTTCTCTCTGGCCTTTGCATTTCAATTGTAATTAGATTCTGTGTGTTCAGTGGTTTTCTCCAGGTCAGATCTGCTTATCTTCTAGTGCTTAATTGCACCAGGAAAATTCAAATGCCTGGACCAGGCAGGCATGCTCCATTTGTCAAAGCCTTCTGGGTTCTGTGGTATAACGCAATTGTTTAGGAAATTTACCTAAGCTGGAGGGCTCTGATCTTCTAATCTAACGAGATTTGCCAAGGGAACAGAAATAAACAGGGCTTAGAGCAAAGCAAGGAAAGCATCTAATGAGTAATTCTGTCTGTATTTGCAGTCTTCAGTTTCGCATTGGCTCTGGGAAGGAAGGGACAATGGTGTTTACCGTTGGGCAGGAGCCTCAGGTCTTCAAAGCCAAAAATGGACAACTAACAGTGGTAAGGCCTCATCACACTGGGAATACGACTTGTGCTTTCTCCTTTTGATGCTCAACCCCTGTAGGGAGCACAGCCAAGCTCTAGCGAGGGCCCTGTGTGTGAGTTCAGGAGAACTTCATTCCTGTTACAGAGCAGAGAGGTGCATGACGTAACTACCCAGTCAGTATCTACCTACATAAGATAATGCGTTAACAGATGGTCATCGCTGTGTTGGGAGCTGCAGCTACGTACCTTGCACACAAATTCTCACTACTGCTTGCTCTCTCAAGCTATAGCATGGGGAGAGGGAGCAAGGCTCTCTCCTGGCTTGGTCATGCAGAGAATTAAGCCTGAGCCCAAATCCAATGTGCACCTGCAAAGTGAGGACTCGGGTGAAGTTTGCCACCTCTTGTTGCCTCCCTCAACCAAGTTATTTCTGAAATCAGGGGACAGAGGGAAAGCATTTCTTGTCAGCCAAGCAGGTTATCGGAGAAGGAAGGATCTGTCTGACCCAGTGGCAGTCTTGACAGAACTGCCACTGAAGAGAGAACGAGAACAAATTCTGGCTCCGTCCGTAGCTATGGAAAACGGGGGAGCTTTTCTTCTGCCCTTGCTCATGGTGAGGCAGGGAGGTGTGCTAAACCTGCCTCCATCAGCTCACAGCTGCAAGGCAGCAAAGGGCGAGTGTGGCTGGAGGAACAAGGAAAGGTGGGGTCTTTGCTGCTTCAGGGGTGAGCTTAGCGTGTTTGGTTACTGTTAGCTGACAGCTCCAAGGAAGAATTACAGGCTGAGGCTAATACCCTTGGGGCACTGGTTAGCTGTCCTTGCAGTCTGGAGATGAAGGCAAATGTCTTTATACGCCGATTGTTGAAACAGAAACAACACAACCTCTTTTCCCACAGACAGGACACCTCAAGGACGTAAGAGTTGTACTTGATTTAATGACTCCTTCCTTTTCTCATCCCAGGTGTCAACCCAGGCAAAGTCTTGATGAGAAATGGTTCCTGTTCCTGGTCACTGTCTCAGCTAGGAACAGAAAGGAGCCTGCAGGATGAGACCAGCACTTGCATCTCCCCTGGAATCTTTGATGCCATAGGGCTGCTATGCGATTTGAGAGTTTGCTTGCATCTTTTAGGCTCTTTTTTTATAGATTAAAACTATTCAGCTATAGCTAAATAAATTCCATTATGTTGCTGTAACATTCCAGTGAGCATAGATGCTCATTACATAGTCACAGGGAAATGTTTAAACCAAAAGTTGCAGTTCCACACGTAAAATGTCTGTGTCTGTGCTGACCCGGTAAGAGCTGAGAGCTCTGACCAGTCAGGAAGGATTAAGATAGAAGCAAAAAGGCTTCTCTAGCTGTACTTTGAGTCACAACTCACCAAGAGAACTGCATCAAGTGCAGATCAATGACGTTAACTCTGGTCTGAAAACACCTTTTCTATTGGGCAGACTGGCAAAGCCTTTAAAACCAGCAGCTCGTCCTTTGGCGTGGTTAAATGTAGCAGTAGGGGTGGTGCTGCTATCTTTGTTGGCACAGCAGCGTAGGAAGCTGCTCATCTGGAAAGCTCAGTAAGGTGCTTTCTTGTCTACTCTGACATGGGGGAAGGTCTTTGCTGTTAAGAGTAGCACTGTCCTGGTTTTCCCTGCGCAGCAGCTATGCAGGGTGCAGTGGAAGCAAAACCATAAACGGTGACCAAAATGCCCCCTCTTAAAGAGGGATGTGCTGGCTCGGTGCAATCCAGTGCGGAAGAAACCACTCCTGCTGCTGAAGAACCTTCATCTCTATCCCCAGAGCTGAGACTCTGCTCACTCCAGAGTGGGGTAGGTGCTGCTGCTGTTCCCTTGAGCAGTACTGGGGCAGCTACAAGGGGAGGGGGTGGAGATGGGAATTCTCTGCTGCCTCCTGCCTGGAAGCTGCAGCCGTACAGCCACTCTCTGTGTTCATAGCGCTCGCTCTGCCGCCTCATGTTGAGGCAAACGTGTGTAGCTCCAGCTCCAGCTTGCTTGGGCTAGGCTGAAACTACAGCCTGAAGATCCTCAACTTGCTGCCTTTAAAGCCAGGGGTCTGCAGTGTCCTGAGACCCAGATCACTGGTGCCTCTGCCATGAGCAGCACCAGGAGGTAGAACTGACAACTGGGGGGAGGATGATGCCTGGTATTTCTTCCTGAAAGTTCCTTCCAGCTCCATGGCTTATGAGGACAGCATGCTTCAAACAAGTAATAAAGTGACTCGCATGTAATTATGAAATATCTTCTAATTTATTGTGTTATATTTAAAAAAAAAAAAAGTACATATTGCAAACATCAATCATACACTGAAATCCAGCTTAAGCTTTTTTTGTGCATAAGTATAAAGTGGGAGGGAATGATTGTACAGAACAGATGAATTTGTTGCTATTGTCCACAGAACAGAACAACTCCATTAAGACTGAAAGGTTCTACCTACCCTGTGCTCTAAGGTAAGACCGGAGCTTCCAGAAGGGCTCTAACCAAGGGCTGTCCTGCAGCAGGTGGAGCTCAGGGTGGGATCCAAAACCTGCCTTATGTAAATACAGGAGCAGCTGCTTTGGTGCTAGAGCTACACTGATACAGGTGGGAGTAAACATCCTGAAGGGGAGCTTTAACCCAGGGGCTGGTGGTCACTCTTGCTTCTACTGTGCAGCCTTAACTGGGTGACAAGTTGCAGATTTTTAGTCCAGCTTTTCTGCATTATGCTGATGGACAAAATCACTTCCACAAGATTTTAGTCAGCTCTACTCTGCTGAACTGTTGCTATTAGTGTCTGTTGGGGGGTGCTGGAGAATCAAAGCAGCCAGGTCTTGCACACCCTGTTAATACGAGGCAGTACGAGATAACCTAAAGCGCTGCTTGTGACCAGGGCAGCTGCCCTGTACCCCACCTTCACCTGAAAGCTGGGGAGGCAAAACCCTTTACTGTAAAAAGGCTCAAGAGCTGAGAGCATTTGTGCAATGGCATTAACAAAGTCCCTCTCTGCAGACCAAGGACAGGGGGCCAGTAGGTAAAGGATCTTCTAACACAACCGCAGTACATCTTTACTACGTAACTACAGCACACAGAGGGTTAAGTCAGAAGTGTGTCAAGGCAGAGTCTGCCCATAAATGCAGTAACAAAACTGAAACCTACTCAACTCTCCTGGAGTGACTTACTAAACCAATAGCTACGTAAACGGCTGTACAAAGATTAAAAATAATAATCCCCTGGTTTTCAAGAACTTAGTTTGCAAAACCTGAAAGAGGAAATCCTGAAGCCAGTTAAGAATCTATTTACAGAGAAGTTAATCACATAGATGTGATCTGTCGGGTGCTTAGCACTGGTGTCAACACGTCACCTCCTGGAGCTGAACCTGCTCTTACAGCACAGGACATGACTGGATTTTGTCTGAGCAGCCAGGGCTGGGTTGCTGGAGTCTCCCCTGTGCTGTATGGGGAAAGCAGGTCCTTCAGCACAGCTGAGGATGAAGATGGCCCCTCCCTCCTCTCTCACAGGAGAGAGCCAGCTCTCTGGCATTAACAAAGCGAGCAGGGGTTGCTGCAGGACTACCGCTGTATTCTACAGTCAGTGGCTGGTGTTTCCTTTACACCCACCAATAGCCAGCAGGAGCACAGTGAGACTGCTGAGAGGGGGGGAGTTAGACCAAATGGCTTTACACAGTGCAGAGTCCAGCCCCCTTCAGGGCAGTAGGTCTGTTACAGATGCTCAGAAGCCCATAAACAGCCCAGTAACACGCCAGGAAGTGTCAAAGTACGCAGTGCTGGAGAAACACAGCAATTCAGAGGACTTTCCTTCCACACTCCCTGACTTATCACCTAAGGAAGTAAGAAGGGAGAGGCACTGGGTCCTTCATGACGACAATCTGCACTATGGGCTTCTACAAAGTGTGTTGCAAACGTGTGTAAGTACAGCTTAAAATAGAAACCTGTAACCATCAGGACATAGCTGAAGCTGCTGAACTACAGGATAACTGTTTACTGTTGAGCGCTTACTTATAAATCAGTAGCTGAAGAAGAAAGAGTAGAGGAGACAGGTACACCAACCACATCTGCCACAGACACCAGCTGTCTGTAACAGGAAAAAAAAAGTCTTTGGTTACTAGAAAGATGACCTCAGCCTACCCTTGAAATCTTTTTAGCTTCACTTAGTGACCCACAATTGTACCACTGAGCAAACATTTAATGCTTTACTTTAGCCTCTATGGACAAGCTATACATACTTTGGGCCGTAACTGCTACGTGAAATAGAAGTAGTGCAGTAACGTAGCTGGTGATGCTGGCAACGCCTTTGGTTTTGAAAACGTGAACGTGCCATGAGCAGCCCTGAGCAGGAATCCTTATAGCAGGAAGTTAGGCAAAAGCAAATAACCATCTCACTGAGGAACAGGAACACGGAGCTGCTGCTCTGTATGAGATGTCTGGCCATTAAGGCCAGTGCTAGATATTCCAAATGAAGGGTCAAAAAAAATCTCTAGAATAGGCCACAGCACTCTGGTGTCTGCCAAGGTGCCAGCCTGATTGCAAGTTTAATACTTCCTACATCAGGTTTCTCTCCTTCTCAGGATTTGTTACATTAACCAGTACAGCTGTGGCTCTGCTCATCATTATCCTTTAGCATCCAGCCCTACTGAATAATACATGATCTTCCACTATAACTGTCACTTTACTCCACAATAGGCAACACGAGATGAGGAGGTAGATAAAATACTCATTTATAATAGAAAAGTACTCTTAGAAAACTAGACTACAGAGGTCTTCTCTACACAACATTTTAGCTCTGCCCTTTCACACACAGCTGCCATTTCTGAAAAGACTTGGAATATGCTCAGGATAAAGTCAAACAAGGAATAACTGCCTCTGGGCCACTGTGTACTCTTCTTCCCCGTGGTACTCCCGTTGCCCTCGCTCAAAGCAAGACAATGCTCCTGTATCGGTTACAGAACTGAACTACAGCTGCTGGCCTCCTACCTACACTAAGCTGGCATAGACTGTTTGAACCTGTGACTCCTTTACCTGTAGTAAAGAAAGCACAGCTTACCGACCTGCGATCTGATGGAAATAAACTCCCCAGCTGAGACCCAGGGTCGGGCAGATGGTCTAGGCTCTACCCGGTAGCAACACCAGCCTAAGGAAAAGCGAACACAATTTGCTCCTGATCCTCCTTTTGGAGGAATTTTAACATCTTCCACCCTTGAACTGCACGGATAAAGCAGGGGTGGGTGTCCACAGTTCAGTGCTGTAGAAGCTCCACTGAACCTTTCGAGGAGCAGGTCCCAAGAGCCGTAGGGAGGCACAGCCAGCCGCCTGGCCAGCCGAGCCCAAGCAGCTCCTCCTGCTCCCTCCCGCCGTTCCAAGAGGGCCCCCCCTCCCCGCCCCCCCCCCCAGCACTACAGGAATCTAGTCAGCACGTGTCACTTGTCCTTCTGGGAGTCACACCGAGGCACTCCCGAGCTACCAACCCTATCGCCTGCAGGCCTGGGAGAAAGGGAGCTCTGCAGTAGCTCTGGTGTGTTTAGATCACTGCGTTTCTCCCACGCCTGAATGCCTAGGAGGAGACAGGGTCAATGAGTGCTCGGAGGGAAGGTGTACGGCTGACTGACCTTCTGTTTGTTTGGTTTTTTCTTTTGTTTTGTTTTTAAAGTGCAGGATAATTACTAAAGCCAAAGGAAGCCAGCCCTCTTCCTCTCTAGCCACAAAAGAGCAAAGACAAGAGTGCTAAAACTTCAGGGCATTTCTCCAGATGCTCAATAGGTCCTTACAGTATCTATCATATGCCCAGTAACCTTATTTTTTCTTGTCCTAGAACTACCGCATTTAAATACCCCAAATAATCTAGTTTGTTACAAAATGTAATTTACAGACTTTGCCGAACAGAAGTTAAAACCGCCTGGTCCTCTGCTGCAGATAATCGATCAGACGAAGGGCAGCACCTTCCAGACAGAGCTGCGCAGTCTGCGGCTGTCGCTCGGCTCACTGATGCAGATGGGCCCTGTCATCCGGACGCTTAATATGAATTCTTCGCACGCGTTCAATGCGCTCTCGCTCCTCATCTTCATCTAAGTGATGGGAGCGGCCAGCTGCCCCTCCTGTGGCTTCCAAGAGCGCATTGTCAGGTCCCCTCCCATCCTGGGATTCGTACAGCAGAATGTTCAGTGTCTCCTCGTAAATCCGGGCTTCTGGGAACTCCACCTGCCCCCCCAAGAGAAACAAGGTCACTCTCACCTATGGCCAGTCACTGCAGGCACCAGGTTACCTCATTTTCAATTCCTGATACCCTTCTGTTTTTAAAATTTCTTCATTGCACTCTAGCCACAAAAATCCTTTCTAGCACAATCTTTTCTGTTTTATTATTTGCTTTTAGCTTTTGAACCCAGCAACCAGATTTGGGGTTTTTTTTCTTTTGAGAACTGGCATACCCTCAGACTGGTTTCTCCTGGGAAAGGTAAGGCGGCACAGGGAAGGCATGCCATTGCTCACCAGGATCTGTCTTTACACAGGGATGTAAACGAAACTTGGTTACATGTGCAAGTTTGTCTAAAGATAAAGAACTGCACTGAACTGACATTATGGAATATCACAATGGCCCTGTGTGAAGTGCCACAGCCAAGCAGTCCCCGCCCTAACGAACCCACAGGATGAGCTCCACTGTGCTGCTCCCACTTTGAATGGCATTGATTATTCTATAGAGATGCTAAACAATGAAAGGAGTGTTCAAAATGGAACAGATGTCAGGATGCCAGTCTGACAGCAGCTGGGCCCGTTGCTGGAAGCATTCAGGGTTTTACTCGTACCTTTGTCTGTTTTTTCTCAGTAGCATAAACAATGGAAGTGCAACAGACTTCGGCAATCTTCCGCCCCTGCCCATAAAAAGACCAGCAGCAGATCTCATCTCCAATCACATCTTTTATAAAGAGCACTCTCCCATTAAACCTCAAGGACAGCTTATCAAATAGCTCAATGTTCTTCAGCATGTTGTCATCAGAGTTGCTGTGAGAGATGAAGGGAGGCAGCAGTCACGTTAGGGTAATTAAGACAGCACACAGAATAGAAGGGGGGTTCAGGCAGTGAGCATTTACAGGCCCGTATGCCCAGTTTCCTTTGACTTACTGTGTCTCTACCAAGGTAGTGTTTACAGTTGATATCCAGGACTGCAGTGGATAACTCATTTGACTAGTACAAGCAGGAAAACCTGCTGCTGAAGAAGCAGTAATACGACATCAACAGCACTGTGAATACTACTGTCCAAGGCCATTTCATTTGTGTACAAAATTCTGTCAATCACCCAAATTCCTAAGCTCAAGCTCAGCACCAGCTGCATGGAAACAGCATTATGTCATGAAACGTACACAGACATAAGGAAAGGGGGACAAGGTCCCAGACGATGATTTTGCCACTTACTGAGAACACTGCACCACGGAAGGCTTCCTGTATTCAACTACTGTGCTGCAGCCCATGGGGACTGCAGGCCAGCAGTTGGCCAGGAGTCTCTGCCAGCTGCACCTAAGTATTAGAGGAACCCCTCTGCCACACGCTTAGCCTTCCGTTGATGACAGTAGGCTCCCTTCTGACTCAAGTTTGAAACTAATTGGGAAAAAACTGAGTGCATGCCAGCACCAATCTGTCATTGGTTCTGAGTGAAAAAAACCCAAATGCTTATCACAGATTTTAGTCCATGAGAAACTTCAAATTCCAGCTGAAGTCATTTACCTGGTGTAGGAATATTTGTTGTTGCTTCTGTTATATAGCAACTTCACAGCTGGCTGCAAAAAACAAACCACAGATCAGTTACAGGAAGTGCAGTAAGAGCTGGAATCTCAGCTCAGTCCAAGACCCCACAGCAGAGAAGCTGCAATATGTACATGACACCATCAGGCCGAAGCCCAGTGGGATTTTGCTGTTGTTGTTACTGTTGTAAAAACCAGCAACAGGCAAAACTGTCATGCGCAGGTCAGCAATGGGCTGCAAGCCCTTCTGACCCCTTCTGTGACTAGACCATCACCTGTTCTCACCCGCTCTCTGCCTTTTTGCCAAGGCTAATCATTATCACCAGCATCCTCCCCTCTTACCTGCCACAGCGAGCAGGCTTCCCGAAACAGGAGTCATTGATTCACTTTAGCTAAAGAAAGCATCTGTCCTTAATAACCAGAGCAGACAAATGGAAGATCTAATAGCCCTGAGGATCTGCTCCATTAGCCTCGTACTGCTTACTCCCTCTATTTTAATACCTTAAGTGAAGAAACACATGGCCAGGCCCAGCCTGAGCAACATTTGACTTTTAATTCAGAAGAAATGTTTAGTCTGCTGTAGATTTTCAGTGCTTTGCAGCTCAACAGTTGGAAGTGCGTGTATTTTAGGGTAAGCCCATTGTTGAAAACTGAAGACCATTTTCTAAAGAATACTTGGTCAAGGTCCCATGCAAGCCTGGGGCAGCAGGCCAGCACCCTCCCACGCCACGGCACAGCCCAGCCTCTCTTACCTTGTTAGAAGTGGCTATAAGTTTTTGCTCTTCTTTGGAAGACGTGATGACTGGTACCTTGCAGAACGGTTCATATGCATCTTTGTTCTGCTGAAACAAGAATCAAACAGCAGCTGAATGTAAATAGGCCTTAGGGCACACTAATATTAACCGGGAAGGTCCTGCATATTCGGCACTGAAGAGTTCAGTGTGCAGCCCGTCCCTACACCGCACTGGGCCACTCTTTCTGGTCCACACTCTGAACCAGGCTGGCACTGCAGCTACCGGGCAGCATTCCTCTGGGACCACCCGAGATGTTCATTTCTGCTCTCTGCAAACACAGGGACTCAATGGTATGTACCAATTTAAATGGCAGGATCTGGAATATGGCTTCACTCAAACAGGACACCAGTAATAGTGGCTTCAAACCAAGGCTGAGCACCTCAGAGGAAAACAAAGAACAAAACGGGACTCCCAACAGCCTCTGGCTACTGTGGATACCAAGAAGCTACTCTGGTCTGGCCAAAGGACCTACCCTATTCTTGTCAATGGTGGAAATACTAACTTTTGCCTCGGAGCTCACGCTGATGACAGATCATTTCACCATGTAAGACCCTGATGGCAGCAGAGAACGCTGCAGAGGAGCCAGGCTGCTGCTCCTTGCACACTCCCAGGGTCAGTGGAAGAAAACTGAGCTGCTGTTTATCCCTCACTGTAACTGGGTAGCACTAAATGTTGAGAATAGCTCAGTACCTTTTGCTGGATGTGACCAGACTCCAGCAGATCAATGACATGAAGTATTTCAATTTCATCCCAGCCTCAAAAAGGCACCAAGCGGAGGCTAGCAGAAAAATCTTACTCTGCCAAGATGCTGCTTCCCACCCAGAGCAGCCTCCTCCTTTTACCCTCTCACTGCAACCAGAGTAACCTGACTCCTCCTTAGCTCTGTGACCTACCTGCAAGGCTGCTTGGCACTCGTCCACCAGCCCCTGGACCAGGTAGTACTTTGCTTCAGCCAACAACTCTTCTATCTCTCTGCGGCTCTCAGGGAGCGGCACAGCCCCATCGCGCAGGTAGTTCAGTATTGTCCCAAAATGTTTTCCACAGCGGTCGATCAGGATCCAGCCTAGGGACAGAAGAAGACTACAGTACAGGAGAAGCAGAGGCAAACGTGGTAAAGGCCTTGACACTGGCCTGGGACTGCTGTATCAAGCAGGTTCCTGCCAAGAGACACTAACTCCAGTTCCTTGCTTGAGCTGGCGAGCAGAGCTGCAGAAAGCACAGGCAATTTATCGTCTCCTGCGTTTCAAGTGCAGAGTACGTGGGAGTAAGGCAGGAAGCTCCCTTGTTTCTCATAGCTCCCCAGTTATTGACAAATGATTAACTGAAACGGAGGAATGAAGACTTCTCATTCTCAAACCGACCAGCTCTGTCCTCCCTCTACTCCCGAAGCCCTGACACATTACCTTCCTCCCTTCTATCTTAGGGCCCTGTTACATATACATATGGCTGTTTCTTACAGGCAGCTTACTAGAGCCAACCAGACTTGACCGTCTAAACGTTGTTGCACCTGAACACAACACGGGGACGCGCTGTGATCCAGTAGACATGCAAAAAGGTCGACAAGAAAAAGGCAGCACAGACTTGGCAGTGTCATGGCAAGCACTGTTCCAGCCTCTATATTCCCAAAGTGCGTTCATTTGGTAGAACAAAGTGGTTATTAGCACAACGTCTTAAACTGCTGAAAGACATGACAGGACAGCATGCGTAAGCAGAATGTAATGTACAGCCCCTGCCCTGGAGTCACCAGCACTGCTATGTACTGACAACGGTGTGAAGAAAAGAAAACAGACCTACAACCAAAATGCTTTCCAGTCAGCGGGTGATCAAAGGATCTGCACTTCACCTCTTGTTGCCGGTCTGTTGCCCGAATCAGGCTGGACCCTGAGAAATGTTAGGCAACGTTGAGGCTCGAGTTTCCATAAATGAACAGATGGCCACTCTTACGGGCTGCAGCTCAGGAATGCAGCAAGGAAACGTTTGTGGGGAAGGAGTCATATTTTGGACAAATAAGGAAAGTAGGTTAAAGCAGACCCTGTATGTTCTGCATGAATGGAATCACTAGTAAAGTCTGAACATTTGGTTCAATTTGGAAAGTGAACACAGCCCTTTCATGCTGTTCTGTGGAAAACTGAGACACTCTCCAGCAGTTTACTACAGGCTTTCCATCTCCCTCGTTACCCTGCTGTCTACATAAAACACAATGTGTGCTCACAACTGTAATTTTACAGACTGTAATAACAAACAAGAAAGCTGGAGGCAGGGAACTAGCGACACAGAAATCAAAGAACAAAAGACTGATCCAGGCTAATGAATACAGTATACCTAACCAACCAGAGCAGAAAAAAGCCCGTTTGTCAATGCAGAGGTATGTAAAGCAAGATCTCCCATTCTAAAGAGCAGAGGGAGTGCAAGACATGGTAATAAACAAGGACATACATATTCCACAAATGCAGCCGTTGACAGAGTTTAGTAGAGTACACCAGCGTGTAGGGAGGTAAAGGGCAGGCTGAGAGCAGAATTATGATCCTCAAACTTCTTTGTTATCATCTCCACTGTGATTCCCTCTGTAGGCTGTAAAAATCTGCTGCAACTTTATGTTTACAGATGGCAAAACCAAAGCAGANAGGAACGAGAAAATATTTCAAGCAGCATTGCAAAATACAAGTGATTGCTAAAATAGCTTTCAAAAAACCTTCTGTTTTAACCAAACAGCCAAGCATACAGCCAAAGCCAGATGACTCACAGGAAAGCGACCCTGCTGCCACTCAGTCACGGCTGTGCAGAGCCCAAGAAGTGGGTTTCAGCTCTAGTCTTTTAAAGCTGTTTTTTAATTGCAGCGTTACAAAAATGTCCTGTGATCCATTTACTGACATAAGAATACATAATCCAAGAACTGTATGTACACACACTAGACTTTTAGGAAATTAATCTTTTGTTTTACAAGAAGTCTCAAGGACAGCATCCAAACACTCAGACTAAACCAGACTACGTTTTCTGACCAAGCCTTGACAGATGAAATAGTAGCCTGACACTGGAGACTGCCTGATGCTCAACAGTCTTACCAGCAGCTGAATAAAAACATGCATCTCGATCAACTGGTTAACAGCAGTGGGGAGTGAGAAAAAAAAACAAACCACACTGCAGAAAAGAAAATTGGAAACAGATGGATGCACCTGGAAAACTCACATCCTTCTATCTGCTCATTACCATAAAAATAAAATTTTCAAAATACGCTGATTTGCTACAGTTCATGAACAATTTCTAAGCCAAAAATAATCATCTGCCACCCACTGCCAGGGAACTCCAGCCTTTTCTCCTACGGCCCAACTAGCAGCATGTTGTAATTGTTAAGCCTTGAGAAAGAGCTGGGGAGATGGTGCTGGGGTCAGAAGAATGCATCTAAACGAATAGGAGGACCCCGCGTGACACATTCCACAGGCTGTTTAAAAACTTTACTCCTTCCAGTTTCTCCACAAGTCTGGCTTCTTTTCCTAAGAAACACTTTGTTTTGTGCCAGATTTTGGGTGTGACCAATTAGCAGTATTTTGAAGAATTTCAGATAAAAAGAGTTTCCTTTAGCAGCTATAATGCTATTGTCCCAGTTTCCAGCATCAAGCCAGGCAAGGGGAGATAAAGCAAGAACTACTGCAATGGGAGTGCCTCAGTTACAACATACAGGAAGTACCAAATTCCTATTAAAACACAAACTGGCTAAATGGAACAATCCCACACAGACACTGTGGGATTCACAGCAAAATAAACTTGCAATTTTATGTCTCAAGCGTGATATTTTAGCAGATTAAACTCCAGTTACCCTCATATTAGCAGTAATATTGTCAGCTGCTCTCCAGCAAAAAGTACCTGTACCTACACGGACTCTGGGCCTTGGGAACGCGAGGTACCAGCCCTCCTGCGGTCCCTACCCAGGAAGCCAGGAGGAAGCATTGAGACCATGCCAGGGTGGGCTTCCAAAATGAATTTGGAATTTCTGATCCATTTCCAAGCTGAAGGATTTGAGAAGTCTCGAATTATCAAATTTTGTGAAACACAGAGCAGCTTTAAGGAGGGACAGGAGGACACTTTTGGAGTTGCCTGAAGTTTAGCAGCACAGGGAGAGGTCTTCAGTGAACTGGTTCACAACCTTTCCACCAGAACACCCCTCCAGTCTTCCCAGTAAGGGTGCCGATTCCAATTTGGCAGGATTTTTTTTTCAGTTTGACCCACAGGCTGGCTTTTTTATGCAACCTGCACAGCCCATGAGAGGTACGCAGAGACCCTTTGATCTGAAGCCCACCAACCACAGCACCGATGTTACGGCTTTACAGCAGCTGAAACTTGCACAAGGCATGGTATGACAGTCGGAACAATGAAGCTTTTTTCCCCCCAGCTTAAATATAAGGACTTCTAGCTAAAACAGAAATATTCAGATAATTAGGTTGTATTTTTTACAATTTTTTCCTCCAAATCCAGTCCAAGTCCTACCTCAAGAAAGCTTACCACAAGAGCCCTACTAAATCCATCACTTGCTCCACATGACCTCTAAATACAGACTATTCTAAAGCACTCAAAACTAAGTCCAAATATCTAACCATGTACTACATTTTCTATGCTTTCAGCAAGTTTAAACAAAATTTTCAAATAATTAGCTAGTCACAAGAAAGGTGTTTTGAACCTTTAGGCTCAGCGATGCAGTAGCTATTGTTAAAGACAAGGTATCCATGTCTATAAACATAGTTATGGGCAAAGCATCAGCACATAAAATAAAAACTGTGCTTCCCATTAAACTCTGTGACACTCCCACAATGCCAGAACACTGATATAAAACTATACTACGAGTTGCAGTTATCACAGACACATTTTAGCTATATTATTAAATATAGATGTTTTAAAGAATCTCAGCAGAAGATAAAACCCATGTATGTGGTAAGGAAGTGAAGTATTTGAGCGCTGCTCCTTTAGAAGACTGTAGTTTGACATACTGCACATTCCTTCTTTCCAGACACATGTAATGTGGAGAGACCCATTTGCTAGCTCTCTCCTTTTATTGTCAGTAATACTATAGCAAATTTTATAAAAATTTTGCAACTGGTTTTGTTTTAGTGAAGCCAACAATCAATACTCTCATAAGAAAACAGTTTCATTTAAAAAATTGGCTTTTAGCTCATAAACATTCCCCCCCCAAGTCTTCAGAGCAAATTTTATGCTTATATTTGAGGTAAGGAAACAAGATGAGGGAACTGCCTTCTGACTTTCCAAGTAAATATGCCAGTCCTGACTCACAGTTTCTTAATCACTATCCCCACCATTTTCCATATGCTTAAGAGCTTTAGCGTTAGTATTTCAAAAGAAAAAGATAGCCTGTGCTATCCAGACCTGACAGGAGCCTCAGGACTTCTTACTGTCCTTTTGTTGTTTAGACAACTATTCAAGTCATACGTGTCTTTTGTTCCACATCTTTTCTCAGTGGTACAATTACAAATTTTAACACTAATAAAATGTAGAAATATCTGAGCCTATGACTAGATGTTCCTCTCTGTTCTCTAGTATTTTTCTCTAACCCCTTCTGACTTATTTTCACTGAAAAGGAAGAAGCCGGTGCAAGGGACACAGGGAGCAGCCCCTTACCTTCACTGTCCGTGAGGACTTCCATTCGGCCACTGAACATGGCCTTGAGCATGGTGTCCTGCTTGGTCAGAGTCTGCATGGTGGTGTAGTAGAGGGCACCGCCAATGTTCAGCTTGACATACTTGGAGCTCGGACTCGTCCCTTTGAAGGAGGTCGTGCGAGTCGCAGCCGCCGGCACTGCTGAGCTCACCACACTTTCTCCCGACATCTCTTCCTGCAAGCAAGCAGTTACTAGTTAGCCTTACAGTTCCACTGCATGTCACCAAACTTCATGTTACCATCGGTTATTTAACACAGAAGTAGTCATAGATGAACTGGGCACTATAAGCCTTGGCTCCTCTCTGTCTCTTTGCAAAAGTTCTCAAACATTTTAGACGTTTAACTTTGTCTTCTTTCTGACAGTGACATAAGCCAGCCAAAGAACATAAATCAACTCAGCCAGCGAAGGACTGTGTGAATGCTGAGCGGTGTTTTACACTGCAAAAGCCAATACTTTCCCACAAAAACTGCGTTCATTTCTTTCACAACTTCTAAAGCTTAAGCTCTTACTTCATCCATAATCTGGTATGCAATTGGGCAATTCCCAATAGACAAGAGCTTGAGCAGATGATTCCTGTGTGTTAAAATGCAGACTATCCAAGATTTTCTTGAGGCTTTTTTTCCTTAAAGCCTACGTGGCTCTATAGAGAACACACATAAGCTTCCCACTCTCTTCCCTGCCCTCCCACATTTCTCAGCACACCAAAACCCAACGTCTAACATCCCCCCACTACCTCTGCCCGCAGTCCCCAGACAAAGTGGACTCCAGTCAGCTAACGAGGTCACATGCTGTAACAGGAACACATTAGCTTAGCACTGCAAATGCGCTGAGAGCCGCTCACGATAAATCCTTAATCAAGCTGCGTCCCTGTGGTTAACCATTTCGCCTCATAACGTGACAGGACGGAATGATTAACGCCCTGCCATCTCAGGCAGACCCAGGTCCTACAACTTTCAGAGCGCACTGGCTGACTACAGCACTGAATGAATGACTTTTGCTCCACTGCCATGAAAAGCAGAACTATCAGATGGCAAATCCGAACGGAGCCACAGTTGCGCGTCCATGTTGCGTTTCACGAGGTGAAGAAGCAGGATGGGCAGAGATGGCCACAGCGGACCGTTCCCTCTGCCACGGGGCCTGCCCAGGGCAACGGCACCAGCCTCGGCCCCGCGTTCTGTCTCCTTCCAGCAGCCGAATGCCCCCACCGCTCGGCCAGGAACCATGCCCAGGGTCCCAGAGCAGGGATCCTGCGCTGCAGCATGACCCAGTGCGCCAGGCCCGCAGCCCAGTCCCCTGCCACCCAACAAGACACAGGGCCGCGGGGCTGCACCCCGAGCCCCCCAGGCCTGCCCTCCCCAACCGCACCAGCCTCTGGCCAGGGGCCAGCCTGGGAGGACCCGACGCTCCACACACACACGAAAACCAGACCTCGGGCACCCCGATTTTTGGGAGCCGGATCCCACCCAGCAGCCCTGTACCTGCTGCCCGCTCTCTAAGCGGCCCCCCATCCCCCCAAATTCGGGGGCTGGACCACTCCCCAGCCCCCCACCTTCCCTTCCCAGCACCTCGTCCCTGGGCACTGAAACCACCCAACCCCCGCACCACCCCCACTCCCCGTGCACCCCACCCCGGGGGCCGGATCCCCAAATCCTGCCTCACCTCAGCCCCGCCGCGCCGCCCCCCCTCCCCCCCNCGCGGCCCAGAGCCCCCTCCCGGTGTCCGCCGCCTCACCATGAACGGCGCAGCGCAGCCCCACGGACCGAGCGAGCGGGAGCGCCGGGGCGGGGAGAACTTCCGCCCCTCGAGCGTCACTTCTGCCACGGCCCGGGTGCGTCACCAAAACCTTCCGATGTTCCGCTCGGTCTCCCCGGGAGGTGCCCCGCTGCCCTTCCCGCCTCCCGGTCTCGGCCCGGTCCGGTCCGACCCTCCCTACCCGGCAGCAGCGAGACCCACGGCCGGCTGCCCTTTCTCGCCCAGGACGAGCG
>VYZV01041016.1:79130-107827 GCA_013401275.1 Pandion haliaetus | reverse complement strand
TTTTTCTTAGTCTTTTAAATGAGAATGATATTACCAGGCAGCTAAGAGCCTTTCCTGTTAATTTTAAAAGGCCTGGGAACCCTGAGTGCAGGTCTTAGAGAAAGAAGTACTGTAGAGTCTCTGATTTGATTGCAGTTTCTCTGTTACGCCATTATTAACCTGAAGCCCTTCTGGTTCTGCCAAATTACCTGTAGTAACTGGTTTTTAGGTTGCTTTGGTGGTGTTCTTTTTCTCTGCTCTGAAAATAAACATAATGTCTTTCAGGAGTAATCACAATCTTTTTCTGAGTACTTCNTGTGTTTTTTTGAAGGCTCTCATTCTGCCCGTCTTTTTGTGCCATTGAGAGCCTCATAAAAGAAGCTGCTTTAGGCAAATAGCTCACTTTCCTGTCATGCTTTTTCAGATCAGAATGCTCTTGAGTCAGTAATTAGTGTTAGTATGAGTAATTAGTGTTAGTATGAGCCTAGGCTTTGGAGAGCAATTCCAGTTCAGAGTACTGTATTTGTATGTCTTTCTATTAAACCATCAGAAGGGGTTGGAGTTCTCTGGATAGGTATGGTTGTGCCTTTGCACAATGAACTGCTGATGCAGATGTACCTGTTACTCAACTTGCAGGGGCAAAGTTTGTCCCTGAAACAAGAGTTGGGTGCAGGTCTTTCTAATGGTTCAGTCTTTCCCTTAAAAATAAGGGAAGTATGCTGTTACCCTGACCTCATCTCTGCAGAGCCATTGTCTCTTCACTTTGGAAATCTGCTGCCAGTAATGAGCATTCTTTTAAGACTTCAGTGGTTAATTGTGTGCCTCTGCCCTTCTGTAGCTGTCACTGCTGGGATGATGAGGTTGTGATGTTCAGTAGAGTAGCAGTGGATGCCCTTGAATATGTCACCTAACTTCTTCCTAAGGAAAACAACTATGGCAGCGGGGAGAAGGGGAACTTAGGAGATGAATCATATAACCCTTATAGTGCTCTGGGTGGTATGGATGTGCTGTGTGAAAATACATTATGCTGTGAACTGTTTAGCTTATATTCCTTTGAGTCATGAGCAATTTTGTGAGCTTGCTGTGATAACAGAAGTGTAAGTGAATGTTCTTTTTCTGGTGATGCTTCTTGATGAGGGTAGAATCACCCACCAGTTCTAGACAGCTCGGTTAAAGGCTGCGTCTTACTTTGCTAGGTCAGATTTCTTGCACTGAAGTATTTTTCCCTCTGTAGCCCTGTGGTTGCTGCGCAGTTTTCAGACAATCTGTTGNTTTCTCTTTGCCAGTTTCAACTCTCTGTTGTGGAAGCATTGATCCTTAAACCCTCCAGATATGCTGGGTTTCTAATACCACAGAAGTTACTAACACCAGTGGGATGATGGGCTGAACTGCCCTAAAATAAATAAATAAATAAATAAATATAAAGACATATGTGACACACAGCTTGAATTTTTGCATGTCCTTATTCAATTTCTGTAACCACAGGCAGAGCCAAAGCAGAAATCAGTCTTGCATGGCAGCAAACCTGTGATGGTAACTAGTAAGCTGTCCACTAATCTAATTTAATTTGACTGCTCCTCTGTGTAGCTTGGTGCAGACAGGCAAGTTTTGTGCCAAACGGGCATTTTGTGTTCTTGCAGACAGGCAGTTGCCAAGGTCTTTCTACAACTAGAACATGGCCTATTCACCCGCAAGGTTTTTTATTTCGTAGACCACCTTCATGTCAAACACTTACTCTCTTCAGTGCAATGGTCTCAACTTGCTGCTTTATTTGGAAAGAAAAGACAATTCGAATTGCTGATGCCAGATCAGGTGTGGCTGTTCTGTGTGGTGCTTCTCAGCCTCACTGGCAGTTAAATTCTGTCTTTCAGCGTCTGGCAGTGATAGAATCTCATGATCTTTTCCGCAAGTTCATCCTATTTTTAAGTCGTGAAGCACAATGCCGAGATGTCTGTGTGTGCTTAGAAGGAAGTCACACTCTTTGTTTGTTAGGTAAGCACCTGCTACGCTTCTTTTTTTACTGTGCTTGGAAGAGAGTCTTGAGTCAGATCTTCTTTCTACTTGGGTCAGGGCTGCCTCCAACTCGTCATTTTTTTTATCCTTATTTAGTTAAGTTTCTCAATAATAACTGAAATATATTTTGGGATATTGCAAACATGGTTTAAGGCCCTTGGAAATGGAGGAGGGGTCAGAGACTTGTGCTTGCATACATGTCATCATGCCTCAACTGTGAAGTATTAACTCTGCTAGCTTTTCACTTGGACTCTGAGAAGGTCTTGTAGTGTAACAGACTTGAATCTAACTTCCCTAAAGAGACATGCTACTGAGATATTTAAATTCACTTTTCTGTAAAAGTAACAAGAGGAACAGTTGGAACTCTGGAATAACCATGGCTCCTCTGTAGCTTATAGTACTTTATAGAAGGTGTTGGTGGGATAGAGATGAGAAGGTGGCCAAAGTGACATGCCACCTTAGTGGTTGATGTGTGCTGGAAAAGGCTTGCTGCAGGTTAGCCTCTAATAGTCATTCTTCACAGAAATTCTCTCCTGGACTTGAAAATGGGTCTGAGTTCATTTAGCGTATTATGTCTGTAATCATTGTCCCACAGCATCTGTTCCTCTTTTAAGTCTTGCTGTGCTGGTCATTCCGCCAGGTAATCTTGTGTACCTGGGCTCCTTGAATGATAAAGTTCTTGAGGAGGAGACAGCTCATTTTGTGGGTGTGCTCATTCACATGCTCTCCTACTGCCAGAAGTATGTTTCACAAAAGAAATCCAACCTCACCCACTGGCATCCTGTTCTGGGCTGGTTTTCACAGACTGTGGATTATGGGTAAGTGAGGAGGACCTTATGGTGATAGATGATTAAGCCTCTCTTAATTTTTTTTCCTTTTTGTTTTTTTTTTAATGCTGCAATGTGTTTTGTATATTGAGATGAACAGTGTGACCCTATTCAGAATAACTTTTCAGATATTTCAGGTTATATCTGCACAATATAAATTGCTGCATTTATATACAGACTGTTAAATGAGGAAATTAATTTAGTGTAGTTAGACTGGTAAATGGTGACCATACTGGTACACTCAATACAGGGCCTGTATATCAGCTCTTCCTATGAGGACCATCTGTAGAGTGGGCGCATAGTCCATTTTGACTATGAGCTAAATGTATCAAAGTATCACTGTCTGGTGTTTTATTCCAGCCTGCCTTCTAACATGTCTCTTACTTGTCTTTTAGATTGAATGAGTCCATGCCTCTGCTGACAAAGCAACTGCAGCATCTCTGGGGAGTCCATATGATCCGCATCCTCTTCAGTGATGTGCTTAGCAAGAAATTGCTGGAGAATCAGGAAATAGCTCAGCTGCCAACACAGCCACTTTCCCCTCACAACAGCCTTCCTATGAAGAGTCAGTTCTGGAGGGTTGCTTTTTTTATATCTCTGTGTGTATGTGTGTACATGTGTCTTTCTCTCTCACAGACTCACTGGGCTTTGACTTTTCCACTTATGCTAAAAGCTTTTGAGTAATTACTTGGCAGCAGCTGCTGCTGCTTAGGTGGGGATATGGTCTCTCCTATTTGCAATTCCTGCTCAGAATGCCTCTGTGACCTGGGGCAAGTCTCCTACTTTGGTGCTGTGAAAATATTTGCTTATTTTAGCAGGTTTTTTTTCATTGTTTCTCAAGTAGCTGAAGTGCTTACTGCATAAATTAGTACTTCCCAAGGCAAGATGGGAGGCCAGCTTCCCAGGTGAAAAGCAAAGTGAAGCTCATGGACCTGTGATGCGTGGAGATTCTGCAGAAGAGTATTTGGAATAAGAAAGCTGTAATCTAGCTATTTTCTAGCTGCTGCCGATAGCACTAGATCCTGTAGTCATTAGTTACTGCAGTTCTGGCAGGGTTTTAAGCTCTAAAATAATGCCCCCACTGAAATATGCTTCTGCCTTGCTAGCAGCTATACGGTGTTCTGCTAGAAAAGTCCACCAAAACCTACTGTCTGTGGAGTGACCCGGTCTGCTAAAATCCACTTTATCGCAGGGCTACCAGGTGTCTGAGAATAAGAAATGGTTTCAAACAGCACTTCTCATGTGCTTCTCTGTCACCAGATCTTTTCAAGAGAGCTTTCCAGAAGTCTGCATCTGTCCGCAACATTCTCAAGCCTGTTGGAGGCAAGCGAGTGGACTCAACAGAAGTGCAGAAGGTGTGCAGTATTTGTGTCCTGTACCAGACCACGCTTACAACGCTAACACAGATCCGCCTACAGATACTCACAGGTCAGGGCACATCTGTGCTTTTCAAATAACTTAAAACACAGAGAAAAAATAGATTTTTCTTATTAAATTCTGTTGACTTGTTGGTAGTTTTATTACTGACAACAGTTTATTGACTGGCTGGGTGGAAGGCTTGTTCCATCCTGAATCATACATCTGATCAATAACATTCATCACTTCTTTATCAAGCATTAACTCTCCAGAATACAAATTGAGGCAAGTTTTCCTATAATGAAACCTTGCTTACTCCATATCAAACTTGAGACTGAGTCAGTGTTTTCGAGAAGCCTGGCAATATTAATCTTTATGTGGTGGAAACGCTGAATGCTTTCATACATCTTAAGAACAAATTACCTGTCTTAGGAATGGATGGAGGAGGAGATAAGCACTGTTTTGGTCTAGTGGCTAGAGCAGAGGAATGAGTCCAGAGCCTTGGATGCTTTGTTTGTGGCTATAGTGATGACCACAGGTACAGCCCTGTTCTCTGTGTTCTCATCTCTAAGATGGTTGTAGTGGTGATTGGATCACAGGAATAAATTCTTTTTAGAAGTCGCAAAATAATTAGTGGGAAAGGGCTTCAGATGTGCAAACGATTAGTGCCTCGTTGAGAGCTTTTTTTCTGCTTTCCTGGTGATTATACATCTCCTGTTAATGCAGACAGGCTTGGGAGCTAAATGTGATGTTTATGTTCCTTTCAAGTAAAGTGTTGTTTTGCAAAAGGATCTTTCAGCTCCAAGTCACGTTTGTCTCTTTGAGCCTGCATGAACAAGCAGGCAGAACAAGCTTTACTGAGTGTGCTTTATATTTTTCCATTGCTAGGCCTCACTTACCTGGATGATCTGTTGCCCAAATTATGGGCTTTTATCTGTGAGCTGGGACCACAGGGTGGGTTAAAACTCTTCTTGGAGTGCTTGAATAATGATACGGAGGAATCCAAGAGGCTGCTGGCCATGTTGATGCTCTTCTGTGACTGCTCCCGCCACCTTATCACGTAGGTAGCAAGGAGAGGGTGCTCCCTGGATTTGTAACACGAAGCTGTTGTGTTCCTTAAGTTTCAAGAGGAATAGTTAAGGTATCGCTGCTTTCGCATAAAGATAACTAGGCGCAGTAAAGCAGCAAGCTTTTCAGATAAAGTCCTGAGAAATAAAGGACTTTCCCCCTCAGCCACGTGCAGCTGGCTGAACTGGTAACAAAATAGTACAGCGCTGGCTAGGGAGGGGAAAGAAACATTTCTTCTGCTGCTTATGGACAACAAGCAAACACTTCAATGAGTCGAAATAAGCTTTGAGGAAAAATGTTACACTACTGCTGCGAGAAAGCTCCCCAGCTTATGTGCTTCTGTTTACAACTCCTTTGCTGTCTTGCTCATAGACTTACATGACACAAGGGGTGGGAGAGGGGGTGGAAAATTGCCCTTGCTGGTCAGTAGAGACAGTTTTCTTAGCTTGAATGATGAAAAAGTTTTCTTGGGGATGAGGGCATAGGTCCTTTTAACTATGAAATACTGGCTTTGCTTGTTTCTCAGACCTTTCATACTGTCTTCTGTTAGGATCAGATATCGATCAAAATCAATAAATAAAGTTTTAGTTGTCTATGACTTCAGATCCTCATGGGTATCAGTTGTCATAGAAATAAGAGCTGCTGCTAAAGGATAACGTGCCTTTATGAAAATTTCAAAAGGGAATTAAATTTACACTTGTGCATTTGCATTTGTTTTCTCTGATAGGATTCTTGATGATATAGAAGTCTATGAAGAGCAGATTTCATTCAAACTGGAAGAGCTTGTTACCATCTCGTCTTTTCTGAATTCCTTTGTATTTAAGATGATCTGGGATGGAATTGTAGGTAAGTGCTTTTAGTAGCTTGAGTTGATGTTACTATTAGAACAACAGATGGCATTAATTTTGGAATTTGAAGCTTCTGCTAATTACTTTGCACAAAAAACCCCATACTACATTGTGTGGCATGAGAACATTTCCCAGTCTTTTGGTGTCTAGAAGCCACTGTTGTGCTTGGCACCAAATACAGTGCGCTCTTCTGTTTCCAGTAAGAATTTGTGTAACAGACATGATGGGCATGTTGGTTTTTGCCAGAGATTGAGTTCAGCATGACTGGGCCAAGTACTGGACAAGAATAATATAGTGCATTGACAAAGCAGAGCAGGATTGCCAGGGTCTCTGTAGCTATCTAGTGTTGATCTATATGCTGGAATAATATGGGTACAGCTCAATTCTGGTAATTAGATGAGATAGTCCATTTTGGTTGTGATGGCTCACTTGGAGCTGGCTGAGATGGCTTTGATGTGGCTAAGAGATTTTTCACTTTGATCGAAGAAGAGACTGTCTGTCTTCTGGGAGGCACAAAATCTCTTCCTTCCCTCTGAAGGCAGGGGAGGTTAGGAGAAATACACCTGTCCTATTAGTGTGGGGCAGATGATCAACATGTTGCTCTTGGACACTCCTGTTACCAAGGGTGCCTGGACATTGCTGCTTTGTTCCTTTTGTTCAGAGAATGCCAGAGGGGAGACCCTGGAGCTGTTTCATTCTGTCCATGGCTGGCTTATGGTCTTGTATGAAAGGGACTGCCGCAGGCGTTTTGCTCCTGAGGATCACTGGTTACGCAAGTAAGTGTCCAGCTCAAGGCAAGGATTGTGTGTAGCTGTGTGCTTGTCCCAGTGCACAAGCTGCCCTGTGGGTGGCTGGTTTGGGATCCCTTACTTTAAATAGAGTGCCTGTCTTTCTACCTGTGAGATCAAGGTCAGAACTGCTCCCTATGTTTGCATTTAAGGGCGCCCCTCCTATTGTGCTTCTCTTCTGTGGTGTAAGGATTAGCTGCTGCTCATGGAGGGTGATGCTTTGAAAACTGACTCAGCACCTAACGGCTTGAGTGTCTCTGGCCTTCTTAGATGTGTACACCTGAGCACTTAAGTCATCTTTGAAATCATTACAGGTTTCCTCTCTCTCCTACCCCCAGCTGTTTACCACACCTGGGCATTTCTCAGGGATCTCTGAATCTGTGCCTTTCTTTGTAAAGGGACCTCAAACCCAGCGTGCTCTTCCAGGAGCTGGACAAGGACAAGAAACGAGCCCAGCTGCTCCTGCAATACATCCCGCATGTCATTCCCCACAAGAATGTGAGTGGGACAGGGGCAGAGGATGGAGGCTGAAAAGCCAGTGACCCGGATGGCCTGGGATGGAAGGGATATGCGTCTTGAGCATTTTGTGACATGGAGCTTGTGATTGAAATGCCAGTTGAACAGAAGTCTTCTCCTCGCTCCGCTCTGCCCAATATATTTCCTTTAAACTGTCTTGATTTCTGTCATTGAGAGAGAGCTTATTTGTGTGGGCAGCTGCATAGAGTTATCCAGCAGTGCATGACATGGCTTTGGAGAAAAAAGCAGAGTGTCTTTTTGCAGGTAGCAAATCTGCAGAGATGACATTTTTTTATGTGGTGATAGGGAAGGTGCTTTTGTTTTCAGTATTGTCAGTGCCCTGTGCCTCCCAAAGCAGAGCTTCAAGAATTTCTCTGCCCCACTGGGGAACAAGGAGGCAGATCCCACTATTTCTACTGAGTAGGTTACAGTGGCATCATTGGGCCTAGCTGGGAACAGGACAACCAAGAGCTAGTTCTGGGTGTGCATCAGGAGCATCTGAAAGCCCTGCTGCACTGGAGGATAAGGATCCTTGTGGATGAAAACTTATATCTGTTTTCTTTTTAAGAGGGTCCTGCTTTTCCGAAACATGGTTACGAAGGAGAAGGAGAAGCTTGGGCTGGTTGAAACCAGCTCCGCGTCACCTCATGTCACACACATCACTATCCGCCGCTCACGTATGCTGGAGGTGAGTGACCTGGCTTCCAGAAGCCAAACCCCAAGCCAGTAACTTGGCCTGACAAGAATATGGGGTGTGAATATGTTTTTACCTTCTCTGTTGATGCTGAGGGATCCAGTGCTAGTTCTGTCTGCTTTTGTAGGAAGCAATGATACAGAAAAACGCTGGACCTTAGTTCAGTTCAGACTGCTACAAACCTGGAGTTTAGACTGGGAAAAACGCTGGTCTTTTCGAACACAAAATTCAATGACAGATGTATATTTCTGTGGTGTATCTGTCTCCTTGTCTCTGCGGCATGTCTGTGTGGGTGTTTCACATGCCTCCCTGTATGATTGTCCTCTGGCTCTTCTGGTCTGTGTAGGATGGATATGAACAGCTACGGCAGCTTTCCCAGAATGCCATGAAGGGAGTGATCAGAGTGAAGTTTGTGAATGATCTGGGAGTCGATGAGGCTGGTATTGATCAAGATGGTGTCTTCAAAGAGTTTCTGGAAGAGATAATAAAAAAAGTGTTTGACCCTGCACTCAACTTGTTCAAGGTATGATGCAGGGCTGCAGATGCTGACTGTGATGACCCGTTGCAAACAGAAACAGACTGGCTCACTGTGCTGTTATCTCTGTTTGTGTGCAGACAACCAGTGGTGATGAGAGGCTGTATCCATCCCCAACATCCTACATTCATGAGAACTACCTACAGCTCTTTGAGTTTGTGGGGAAGATGCTTGGGAAGGCTGTATATGAGGTGAGCCAAAAGCACCATGTTAGGATATTGTCACTGTTGGTAGAGCACTGTTCAGATGCAGTTCTGTGATGGTGCCCCTTGCCTTTTGAGAGCATCTGTCGTATGCTTGGGGAGGTGTTACTGAGGAGGTGAGTTCAAAGAAATGACCTGGATGAAGATAGTAATGGTGCAGCAGTCTGGCATTTCTTCAGGCATTTATTAAAAATAATCTTGGAGGTAAAACCTGGGACATACCTTGATTATTATTCTTGGTGCTGGGGACAATAGCTGGAATAGACTGTCATCTTGGTGTTACACCTTACAAGCATCCATTTGTTGATACCTTACTTAAAGGGACATGTGACTAAAAGGAGGATGGAATGACAGAATGACCCTCTCCATTTAAGGTAGTTCTTCTAAAGGAAACATGGAGTTCCCCTGTTGCTTTTTTGCACCTGCTCCGCTAATTAATAGATTTTAAGAGGGTGTGGTTTTCTTAGCTGATTTCAATGTCTTGCATCTTTGCACTTGTTCCATAACACATGATCATTGGTAACCAAAGATGTTGCACATAACAAGTATGCGGCAGGACCTTACCTATGCATTCTTGTCTGTAGGGAATAGTTGTGGATGTACCATTTGCTTCCTTCTTTTTGAGTCAGCTACTTGGGCACCACCACAGTGTCTTCTACAGCTCTGTAGATGAACTTCCTTCCTTGGACTCCGAGTTCTATAAAAATCTCACTTCAATTAAGGTTTGAGCATTACTTTTCCTGTTGTTCAACTGCCTTATTGCTGGCTGCTGCTAGAAGTACTAGATTTGCAAATGCTTTTGGGGTACTGATCATCTTTAAAAACACCCTGGAAGTAACTGGTGATTCTGAAGCAGGTTGGCAAGTGGCTGTCCTGTGTTCTTACTGGGACAAGCAGGGATGAGAGAGGGGTCTGAAGGTGTAAACCTGGAACTGGCAATCGGGAAGTCTCAAGTTTTAGTCTCAGTTCTTGTGCAGTCTCCCCATAACCTAGAGCAACTCATGTATTTGTTATGCTTTGGTGCCTCATGTCTGCTGGGGATCACTTAGTGGGAGAGTAATACAAAAACGCAGAGCTGCTGTTCCTGCTGGTAAACACTGATCTTCTTTCCCTTTCTCTGTTGTTCCTCTAGCGTTATGATGGTGATATCAGTGACTTGGGCTTAACACTGTCCTATGATGAAGATGTGATGGGTCAGGTAGGTTTTTATTCAATGACTGTGTTGTACCTTATCTCTGCTTTGTTCCAAATAGCCTCCTCGTGCTAGGTAGTGACAAGCAGAGTTCTAGGCACTGATAGTCAGAGTCCACAGCCCTGGCTCAGGCAGTCCCTATTTCTCCTGGTTAGATCCTGGCTGCTCCACACAGGAGTGTCTCCCTTGCTTGTCTGGCTGATGCTACCGGGAAGAACCTTTGAAGCACTGAGAGGGGTCCTGAGGATCGTTGCCCACTGCTGTGGGAAAGCCTGTGGTGCCAGAAGTGGCAGATTTTGAATATAAGCAGTTGGCAGCAGAACTAGGTTTGATTCCTGAGCAAAGGTGTCCTAGCTTTTATTGGTGTCCTTAGCGCAGAGAAATACACCTGCAGTCTGACTTGCCAACAGAAGACAGCTATTATTCTCTGCTGAGCTTTCTGAGAGCTGGTCTTCAGCATCTAAAAGTCAGGCAGTCTGTCCAAGCTCGTGCTACGCAGAGTGCTTTTTACTCTGGTACTTGCATTTCTGGATATGTCAGGTGGATGCTCTGTGTGGCCCATCTGAAAAAGAATCCTGAGGGGACTGACTAGTATATGACCTTGTGTTTGATTGTGGTTAGGACTTAGCTCTGCTCTCCTTTCACAAAAAAAAAAAAAAGCCTTTGCTGTGAAAGGCTGGCCCAGCTTCAGAGGTTCTCTGAAGTCAGGCATAGGATTCTGCGGCTTCGTTCAATATTTAGCTGTGGGCAGAGAACAGCTTTTTCCACAAAAAAGGTTGCCCTAAATTTTTCCAGTGCCAGGACTTTTTCTTTTCTAGCTGAAAAACATTTTGTGCTTTCCCTGCATCACTGATTTTCCCCTCTTTTAAAAAGAAGAATCTGTGCGAGTAGGGAGGAATTCCTTTTCTTTAAATGTAGCAGTTTCTGTCAGAGAAACTTGAAGTGTGTTAGGAGGCCTCTTGGCCTTGAGAAGAAAAGGCTGTTTGTCAGTCCCTTATGAAGGCTTGAAGGTACTTGGCTGCACTTGAGCCCTGGGTTCTCTGACGCTGTGTGTGCATAGCTGGAAAATATGGATAGATGAGATAAAAAAGCCTTCACTGTCTGTGTGTGCTGTTGTTGCTGCAAATTCTGTGGGGAGACCCCAGCTAGCGCTAAGCCTGGGCATGGTTAGCAGTGTTGATCCAGTGGCACAGAGCTCAGAGTCCACTAAGTCACGGAGTGTTTATCTGGGGCAGCTTATCCTTGAGAGCTTTGCATGCTGCAGTTTCTTATTTCTAAGCTGGCTAGTTTGGACCTAGCTTGCATATGTCTGATAGCAGCAATAGCAGCATAAATGCACCTGCAAAGCTGCGAGGGTGAATGGGAAGACAGCTAAGTACTGATACAGCCCTGCTCTGCGCGAGTGAGAGGTCGTATCCACTGTGCAGTGGGCTGAACACCTTGCTGCTGCCTCAGTATTGCTGAGGTTTCAGCTTTGGAGTTTTTTCCACCTGAAAAATAAAGGTAGGAAACAGCATATGAGAGCCCAGCGGTAAGACACTGAAGGCTGCAGCGCTCAAAACTTCAAAATGAACCTGGGCACTCCTGTTTTCCCTGTGCTTTGGCCACGCTGAAGCAGCCAGGTGGGGTAACCCTACGTTTCTTGCATGAACTTGTGTGTCTCCGCTAGGTACGGCCCTGTGCTGAGCACAGAGCAGCTGAGCTCATTCCCTGTGCTGGGCTCCCTTCTGACCTTGGAAGTCACCTGGAACTGAAGCACAGAGGCCACTGTAATATGTGAATAATGACTTTCTGCCTCTTAGCGTTGGTGCAAAGATGAGTCATGACTCTGTTGCTCTAGCAAGAACCCAGAGGGTCCTTGCTGCTGTCTCTGAGCAGTGCTGTCAGCTGGGCACCAGGCCCTGGCCTCGCAGGGCAGGGAGGAGACGCTTCGCAGCTGTCTCACTTTCTGAGCCCTCTCCACTTTGTGCCATGAGTGCCCAGCTTGAGGGACAGTGAACTCCAGGGAGCTCTGTCACTCAGGTGGTCCCAGATGAGACCTGTGGAGCGGATAGCTTTGGATTGTGCTGTTAGACTGAGCTATGCAAAGGCTCTGAGCTTGTTCAGCCTCTGGATTCTGGGATTGTGACAGTCCCCCAGGGCTCTTTGAATTGATTTGTGTGTGGTTCAGCAGTGATGGATCAGACTAGAGAGGAGGCTTCCTCAAAGAAGGGCTGGCTCCACTGGTGGGAGAATCAGAGTTCCCTACTGTTCAATTACTATGTTAATAGTTAAGTGAAACTGGTTCAAGGCAGAAGCAGGATTATTACTTAAGTTTTAAAACCTACTGTTTTATTGTAAAAATAAATGTTTTATGGGGAGGTAACAGCTTAGCATGGCATTTCTTTCCATTGTGGTTCCAGGCAGTAATTAGCAATACAATCATTTCTTCCCTCAGCTTGTTTGCCATGAACTTGTTCCTGGAGGGAAGACCATTCCCGTTACCAATGAAAATAAGTAAGTACAGCAATTAGATTTTTAAGGTCGCCACTGCAAAATACTTTATTCTAGTTCCTTGGGCTTGCATCTGGAATGAATTGAGATAGATTGGAGTAGAAGGAGCACATAAATATCTTAATAGAATTTACTGGTTACAGTTCATCGGCAGAAATTGTATTAAATTTGATTTGCAAAATAAGAATTGACAATTTACTTCTTGAAACAGCACTTCAGAGGTCAAAGGCACACAGTCGGTGAGATTCTGCAGGATTTAATGATGGTGATAGATACAGACAGATGGATTCAAAGCAATTCAGGCACACAGTCGTGAACATAGAGGGCACAGATGCTCAAAGACACCTTGGAGCAGACAGATCTTCTCAGAATGATAACATGTGGCAGTTGTATAAAACACTGTTCTTCAGAAGAGACAGTGGTGAATTCAAATGTAGTCGACAGTCATACTTTAGACATAGGAAATCAGAGGAGACACCGAGCCCTGTAGCTATTTTCACAGATAACCGGCTTTTAGATAGTTATCGTAAATGTCAACTCCGGAGCCTGAAAACCAAACCCACCTTTTTGTTCCCTTCTTTTTTTTTTCTTCTCTATACCCTTCAGTGATCATAAAAGCGGGATAAAATATCTATTAAGCAGATGTGTGTTTGAACTGGTAATCTGGGGGTTGTTCTCTTTAATGGCAAGTGAAAGCTGGATCCTACCTGAGGATTTGTCTTTGTTAGCCGTGCTCTGCAATCTGATGTTCCCAGTCTTTTCCCATCTTGAGCTCTGACCAGGGAGTTTGCATTTGAAAGAATCTTTCTCTGGCTTGTTAGAAGTCAGCTCAGGGAGAAAGTTGAAAGTCATGTATGTTGCTCTACTCACAGCAGAAACTTAGAAGCTTTTGTGCAGATGTGCACACAAATTGGTAGTTGGGAGGGAGCAGGAGAAGCATTGTAAGTGGAAGCAATCTAGAAACAGTTCTGTCTATTAATGGCGGAGTGAGGTTATCTAGCTGAAAACCCAGTCAATGCGATTGTGGTGGTGTCTGCCTGGGAGCTGATGAAGAAGAATCAGCAAGCTCAGTTGTTTTGACTGCTGGTGAGAAGAGGAAGCCTGATGGTGCCTCGCTCTAATGAACAGTGCACCTCCTTCCATACTCCTGGGATGAAGGTGGAAATCTTCCAAGTGTTTTTTCGTGTGTTGATTCTCCAGCCATGGGTTTCGGTGCAGGTGGCATCGGAGCCCAGACAGTTCTTTTTCAAAGCTAGAGAGATGCCTGTGACTGGGGATCTGATCCTTTAAAGACGAGTTGGGCACGTGTTCCCCTCTGTGATCTGCTGGCCGGCCAAGGTTAAACAAGCGGTTATTAGGGCCAGCTAGTCCCTGGGTTGTGAAGGAGCTCTAAGAAACGAGCAGACAGTCCTAGAAGCAGGGGGTGGGGGGAGCAAAGTCTGCGCAGAACAACAGCTCTTTCTGCTTAAATAAAGAGCAGGGCCCTGGAGGGGAAAGCGTAATGCCTCTCCAGGCAGTGCTAGTCCCTTTTGGGCTGGAGAGACAGGTCAGCAGCCTTGTTCCTGCACTGGCTAGATGGGTGTCCCTTGCTGCTCTGGCTCCCTCACGGCCACCTTCCCTGTCACACACAGGATCAGCTACATCCATCTCATGGCTCACTTCCGGATGCACACACAAATCAAGAGTCAGACAGCAGCACTCATCAGTGGATTCAGGTCGATCATTAAGCCTGAATGGATTCGTATGTTTTCTGCGCCAGAGTTGCAGCGGCTGATCTCCGGTGACAATGCTGAGATTGACCTTGAGGACTTAAAGTAAGTGAGCAAATTGGTCTGCTGGTCTTCTCACTCAGCAAACCAAGCCATTTTATTATATAGTTATTTGGAGGTTTGCAGGAGACGGACTCTTTCACAACTTTCTGCCCCTCCTGATTGAAATTTGAGGAGCAGACAGAAACAACTGGAGCTGAAGAACACGTTCCTTAAAGCTAATTTGGACAAAGTACTAATGAATGGGAAGGGTCCTTTGTTCCACTGGTTCCCGAGAGCAGAATTTCTCTCTGCCCTTACCCTTTTATCTGGTCAAGTGCCCAATAAGCATTGGCGGGGGCTCAGTACTGGCAGTGTCTGCTGCAGCAGTGAACCCTGACTCGTGGCAGGTATTGATCCTTCCCGCACTTGTCAGCTGGTAACCGTGACCCTCCTGCTGCAGTGGGACACAAGCGTGTCGCAACCTTTCTCTCCCCAGAAAACACACGGTGTACTACGGGGGCTTCCATGGGAGTCACCGAGTCATTATCTGGCTGTGGGACATCCTAGCCAATGACTTCAGCCCTGAGGAGAGAGCCATGTTTCTCAAGGTAAATGCAGTCATTTCAGCCCAGCCTGCGATTCGGGGTGGTTGGGCCAGTGCTGTTCTCCTCCAGTTAGCTGGGTGCTTTCTGCTCTAATAGAAGGAGTACGAGAATGCTTGACACCTTAAAATCTGCACCCTGCTCCCCAGCAGAGGGGCAGCCATGGAAGTCGAGTTTCTGTGAATGCTCTTGTGTCACCATGAATAGTCTTGCAGAGATGGCAGTTTTCAAAGGCTAGCGGAGCTGTGCAGTAAAGCTCGGCGGTATTGTACTGGGGCGTGCTCGAATGGCAGTCCAAGCAGCTGTCTGCTCTGACTGCATTAGCCGCATGTCTGTTACAGCCCGGCTGCTCACACTGCTGCTGTCTTTCACTGCCCGTCACTTTTTCAGTTTGTTACCAGCTGCTCCAGGCCTCCACTTTTGGGCTTTGCCTACCTCAAGCCTCCTTTCTCCATCCGCTGCGTGGAAGTCTCGGACGATCAGGTAGGCACCCGGCTTGCTCGTGTCTTACGCATTGTGTGCCAGGCTTGTGGCAGGCCTCCTTCCCTGCCCAGCTTCCTCATCTCCGTCTGACCAGAAAACTAAAGCATGAAGACACATGCTCTATAGGGCAAGGCAAAAACAACCTAACACTAATAGGATGCATACGGGTGGCTACACCTACCTCCTCCCACACGTAGCAGCACTTGGGCTCTTACTGCTTGTCTCCAGGGTTGTGCTTTCTCCTCAGGACCTCCGTGTGCCTCTGACCCTGTTCCCCTGTGCACCCTGTGCAGGGACCCTGCATGTGTAATGGCAGTTGCAGTTACAAGAGGAGCATCTTTCTAGCTGTTGTGGGGGACAGGGCTTTGAGGTTTGACTGTCCCTGTTCCCAGCAGACAGGTTTTGTGTTAGCACCTCTGCCCTGTGTGTAGGCACCCTGCTTGGAAGGAGCACAGCAGAGAAGTGCAAGGGTGATGCATTTCTGCCCTGTTCCAGGACACCGGTGACACGCTGGGCAGTGTGCTACGGGGCTTCTTCACAATCCGCAAGAAAGAGCCAGGTGGGCGTCTCCCAACTTCCTCTACGTGTTTCAACCTTCTCAAGCTTCCCAACTACAGCAAGAAGAGCATCCTGCGGGAGAAGCTGCGCTACGCGATCAGCATGAACACTGGCTTCGAGCTGTCCTAGTTGCCATGGCCCTGGACTCCGCGATGGGGGCTCTCGGAGCTGCTGACTGCTGCTGGAGGTGGAGGCCTTCACGCACAGAGGGTGGATCAGCTCCGCAGGAGCTGACTGCTCACTCGAGGGCTGGAGAGATGCAGCTGATAATAGAGGTTTACAGGGAAGAGCTTCTGAGCTAGACAGGGCTGGCTCTTCTTGGGCACTTCTCCAGGATGAAGGAGGTGATGGGCCTGACCCAATACACTTCACTTGACACCCACGTAAATCGTCTTTAAAAGCAAACCCCGGGGGAGCATAAAAGGAACATTAAAAGTGCCAGTCAGATTAGTGACCGTAATACACCCCAGCAGGCTGTGCAGTCTGGGCAGCTGCTGCTGTGGGAGCGTTTCTTTTTCCTTTCCCAGGAGATGGTCCAGTTTCTTACTGGGTGGAAGTCAGTCTGTGGGAAGTTGCACAAAGGCAGAAACGTGACAGAGCCTACAAGGAGACGAGCACGAGGCTGCAGCGTTGGATGTGCCACAAACGGGCACTGTTTACTCAGGACAGGTACTGCGCAAGGGCTTCCTGATGCCCTCGCTCTCTGCAAGGCCCTTGCATTTGTTTCGGAGAATGAACCACTTGCCCAGACTCGAGAAGCAGCGGGTTAAACGCAAGCAGATGGACCCTGCCATTCTCAGGAAGATTTCAGAGTGCTGTAGGTTGAGCTCAAGCAGCAGGCCTGGGGGTCAGCGTGCTGAGCCAGCTGTGCCTCTGCCAAGCTCTTGCCAGAGCCTGTGCTTTGGACGAAAGGGGTTGGTGTCTGAATTTGCTCAGGAGCAGAAAAGGTTCAATTTTATTTAGTGTCCAGAGGACAGGAGCTGGCACACGGCTCGGGCAGCCCTCACTCCCCAGCACAGTGCTCAAGTCGGGCGAGTGCCCCCTGCGCTCTCTGGAAGGGGAATGTGTCGAGCTGCCGAGAGCGCTCTGGAAACCTCCGCTGGCAAAATTCCTCTTGGATGGAAGTTTCACTTTTTTTGCAGGCCCTTTTGTTAGGGAGATGTGCTGTTTCGAACCAGGACTTGGCCTCTGCATAACAGCCACATTTGCTTTGTTGCCAAACTATTTATTTTGGTTGCTTTGTCTCTCTCTGGCCTTATTTTTAACAGTTGACGTTTGCCTGTAGCAGGCAGCTTTTTCAGGTTGTTCTGAAAGGCAGGGTGTGAGCGGGGGGTGTGCACGTGTGCGTGTGTGTGTGTTGGGAAGGTCTGGACCCTTCTTGCCGTTTCTACTGAAGTCCAGAGCCTGATTTGTAAAGTGTCTCTGCAGCTTCCCAGCCTTGGTCCCTCGTGCTGCTGCAAGTCCTGCCTCGGCCTGGGCCAGGTGAGAGGAGAGACTGCTGTCTCCTGGGCTGCTCTGGGTTTCTGGCACAAAGGAAAGCCATGTACGTTCTGTTTGGGACAGGATTAAAAACCAGTCACCTTCTCCCCTTCCCCTGTTGCTGCTCACTCATAAAAGAAGCTCCCACAGAGGCTACTAGTATCTCCCCTGGACTTCCTTTCCCCTCCTTACCTTCCTGTGGCACTGGCGACCCTCACCCTGCGCTCTGGCCCCTCTGCATTGTATGGACAGTCGGCTTGGAGCCTTGCTGCACAGGTCAGCTCGCAGCAGCCGCTCCGGTGCGAGGCTGCTGAACCCTACCTCATCCTCTGGCTTGCCTTGGTCCACCTCGCGGGGATTCGCATCCCCAGGCGTGCTCAGCGTAGCAGAGGTCTCTGCACGGAGAAGGCTCCCGGGCTCTTTGAAAGACCTTCTTAACCATGATATGTTGCACATTTCAAACAGACCAGAAAATACTTGGCACTGTTCGACCGAGAGTATAGAGATGGCCTTTGCTTCATCTTTCTCTTCTGTCTTGCTTCAGCTGGTTTTCAGAGAAGTAACCCATTTTTAGAACCAATGCCTGGAAATGCATCTGGAAAGCAACGTCAGGATCCTTTTTCTATGTCAACTCAGTAATATTAAACAGGAGTGATCGGAAGTGTTAGGACAGGAATGTCTGCATTCAGAGGGTTCAAGATACTGGACTATGAGTCCAGAGAAATTAAAGATGATAGTAAATTTTTTTTTTTTTTTTTTTACATAGAGCATTTCAGCATTAACCAGTTGTTGACTGTGTAGTTGAGAGGTTTAGGCGCTGACTTGTACCAATCATAGTTTAAAATATCACACAAGATCTCTTTTCTTCTTCTAGGGAAATGCAGTGTGTCTAAATAGAGCACAATGATTGTTCAATGAAGTGAGTTGTTGAACACAGTGAAATAAAATCTTTGCTCCCGTTTTTTCCTGCGTTCCTCAGGAGTACAGTTCCTAGAAAAGATCTTAATGCAGACTTAGCTAGGTCCCTCCAAACCTGGAAATATTGCACTATGACACACTACATCCAATTTTGTAGCTAGTGTATAAAAAGTCTAGTAAATGCCCTGGTGGCTGTGTGTGCAACAACAATATTTCTCTTGAGTAGCTGATTTCTGTATGACTGGGAGGCTTTAATATGTTTTTACCTGAGCAGAAGGCTGCGAATGTGTATCGGTCCCTGCCTGCACTGCTGTATTCTGCGTGGGTGTTCTTTGTAGGGCAGGGATGGTTTTGCCATGGGAGATTAATGACTATTTTTTCTATAGAAGACTTGCTGCTGTGGAGACCTTGGTTACATCCCTTGTATCAGAAATGCAGGGAAGAGAAAAATAAACCTGGTATGAGCAAGATGACTGGATGTCTCCTCTTCCTTTCCCTAGGGGCCGGGAAACCGCTGGGTGCAATGCTCCTGCTCGGAGCACACGGCAGAGGGGAGAGCAGAGCTTTGGGGTACTGGTGCCTCTGCCAGGAGGCTGCGAGGCAGGGGAGGGAGGCTGCTGGTCTCTTGGAAATACCTTTTGCCAGGCTGGTTCCTGGTGTGTGTGCTCAGGTGCCCCTGAGAGATGAGCTTCTTGGGGCGCTGCCGATGGGGTGGTACAAGTGCCTCTGAGCCCAAAGGGACCTGGCAGCGTTGTTTGAAGCAGGATTTGTTCTTGTGTCCTGGAATATGCTTGGAGAAGTGCTACTTGGTCCTGCAGGGTGCTGTGACTTCCTTGGTGCCTTCTTGAGAGTAGGGATTTAGGGGGTGGTGAGCCTGGCCCAGGGCAGGTGCTGGAGTTAGCAGTGCTCTGTGCACATCTCTGGTCAGCTGGGAAGGGTGGCTGGGGCCACTGGTGGAGAGGCAACTGGACTGGAGAGCGAAGCAAGATCCCCCAGCGCAGAAGAGCAAGACAGCACGTGTCTCTGTGCTCAGTGCCGATGCCCCGTTGGGCGAGTGCTCTTTCCCAGGAGCTCTGCTACAGGCCAGAAGCTGGAGGTTGGTGGCAAAGCTGTCTGCCCTCGCAGGCTCTGCTGTGAGCGCTGGAACGGGGTTTGGATGGCCAGCGGGGCCAACTCTGGATCTTTGCACCAAGGAATCTTACACTTCTTGGTTTGGGGAGGGAGAAGAGGCGGAGGGAGATGTGGGTTTGGGGGGCAAGGCCGTGCTTTGTATTTTCAAAGCTGCCCTACGGACCAGCCACTGGAGCTGACATGGGGTTTGTTGTTAATATCATCATAATCTAGGCATCGTGTTTCTCCCCTCACCTGGCTCTGGGAGCATCCCTGTAGGAGCGGGGAGCTGCGCTGGCTGCGGCTGCTCCAGCTTCCCCGAGATCAGGTTTGGTTCGCGGCAGCGTAGCCCTTCGCTGACCGGTTCCCCCAGCTTCAGAGCTGCACCGCAGCCTTCCCTGCCCGATCTCACCATGCCAGTCGTGCCACACTCGCCCTGGGAGCGTGGTGCTCGGGGCCAGCCCCGTGGGCGCTCAGGCTTTGCTGGGGAGAGGGAGCTCAGTGGGAGCGAGGGAGAGGGCTCCCAGTCAGTGTGCAAGCACCATTGTTTTGACACAGAGGCATATGGTGCCGTCAGAAACAGCAAAAAGAACCCCCACAGCAGATGCTGCCAAGGCAGAAAGCTGGCAGCGAACAGCCAGGCCTGCAAAATGCCTGCTTCGCCATCTCCGCGTGGCGGGCCAGCACGGCATGGTCTGGCCAGGGCTGGCCCTGTGCATTCTGCTGCGCCACGGGGCTGACTGAAGGTGAAGCCTGACCGTGGCCGAGGCACCTGGACCGTGCACGCACGCTGGGCGCTGCCCGGTGCAGAGCTGGGAGCAATAGCCGGAGGCTGGTGCTCCCTCAGCGGCGGTGCCGGCAGGGAACGGTGCTGGGGTGTCCCAACCGCGGTGGCTGCCGTGCAGGCAGGCCCTGGCCACTGCAGGTGTGTTTTGGGAGCTGACAGCTCTTCTTGCTGCTCCTTTTGCTCTCACAGACTCTCCCAAGCCCCTGACTCACAACACAGACTAGTAATCCCTCCATTTGATACCACTGTTTGCACAAGCACTTGGGCCGTGCCCCGTGCTGGGATAGGTTGCAGGTTCGGGAGGAGAGGGAGGATATGCTGAGCTCTGCTCTCCGCATCCCCGAGCAGAGTGAGATAAGGTATTCCTGCAGCTTATTTTTATGTTTGCTCACGTTTACGGAGACATGCAGCAGCTCCTGCAGTGCATTAGTGACCTGACCAGGTGATGGAGTGCTCAGATCTACGCGGCACCGGCTTGGCACCACCGCCTCCTGGGTAAGTGGTACTTAGCTGGCTGTTCAGAAATGCGCTTTTGTGGCCGTTTGAGGTCAAGTTCTCCAATACTGACTGCAGCTTCACCCTGGGGCGGTTTGAGCACTGGCTACGGCACTCTGCCTATCCATGCACGCCCTGCGGAGCAGCTGTAGCGTCGATGGGGCTCAGAGGTGGGCACTTTCTGCCAGGTTGCAGCAGAGGTAGAGCTGAGGGACCAAGACAGCCCTTGCGTCAAAGCAAACAGGCTGAGTCCGCTTGGCTGATGCAGGGACGGTGGCTCTTACCCTGGGGTGCCATAACCGCACACCCGCCCTTTTCTAGCCACGTCTCACCTTGCTGTAGCACGAGGCGCTTGTGCGGGAAGGGTTTTTCCTTGACCACTTCCAGGTAAAAATGGGCATTTCAGGGGCCTGCGACTGCAGAGGACTTGACCTGATGGCAGACGTGGTCCCTTCTGGTCCTCCAGCTTGAGAGGAGGAGTGCAGGACTGCTGCTGGCTCCCCTGGGGCCGTGCACCCCAAAACTCACCCTTCAGATGCAGCACCACGCCAAGCCCCGGGCTGGGGGGGGGGGCAGCGCATCCTGTCGAGGTGGAGGCACACACATACTAGTCCTTCCTTCTGTGCATTAGCAGAGGAAAAGCTGCCTTCTATAAATTTACATATGACTTGGCAGAATGTACGTTTGTGTCATTTCTGCAAGAGCAGCAGCCGGCTCTGCTGCTTACACATTGGGGCGGTAATAGAGGTGCTTGAGTTATAGTGAAACTTATTTCATTTTACAGCTCCTACAGCGTTAACAGATGTACAGGCGTCTGATCCAATCATGCAGGAAGAGATTTTGGGGCCAGTTCTTCCAGTTTTGACAGTGTGTAAGCTAGGAGCAGCCATACATTTTACAAACAAGAATAAACGACCCTTAGCAACATATGTCTGTGCTGGCAGCTCCAATGTAATCATAAATAAGGAACCCTGCTAGGCGGGAATGTATCTGGGCTCTGCATACGGTCAGTAAGGACAAAGCATCTGCCTTCCTCCCATTATATTAATGAGGTGCAGGCACTGGAATCCCTATGCTGTACAGCTGGATTTGCTGGGTGGGGACAAAGGACTTGGAAAAACAAATGCTAACCGAGAGCAACAGAGTTTTATTTGTTTTAAAGCCTCTATTTCATTTTACTGACACTTCACTCCCGCCCGCTGTCTTGCCAGGCTCTCGTACATTACTGCACGCTGCTCCGTGATCACTAGCAGACGCCAGCTCGGCCACGCTAGAACTTCTTCGCTGAAATCGGTGCACAGGATCCCTGCTTCAGCCCGGGCTGCCCCCTCCGCCACTGGCCTCTGCTCCCAGCCCAGTGCGGAGGGTGCACTGGGGCCTGAGGACCCAAGCCTTGCTGCAGCTTCATGGCCAGTGGCTCTCCTGTGTACCTCGGGGACAGCATTCAGGACAAAAAGGTCCTTTTTATACAGCCGAGTGCTGTACGACGGGGTGGTGAAGCAGAGAACAAACGCCGCGCTCTGTGACCTCTCCGAGGGCCAAAGCGCGGCCCCTGCGGAGCTCTGCTCTGCTGAGCTGCAGCAGCCCACGGGGCTGCGACCGAGCTCAGCCTGATCTACGCTCACTCCTAAATTCAAGCCCTGGCCCACTGCGCCTGCTTAACTGAAACAAGAGTGTCACCCCAGACATCAGCCTCCCTCTGCTTCAGCCCCGCAGAAACAATTGCACAGACGTCTTTGGGTANGGGGGGGGGGAGGTGGAAGCTGTGTGCACCCTAATAAATTTAGCCTCTACATCATGTGAAAGTGTAGTAGCTAAATTTATTTCTCCTTGCAATCAAAACAATACTAGCTTTGGTCCCAAAACAGTAGTGAGATTTCTTCCCCCCAGCTGGAAAAAAAGAAAATACTATAAATCCATCCTGGAGCTGATTTATCTAGCATTCATGAAGAATTTATATTGCAAAGAATTTTATTCAATTAAACTTGAAAAGCCTCTAGATTCCTAAGGTTCAATAGTGATCACTGAGACAGAGCTATCATAAAACTGGATGGCCTGTCTGGAGCAGGCATTGAGAAAATGTCTGATGTGACATTGCAGCTGACGGTACAGTCCAAATCAAGAGCATTTGTCATTGGGATGGGTTACAGGCTAAGGCTTGGAAAATTACTCTGTGAAAAATGTGCATTAACAATAGCCATGAAATATCTGTTTAAAAAAAACCAAAAAGGGTGAGTAATGAGACAGCGGTATCTATTAGCACCGGGCATTCTTCACTCTAACCCCACTCTGATTAAAAAGTTAACACAAAAGCCAGAGTCTCTTTCGGGAAGCAAGTGTAAGGTTGTTTCTACTTAAATAAGCTGCATGACTGACTGAAAAGCTCCCGCCACTAAAAGAGGCACCCTTGGTGCAGGACAAGCACCCTCGATGTGCGATCACCTCACTGCCTACAGGTTTCCACGATACTCCTCCACGCAAGGAGGGGCAGACTTAAACCACCACGTCCGACGTATTCTTCCCAATTACATTTCCAAGCTGTAAGTGTCTTAAACTGCAAACCTGCGATTGTCCGTATTCTCTACACAACGTGGGTAGCAAGGCGTTAACTCATTCAGCTGGCTGTAAAGTACTTGTTTACATACCGAGTACGGTTTTTTGGGTCTTCAGTCCATCACGAAGCTGGAACAGAGGACGTCTTCTCTGTCAAGTACTGCATTCTGCTGTCGTGATGTTTGCGGCCAGATTCTCCAAGCTCTAGGACGTGCTCTAGTCTGCTCTGCTGAGGGCTCCGTGGCGCTCCCGAGGTCAATGCGGACGTTAACGTGTGTGAGATATGAAGCCCTCTGGGTGTTAGCCTCTCTCTTCCAACTCTAGCTGTCAGCCGAGGAGGCACCGGGCCCCCGCTACTCATCACAACGCCTTTATCTGCAAACTTAGTGACCTGAGTGGTCCCCAGTAGACAGATACTCAAACTAAACAAGGGCTCTTCTCCGTCAGCTGGTACCTGCAGCCAGAGGGGGATGCTGTGACCAAACTCAGGGGGGTCTGTGCGCTCAAGAGGGGCAGCTCCACGTGCAGTTAGCCCCAGCCACCTAAACAGAGCTTAGAATCATCAAATCATCTTGCCTGCACATGACCTGTAGGATTTGGCCCTTCCTCCTTTAATCCCTCTGTCCTGCGTGAAGTCCGTTCCTGGCAGAGGACGCACTAGATTGTCAGCACGGAGACATTCCTGACGTGCATAAAGAGAAGCAGCCAGAGCCAAAGAATTCCTGGTGCATTCCTGTAAATCTACACAGCTCAGCTTCAGCCAGGGCTGATGGATCGAAAGCAACTTAAAAAAAAGGCACGCTGGGCTCAGTATTAAAGTATGACAGTTAAGGGCCCTTTGGTACAAGTAAATCACATTTATTATTTCAAAGCTTGTGGACAGAGTTCCTGAATCTCTACACAGTTGCTGTTCTGTACGAGCATTATGACTTACAAAGAGAAGCTGATTGTTTTCTCTTCTTCATTCCTCAGAGTCCTGTCAAAGCCTTTCCACAGCACCTGCCGCTGCCCAGGGAAATGAAGACATCTCTAGAAATCAGCTGTAGTTCTTTGAAGTCTCCTGCCTCAACTCCAACCCCAGGCAAACAGTAACTCTAATGCCATCACCGCGGTGTTCTACAAGGGGTATTTGGATAAGGCCCAGTGAACAGAACAGCTGTGTTCCTCACAGTATTTATGAACAAGGTCCTACTTATTTAAGCTGGAAGTTCTTGGCAGCTCACATTTCCAACCCAGACTTGTTCTCTTTCCCTTCCTTGATGGAGGAAAGCAGTCTGCTGGATTTAGCTTCCCATGATCAAGGAAAACAAACCTCCCAGCTCCCAGTTACGGTTCAGGCTTTACATATATTTTCTCTTCCTTCCCTTCCTTCATTGCAGCGTAACGTGCCAAAACGAAGAGATAGTCGCTCAGTCTGGAAACCAAGGGAAAAGCAGTGAAACCACTTCTCACATCAGGTGCATTTGTATCCAGCAACGCACAACTACAGAGCAAAGCACATCTGATTACAGCACAAGACCTGCAGGTAAAGGAAGGCAAAGAGAGACCACACAAGAAGTGACTTCCAAAATGGCCTTCAATAAGAAAGTTGACTGCCCCCTCAGCACCGCAGCAGTGTCTGTAAACATACAGGCCTCACAAGAATACTTTTTAACAGGCTGCTTGTTGAAACTTCAAAGATCTTATTCTAGAAAGGAAGCTTCTTGAGGGGTAAAACCCCGCAGTTTTATGCCAAGACTAAGGGAACAACACCGGGCACACTTCAGTAGTACACAGTAAGGGTTTGGGATTTTAGTTTTTCTACCTGTTTAAGTATTTGGCCACGTTTGGATCTGCTTCCCCTGCTTGTACTAAAGGAACCACGCTAGAAAAAGAAAAGGAAAATTTTAGTGTATTTAACTTTCTAGCTCAGAATGCCCAAAGGACTGTGATTTGCTGCAGCACCAACCTTCACACCCCAACCTCCCCTGGAGTCCCAATTCTAACTCCCCACAGCACATGTGAACGGTTTCCTTCCCCAAGAGGAATCTGTGGTGGCTAAATGATGCAACTAATTTTTGTAACTGTTCTGGAGGACTGCAGCTCCAGTCCTCTAATGGATGCTCATCAGTGGCTATCACTGAACAAGGGCAGCAATTTGCAGGATCCTTATCTTTTTGTGCAGGTAAACAGCAACCCTTTTGTTGAGGGAACAGAGCTGTTCCTTGCCTCCTGACTGGTGTACAGCCCTCTTCCTAGCTTTCTTTTGACAAGACACCACTGACTGTGATGTTAGTTTTTTGAAGATCACGCCGCTCCAGTGTACCTTGTCAGAGCAGCAATCCTCACAGCAGAGCACACCCACAAAAACACCTTCCTGCACGTCAGTGGCTTCAGTGAAGAACCCCCAGCAACTTAGAACTGCTGATGAGCACGTTCAGGCTAACACAAGAGACTCTGCGTGGAAGTGATTTACATAATGAGCAGACAAGAGTTTTCTTCTACAGACCCTACCAGGGGGAGTTTTCATCTCCCACAGAGAAGCAGGACAAGGTAGGTGTGGGCAGTAACATCTTAAGCCACTGAAAGCTTCCCTGGATCTCACACCTGCCAGTGCCCCAGCTTCCATGTGTGTTAGCCTACAAAATACAATTAGCAAACCAGATACGAGCTGAGCTGAGCTGAACACGTCGATGCAGCTCAGCATAAACCTGTCTGTTCTTTTTGAAGTCCTTAGCTCAGATGACCCAGTTCAGGGGAGGGAAGAGAGGCTGCTTTTTGCTGACCGCACTCCTGGAATTCGACTAATACAAACATACGAAGCTTGACTGAGGCTCTAAGCGAGTGCAATACAGCTATGGTTGACTGCTCTGACTGCAAAGATTTGCTATCGTTGTAGCATTCTGATCACCTTTTATCAATTTTATTCTGTTACACTACAGCCAACACTCACCACCTTTCAGCTCGGCGGCAGACAGCTCGGGAAAAATGGAGAGCAGCACTGCTTTTACCTCCTGACTGAAACAACAACGAAACAGCGCATCAATGTCTGCTAACAACAGATATAGCCATCCGCCTTATTGTATAACTGCAGCAAAGCTTATCACATCTCACGCACACATGCAACTGAACCCTATGTCATGGATAGGCAACTGGGAAGAGATATCTGACTGGAGTAGGATGTGGAAATTTAACTCAACCAGGTCCTTCTCTCTGCTTTTCTTTTGGTATTTGTCCATGCAAATAACAGCCTCACAACCTGTTTTCCCACAGCAAGTGGTAAAGCAGATTTACCCTAAGAAAGTGAGCTTTCTCCAGTCAGCGAGCGGCATAAGCAGTACCTACTGGCAAGATGAAAGCTCTGAGCGGAGGAAGCTGCTCTGAGTAACTGTCAATCCACTGCTCCAGCTCCAGAACTGGCTTCTCACTAAAAGATGTTCGTTCTACAGAAGGAAAAGAAGACTCATCTAAAAGAAATGCAGAAGTGATTCAGGCTACAGATAGAGCTCTACTTTCACATTTCCTGGATCCGTAGGTCCAAAGAAAGCATCCCCAAAAAATCCTCCTGCTAGAGCAGGGGTGGCTCCCCATACAGCAGCTGTGGCTGGGTGTCAGCGTCGGTGCAGCGCCTCAGGCCAGCTCACAGCGCTCGAGTCACACAAACGCAGCAGCTTGTGGGACCGTGTGTGACTTCATTCAGCACCCAGACACGCATGGCGGAGCAGCCCGTGGGCAGCTCTAACTGCCACACACCGGAACAGCCTCCCCAGTGCCACTCTAGAAGGACAGCTGTGATTCAAGAACTGTTACCCCAGGAAAGGTACAGTGGGGCTTACTTAAGTGAGCCTCCCTGGCTGAGGAGAGAGGCGTCGCGATGTTGGAGCCCACATCCTGCAGCATACACTGGACCTAGATGTGGCAATCAGGACAAAAATAAGAAGCGCTTTCATTAACCAGCCTTTGATGCTCCGGTAGAACTGCAGCAAGCTCTGGGAGGCGACAGCTGGTTGTGCTGATTAAAGAAGATCCTACCCTTGTTGTTCATCATCCCCCAGCCTACTGGCAGGGGGGATCAGGTAAATGCTCCCTAATTGCTTTATGAGAAGCCAGATTAGCGCATGTACTTGTTTTCACTGGCACATTAAACCACCCTGGCTGACTTTGCAGAAAGCAGACTGGGGTGCGCTCACATAATCCGTTTGCTGGTAGCACACCGAACCAATAACCTCTGGAAGAAAGGCAGTGACAAACAGCTGCAGACAGCGCTGGCTTGATGTCACGTCCACTTCCAAGAGGGGCATCTCTCCACAGCCCCGGATACTTGAAAGGCAGTCTGGTAAAGCTTTTTAAAATCTCTGCTTAGCTCCTTCTGCGTTCTTGTGCACAGCGAAGCTAATGAGCAAAGCTCACAGACTGCCATGACGGGACCTGTCTCCCACCATTGCGCCCACGCGGTTACTTTGCCCCGACTTCAAATCTGAGGCTATGTGACAACAAGACTTGTGCCCATAACCATGTACAGTAACAGGTCTCAAGAAATCTAGAGATGTGTTTGTCCGCCCAAAACTAATCACTTGATCTACTGGTTTCCTTCTTGGTTAAAGAAATTTATTTCTTAGAGAGAAATCAAGGGCCAGTGTCTCAAGTCTTTATTTCTTTTAATACCAAATTTATTAAATTCCTGTGTCAGTGGGAGTACTGTGTCTAAAATCAAAGGGTTTAAGAATATGTTTCAATAGTGCAGATGAAGTGACTGCACTTCATTATTGTTAATGACAAGGGGAGAATTATCATTAATACTCACTTTGTGAAGTTGTGCAACAAACGTGTGGCCCTTTTCACTGCTAAATTCACCAGCAAGCCTAGGTTAAAAAAGAAAAGAGTTAGATAGAAATGAAAAAATTACCATGATTGTGCATATATGTTTTTCTGCATGAAAAACACAGAATTTGGACACTCCTGGCTGCACCCTCCAGAGAAATTTGGTCTGCAGCGTATCCCCTTCCCTCCTGCTGGGCGGTGGGGCTGGGAGAACCGTTCTTAACGGAAGAGGGTGCCCAGAAGACCCCCCAGAAGGGGGGCAGGGCGGTGTCGCTAGGCCTTTGGGTGTGTGGAGGGCCCGGGCTCGGCCTGCCCAGGGCCAGAGCTCCCTGGGCTGGCGGCCACTTCCCCGGTCAGCATGGCCACCCTGGCAGGACACGGCTGGGCCTCCACGGCCCCTCCGCCCGGCAGCGGGAGAGGCTCCTGGGGCAGGGGCTTACCCGATGGCCGAGCTCAGTTCGTCGGTGGCTCCCAGGGCTTCGAAGATGCGGTCGCCCTTCGGCCTCCGCTCTCCGGTGAAGGTGCTGGAGAAGCCTTTGGAAAAGGCCCGGGGAAGGGGCTCAGAGGCCAGACCCGGCCCAGCGAGGGTCGGGCCGGGCTCTACCCCGCGCTCCCCACCCCACCCCCCCCGGACATTACCTGCATCTCC
>VYZV01041016.1:47911-78759 GCA_013401275.1 Pandion haliaetus | reverse complement strand
GGAGTGGGGCGGCTGAGGCGGGCGCGGTAGCCCTGAGAGGCCGCGGCCTGCTGCGGGAGATGGGGGAGCGGAGCCTGGTGCTGTCCGCCCCGGGGAAGGTGATCCTCCACGGGGAGCATGCCGTCGTGCACGGCAAGGTAAGGAGCCTGCCGCCGCCGGGGGGGCTCCGGTCCGGCTCCCCTCCCCCTGACGCCGCTTCTCCTCGCCCGCAGGTCGCCCTGGCCGTGGCGCTGGACCTGAGAACCTTCCTCCGGATGAGGCCCTGCGCTGAGGGCAGGGTGTGCGTCCGCCTGCCCGGCGTCGGCGTCGTGAGGAGCTGGGACGCCTCCAGCCTCCAGGCCCTGCGGAGGGGGTTTGCAGGCAAGCGCCGGGAGAAGAAACCGCTCTCCGTGCGTCGTGTGGGGCTCTCGGTCCTGCTCGGCGACTTCTGCCCGGTGTCTGCGCTGGGACCCCCCGCGGGGGGGTTCTTTGCTCCTCCTGCGGAGTGTTGCTGGGCCTCGTTGTCTCTGACTGCGCTCAGTGTGTGTTTGACTAAAGTGTCCCAGCATACTGCCAGCTCGGGCACCCACAGTCCCTCTGTGTGCCTCTTGTGACCTGCCTGGGGCTCTGGTATCTGTGAGTGGCCCTCGCTGTGGCGGCATGCTCCTGTTTCAGGTTCCCAGGGGCTTGTTCTAGTGCTGCTGTAGCTCAGGCAGTGTTCTAATACATAGGGGAGGGACCTAGCCAGGGCCCACATCCAGGTGTATTACTGACGGGGGGCCACAAAGGAGTCTCTCTGAAGCTGAGCCGAGTTGAGGGCTCGGGGAGGGCAGTGATACAGGCCCCGTTTTCCTGCCTCTGTGCCCCATGCTAGCCCTCACTGGAATTTCTGCAGCATCTTGTACTGGATGGAGCCCCTGACTGGTGGTTGTGCCATTTCCTTCCGGAGGACCTGGTGTGAGCTCCTGTAATCCTCATGAACGCCATTTGCTTAGCGGAAGGCAGAACAAAGTCTGCTGAGTCAGAGCATTGGTAACCTCTCTCAGCACTGACCAAAAGTTCTCTTACACTGATGCCTGCTCCTGGCCGTTTGGAGTCCAGACTCATGTGAAATGCATCAGAATAGCCACATTCATTAATAAACAGTTCGTGACTTGCCAAGCTCTACACAGTGAGGGATGGGTGCACTGCGAAGTGTAGGCAAGGCGACAGTTGCTGTAATGCAGTGCAGGTGTGGGGTGTGGAAACACTGGGTTTTAGGAGTGGCTAGTGGAGATTTTGCTTTTATTTTATCATGAGTCCTCAGGTAGAAAGTTTGTAGGTGAAATCTGAAATTGGCTCTTTTTGCTTCTGCCTACTGTAACAGGAGATGTTGTTCTTGTAAACACTGCTTTCAAGTTTAACAATTCCCTGGTTACTAAGTGTTTAAATTCTCCCCTGCTTGCTTCCATAGCTGACTTAGATTCATCAAAGTCCCCCAGCGTAGAACAGCTGGATACACTGAAAGAGTTTGCTGGAATCGCTGCCGGAGCCTCAGCTCCCGAGAGCCTTGCTACTCTTGCCTTTCTTTATATGTGCCTGGCTATTTCGGCTAAGTATGGGTAAGGCTCTCTTCCTGCCCCAAAATAAACATGCTGTCTTGAGTGTTGTTCACCAATAATTGCTTCTACAAGGTCACAGGAAGAAACCAAATCTTTGAGGCAAAACGAGGAATTACAAGGAATGTCACTTCATTTAGGTTCTGAGCACCTCAGGAGACACTCTTCAGACCTGAGCTGTTTGGTGGGTGAGGTACCCCAGGCAGGTGGGCTGGGAATCATCTGCTCCCGTTTAGGCATCTAGCTTTGAGGTGCTTAAGTCAAGAGCTGTTCATCCCACCCTTCCTGCACAGTCAACAGCAGCAGACAGACGTCCCTCCCTCCAGCAGGCAGCTCAGTTCATCCTGGCTTAGGTTAGAAAAACTGCTACAGAGGTGAGCTGTGAATTCATTGTCTGAGCTAAGTCTGATCTCTCCTGTGGGCTGCATCTCCCTGAAAAGATGAGAACTTGGGGTAACCACAGCTCAGGGCTGTTCCAGTTTCTAAACCTGACCAACACTGTTGATGATACTGGTGTAAGTTACTGCACAGCTGCTCAGGGCAGTGTCTGATACAGCACTGCTTGCTGTTTTAAGCCAAGTCAGAACCTGACTTCAGTATTCATAGCAAAGGAATAAAGGCTAAAGAATTATGATGTGTAGCTGCATCATGTTTCGCTTTGCAGTCTCTGAGTTGCTTGGCGATAGCACTGGGGCTGTCATCGGCCTGCTCTGAAAGCATCGGTTCATAGTTCCATGTCACTCACCAGCCAGTGAAAAGCTCTCGGGTTTGATGTTAGGGTCTGTAACACAACCCGGGTGCATTCAGTGGAGAAAAGGGGCACGTGGGCACGGGTATGTGCGTCTTTCATCTTCCCCATCAGCTTGTCGCTCCAGTGGGATGTAACTATGCGGTTAGGGATTTGGGATATTTATGCTTTATTTAGAAATATGTTTAAAATCGTGTTTACAACAATCTTTGAAGGGTCTCTTTATGGTGCTACTCAAGTATTTAGTTAGTAAGTGCCCCTGCTAGCAGCTTGACAAGCTGTGCTAATCATAGATCCAATTCAGCAAGGCTTTGTTCTAGTACAATGGCTTAGCAAGGCTACTCAGCTGTGCTAACTGAGCACTCATGAAGCCCGTGTGTGTCGGATGCGTATGCATGTGCTGATGTTGCCAGTTTTCAACCAGCTTTTCCTGTGATCGGTCCTAATTGGCATCTTTTGCCTTTGAAATGTTGTCTCAAGATGGAATCCAAGGTTGTTGTGTTACATCCTGTGTGTCTGTGTTTCAGAGATGTTCCGAGTGTGGACATACTGGTGTGGTCTGAGCTGCCCACGGGAGCCGGGCTGGGTTCAAGTGCCGCCTATGCTGTTTGCTTGGCGGCGGCCCTGCTGACGGCGTGCAGAGCCATCTCCTGCCCTCTGAAGGAGGGAGAGTCCACAGCCAGGTAACACAGCGGGGAAGCCTCCCTGCCTTGGGTGCGCGGCTCAGGGCAGCTCTGCTCTCTGTGCCCCATCTTTCCTTTTACCTGCACAAATTCTGGCACTGGCACCTCTCTTCCTCTCTCTGGCCAACTCCTGGGCTGTGGCCACAGCGGTGGCACCCTGAGCCCGGCTCCTTTCCCTTCTGCCCTGTGTTGCCAGCAGCGGAGGCGTGCCCTGTCCCAGGGCTCCTACCTGTGAGTCAGGCGTTTACAGTTCGCTTCTCCTGATAAGAGCAACTGGATGCAGAGACTTTGTAAAACTTGCACCATTTCCCTTGTCTAGTGTAAGATATAGATACTTTAAAAAAAAGCTTAATTTTGCCAAGCAAATAAAACACTTTAATGTGGTGAATTTTTTTTAACCTATTTCCTCTCTGTCCCTGAGCATCTCCAGGTTTTGCTTTGAGTCCTCAAGGAGTTGAGGATCCTTTCTGGTTTTTCTACGTTTTTCACATGAATTTTTTTCTGCATGTAGTACATTTCCTCCTGATCTCCTGCCTGAGTTTCCCCTTTATCAGTGGCTGGTGAAAGGGAGTTTCTTTCCTTCTGCCCTTGGGTTGCTTTCCCTTGGAGTTCAGTCTTGAAAAACTGGTCTGCTCTGCTCTGTGTCTGAGGAGGCTCTGTTTAAAGATGCGTATCACAGCTGGAGTGGCAGAACCCTCTATTGTGCGCTGGGTGCCAGGTGCAACCCTTTATGGTTGGCTTCTGCGGATTTTGTGTGGGACTGAAAGTGAGACAGCAAGAGAGGGTGACTGTGCTCTGCTTCAAAAGCAGAGTCTGCAGCCTGATCCAGAAACACGTTCCTAGAGCAGAGCAATTTGTACGCAGTGCCCAGGCAAATCTCCCAAATAGTCACACGGCATGAGAAATGAAAGGCCAGTTCCAAACCAGGCAGCGAGGATGTCTTCATTCCCTGCTTGCGCTTCTTAGCTTCAGCTTGAATACAGCATAATTTTTTTTCTTCCAGCTGGCGTGCAGAGGGGTAAGTGAGAGATGGGGGTGTCAGACTTCAGAATGTTTTTGCTTAACGTCGCAAGAAAAGAACAGCGTGATATAATGACTCCTGCGTAGAGAAGAATCGCAGCCTCTGAAAGAGGATTAAAAACAAGTGGTTTACAGCAAACTGCACTTCTATTTTGAGTAGTGGTGGTGTGAGCTGTTTTCCTGAATGCTTCACAGATTAAATATTGGCAAGTGAAATGAAAGGTGTGTGGAGATGGATAAAGACATTCAGCTGAGGCCCAGGGAAGCAGGGAGTTAAAAGGAAGCAGCTTCCAGATAGCAGGTGGCTCTCAGAATTTCTGCCTTGCCTTAGCAGTGGTCAGTGACTGTTCTCATTATTTCCTGTAAGGCTGTTTGATGCTTTTCCAAAATCCCTGTTTGTGCCTCTGCTTCATCATGTAATACCTATTCTGGGCCCCATATTCTAAAAACCTGTCGAATGCACGTTCTCACTGCACCAAACACCAGCTCTGATCTCTGCAGAACATCACTGATGCTGGGATATCTGATACCACTGTGCATTAGGCCATTTGAACGGTGGCTTGGAACACACACTTTGTGTCTGGACTGCAGAGCAGGCAGCGCTGTCTTGCAGGGGAGGGTCAGAGATGTGTATTTGTGTGCCTGTGCGAGTTGAAGTGTGTTGCGACAGGGTGCAGGAGGGCTAGCTGGCTCCCTGTGGACATTGCGCTTCCCTTGGGCTGCCAGGGTTTGAGATAGTCCTTCAGCATGGAGTGAGTGAGTGGGTTTGAAATAGACTGGCGAGCGGTAAAGCTGCAGCCAGCGATTGCTTTGTAACTGGCAGCTCTGTGTTTGCTTTTTGTATTGCTACAGCCTGTTAATTAGTATTAGTAATGTATGTTCAGTGAGGGGCCTTGATCCTTGCTGAGTCTGACCCAGCACCAAACTCTTTGTGCCAGCATTTAAACTCTCAAAGTACTTACCAATTTATGTGACTGCTTTTAAGACAACGGAAAGAACTGGTTTTGTGTTTTTAGTATAACACCTTCTGGATCTGTGTTCGGTTCCCGTCTGTGCTCTAAGTGCCGGCACCCAGTGTAGCTTGAAGTGTTAGGAGTTAATCCCTAAAAAAACAAAGTCTTTGCTGGAGGTGGTGTCGTTAGAACTGATTTACTTTTTGACCCAATTTGTGAGGCTTCTGCAGCTGAGCAGCTGGCAATTGGAGGCTGAAGTTGCACGTTTGAAATGCAACTTTTACTATTCTGTTCTCACATCACGCCTTCTGCGACTATAAATACACTGTCCTGCCTGTTGGTGAGCAGGATCTCGGGCCAAGATGTGTGGTAACACGCAGTGTTGGGGAGGTGGGGATAAGTCTGGACTCACATTCAGTTAAATTTGATCTTTGCTAGGCCAGGGCTAGGATCTTCTCCCTGAATCTGCGCCCTCCCTCGCCACTGGCCTGCAACGGGAGCACTGGGTAGCAGTTGTGCCCTTTGTGCTGTCTCCGTCCGTGGAGCAGTGCCAGTTCCCCTCACGGGGCTGGATGTGTTTCTACATGCTGCCAGGCAGAAAAGAGCTGAGTGCCAGTTAGGTGCTGGAAACAGCAATGCCTGCTCTCTGCTGAAAGAACGCAGCGCACAGAGGGGCTTTGCGGTGCTGGGGCTTCCCACAGCAACTGGGTGCCTTGTATGCTTCCCACTGCTTTTGTATCTCCTGTGGCCTCTGGTGCCTCTCTCTGTCACTCCGCATGTGCTGGTTTCAGTTGTGTATTGGAGTAATTTTCTTGCCTTTCAGGTGGACAGAAGAAGAACTGACTTTGATTAACAGCTGGGCCTTCCAAGGGGAGCGGGTGATCCATGGCAATCCGTCGGGTGTGGATAATGCTGTTGGCACCTGGGGTATGTGTGTGTTTGCCGCTCTGCGGCACTGAATGTGGGTGCTGAGGAGAGGCTGACAGGGTGGCGGAGCAGCAGACGTCTTTCCATTCTCCGCTGCAATGTGCAGCAGCTGCGGGAAGGTGGTGAGCAGATGCCACAGGTTGCATTTCTGCAAACAATAAAGTTTGGTTGGGGTTGCCTCGGGGACACCGGATGGAGCAGGTTGCCTCACTGCACTGAGGTGCAGCAAAGGGAACAGAAACTCTCAAATTATGGTCCCTGGTTTGACCTGAGTAGAGGGAGTCCTTTTCTGTCTCTGTTTGCCCCATCTGTAAGCTGGGACTGGAGCCAGCTGGCCTGTTGGGAGACTTGCTGCAGTAACACCAGCGATCTGTGTCCCCCAGGCAAGTGCTGTGGGGCAGAGACCCTGTTGCAAAGAACTGATATTTAAACATTCTGGTGCGAACAAAGAGACCTAATCCTGTCGCAAGGATGATGCAGTAGAAAATGCAGTTGGACAGCTGTCATTTAGTTTCAATTAGCAGAGACTTCCAAGTGTTTTGGAAGTGTCCTTTGAGACTTTTAATAATCTTTCTAATGAGACCTAATCGCAATGCCCCTGTAAAAGTAGGAGCCAAGTGAGACATTCCTTCTGGACAATGAAATTCCATGCTGAAGGATGGCTGCTGACATGAGTGCACACGTTCAGTCCAGTTTGAAACCTGTGTGCTTGGCTCTGCCCCAGGGAATCACTGCTTGATTCTTTTTTTCAGTAAAGATTTAATGCTGGCCAAACTGTTTGCTTTTTAAAAAGTAGTAATGTGATCCCAGACTAGAGGAGAGCAAAGAGAAAGGCATTGGGTTAACTGTGTCCAGCCAGACCCTCTCATTAAGTCAGCAGGGTTAGGCAGATTCATGCTGTCTGAGAACATGGTTCATTTAGCTGGTGTTTCTTGCAATTACTGTCATATGCTCTGGGTGAGGTTCTAAAGATGAAAGACCTTCTGCCTCTTACGACACTGTGTTATCTCTCAGCTCACTGTGTACTGAGACAATGCATGTATTTTACTTTAGGTGGAGCCCTGAGATACCAATCAGGAAAAATCACACCATTAAAGAGGTATTATTTGAGTTTAAAAATAACAGTTGCATACAGTGGGTGGAATATGTCAAAGAGGCATTGGGTGGATCTCGTAGGGTATGGGATTGATGGGAGATCGCTAACAGAATGGTGGAAGGGCTTTGTAGCCAGATTTTGCCATGGGTGTGGGTAGCTTGAGTGTTGTCTTAGTTTGGGGTTGATGAGAACCGTGAAATGTTTGGTCATTATCTGACATTAGATGAACACAGCACAGAGGATCAATATTAATTTCATGGCCTTATGGGCAGCAGGAATGGGTCTGCTCCTGGCAGCAAATGACATTGCAAGGAGGGGGAACTTTTTGCTTACCTGGTGGTAGGACTGTGTGAAAACCAAGCTGCAGAGACAAATCCATGTCCAGATCCTGCATGTTCCCTCTGCCTCCTGCCAATGAAGTATAATCTGACTCCATTAAAATCTTTCACAGTGCATGAAATTGCTCTATTAGCAGTTAATGGCTACTGCTGGCTAGTCTCGTAGATAGTATTTCAAAGGAAGAATCTTGCTTGAAAATCATGGATTTCAGTAAATACGTTGCAGTGCTATTTATAGCACTAGTACAGTTGTTCCTTGTATCTAAGAGGAACGAGCCTGAACCCAGCCAGCACTTAAGCACCTGCTTACCTTTTTTAAAACTAATGGGACTCCTGCCTTGGGTGTCCTGCTCAAATAGGCCTTTTGAGGCAGAATGAACTGTAGCTGTTTGGGCCTTGGGAGCTGCTGGGGGACTGTGAAGGAGAGAGGCAAGGAGGTGTCTCTTGTTGCTTCCAGGGTGCCGATGCTGAGGATCTTGCTGACCAACACAAAAGTCCCTCGAAGCACCAAGGTCCTGGTGGCTGGTGTCAAGGAGAAGATTCTGAAGGTGCGGCGCCTGCCTCGTTGCGGGGTTGGAGATGTGTGCTGGTGCAGGGTGGGGAGATAACCCTCAGGAGCTCAGATCTGCTCGTGTGGGACTGCAGGTCTCAGGCATCTCCTGGGAGGTCCCTTCTGTGGTCACTGCATTCCTGTCTGCTGCTAGCTAAGGCCCAGCTGCCCTGGGAATGGGGGTTCAGCTCACCTCCTCCCTTTCTCCAGCATTAACAGGGCTTGCCACAAAAATCACCAGTTTGCAACCATGAAAAGAATAGTTCCTTCCTCTGGCCTGTTTCCCTCTTCCTCCATTTTCTGCAGGTGGGAGCAACTTAGCATTGCCCTGCTCTGCAGTGGGTTTTTCTGTGAATGAGTAGCCCCAAGTGGGGTGAGGAATTGTCCAGCTCAAAGAGACTGGGTCCCCTTTTATCACAGTGGTGTTAGAAGACTACCGAGCAGTCTTCTCACATCTTGCCTTCCCCCCTTCTCAGTTCCCTGCTATAATGAACCCGGTGCTGGACTCCATCGATGCAATTTCTCAGGAGTGCCAAAGTGTTCTGGAAGTGATGCCTGCAAATCCATCACCAGAGTATTACCCTGTGCTGGAGGTAAGGGGCTTGTTCGCCAGTATTTTTAGACACTGTTACTGTTGAATATCAAAATGTCATTTAAAGAACATTAGGTCTAAGAAAAAATTTGATAGCAGGAAATGTTCAGTTCTGAGTGAAACCATGCTCTTTGTGTGCTGCTTTTAGTGCCCTTCCTGGAGCCGAGGGACAAAAAATGCTGCTGGTGTCTCTCCACAGTGATGCACAGGGAGGGAGGGAGTGGGCCTGGTGCTTTGTGGACCTGTAGCTCTTGAGGTTTTGTTTCCCTTTGCTGAGAAACGTGGAGTGAGTTCAGGCTGCGACGCTGCCTCCCTACGCCGTGGGCCAGCCACGCTCGTTCTGGCAGTCACTGCCTGTGAAGCAACTGCTTTGTCATTGCCAGGGCTGGAGTGAAGAGCAGAGTGCCCAGCAGCCACTGGTTTGTGATGGGAGCTGGCTCATAATCAGTCCATTTCTCTGCGCTCATCCTGGCTCCAGAAAATAACAGAGTTGTGCCCAGAGCTGACCTGACATTGATGCATGAGGTGTATACAAAGATCTGTGTTTGTCTTGGCTTTGTTCAAAGTAGGAGAGGCTGCTGTGGTGGGGGGAAGCATGCTTTCAAGTGGAAGAAGTTTTCTGCAGTGCTGAGAGCACTGTAATACTGATTCATACAACCGTGGGGTAAGGATGCGTGGCAGTCTCCCAGCTGAGGCAAACCTGGCCTGGCCATGGGTGCCAAGTGACTTGGATGGTCAAGAACCATTTGGTGCCAGCGGTGCAGTTCCTTGTTGGCATCTGGATCCCTCCCCTCGGCTCTCCTGTGAGGAACTCTGCCTGTCCTTGCTCTCGCTGGTGGTTGTTGCCTCCACAAGCATGAGTGTGCTCCGGAGGTGCAGGAGAGGGCTCGGGGGTGGGACAGAGAGCTGCTCTCCCAGCTTGACTTGAGGCAGCAGTGTAGGGCCGCTCTGTGAGCAGATGGTTGGTACGGCCTTCTCCTCTTTGCTTCAGGCCGTGTTGCACCTCGCTGCATGTGGGTGAGCTGCTGCTGGGACTGCAGCAAGCACAGGAAGGTCTCCCATGGGATTCGTAGCGGAGTCCTTCTGCTCCCTTCACACCAAGAGGTTGGTGGGTTTCTGTGCCTGTCTGGGTGGGCTGACCCTCATGAGGGCTGAGCTGGTATCAGCTGGGGGAGATCTGGAGTCTGGTTGCAGTGCAACTTCAAGCAACTCCTCTCTACCTTAATGCATTATTGCTCAGACTGTCAGAAGTATTGGGAGATGGGGAAGAGGAGGGCTAATTGGAAGTATGCTTTGAGGTCCTTACATGAAAGATGCCAAAGCAGCCTTGTCTACAATGCCTGGGAAGCAATACTGCAGTGAGAGGGTTTCTGTCTTGAATCTGGTGTTTTGTCTTGTGCTTGGATTGCCCACAGAGGCACAGCTGATTATATGCAGCATATATATATATATTTGGCTGTTTCCGAAATGTGCAGTTCTGGACAGCATTGTATCTGAACCATCGAACTAGTCTACTGTGTCATAAGCTGTCATCCGACTCCTGGCAGATTTTGGATCAGGGGATGACAGGTGTCTTGGATCATCATAGACAGTGCTGTGCCCTCACTGAGGCATATAAAGAGGCCTCTAGATGGACGTCTGTCCAACGCAGCCCAGAACTCGTGATATATGCACTCTGCATGCAACTGGCTAATTCATCTCCTCACAGTTGTTTAAATGCAGTGCAGAAATGCTCTGGAGAGTGGGGGAGAGGGATTATTTCTGCATCGTCCCTTCCTGTGTGGTGTTGGCAGGAGACCCGTAAGGAGCTGAGGGAGGGTGATGTGACTGACAGCTGCCATGCTGTAGCGTGGCTCCCGCTGCTCCCTGTACTCAGCATTCCTCCCGACTCACCACGAGCTGCAGGCAAGGAAGCGCTTGGTGGCACCGGCTGGAGGAGGGAACACAGAGCTCCTGTTAGGGAGCCTCTCTGGGACTGGTCCCATCTCAGCTGACTCCCTCCTTGTGACACCCGCTGGGACAGCGATGGGAACAGCTGCCACACGCCGGGGAGATGATCGAGTCGTGGTGTCAGACCAGCATTGTTGAGGACAAGCTTCTTCCTCTGATGGTGCTGATGAGCTGGGAGGGCACTGCAGTGTTTGGGGGCCTGGTGTCAGTTCCTGGCCCTGCTCTAGGTTTGCTCTGAGTGTGGGCCAAGCCCTTCCCTCTGTTCCTTAATTCCTCACCTCTAGTACTGGGAGGAGAGAAGCTGTAATTCCCACCTCTGTGTGGCGTTGTCCATCACTTGGGCCATTTGGATTTTGCTGCCGTGGCAGCTTTCTCCAGGAGCAGCAGGGTTTGTGGCTGGCTGGGACAGCGTGGCAGAGATGCACTTGCAGCTCACCAGAGCTGGGCAGCTCCGCTCGGAGGGCAACCTTGCTTGGAGAGTGGCTTGCGCTGCTCTTCCCTGAAGGGTGGACCCTCTCGAACCCACTTGAGCTGGGTGCCAGATTCCCAGTGTGGTGCTGTTGAGAGGCCCCTTGGCTCGCAGCCCAGGCCCTGCCCTCGAGGAGAGAGAAGTGCTGCACAATGCAAACAAGGGGAGGTAACTCCACATCGCCTCTCCAGCAATGCCGTTTCGGACTTGGCTGTGTCAGAAGTCCCCTGGATTTAGTTACGCTGGATGGATTGCAGGGCAGGGTGACAGCCAGGAATGAGAGATGCTGGCTTAGTGCCCTTCCCACGGCTAGCGAGGTGGCTTGCGCAGTCTCCTGCTCAACACTGATGTGACAGGGGAGAGGTGAAGCAGTCGGGAGGCATCAGGGAGCTCTGATTTAGCACCTGAAATAAGTGTCTGCTGGCAGCTTGCGGCGATCGGGATTTTCTCAGGAGGTCCAGAAACTGTTGTACTACTGTCACTGCGGTGGGCAGCAGCAGCACAAGTCATGAGGGGGACAGGGACAGGTGAGCAGCCCAGGGCTCAGACTCTGGTCTTGACCTTGCTGCCCAGTGCTACTGAGCCCTGAGACATGGGGGTGGCTGAACTCCCTGCAGAAACGAGATGGCTGTGGGGGGGGTGGCTGGGAAGGCAAGGCAGCTCCCCTGCACCTCGCTGGGGAGGGAGCCATGGCTGTGAAGAGCCTCTGTCACCATGCATGCTCATCTCATGTATGTGCGGTTGCTTTTAGGAACTCTTTGATATAAACCAGCACCACTTAAACGTGATTGGAGTCGGCCATCCCTCCCTGGACAGGCTGTGCCGGGTCACAGCGTCCCACGGCCTGCATAGCAAGCTGACTGGGGCTGGTGGGGGCGGCTGTGGCATCACCCTGCTGAGACCAGGTCAGTAACCCTCTGCTTGCCCTGGGCATCCTTCCTCCCTTCCACATGGCCCTGCCAGGGGGGTCAGGTTTGGAAGCAGAGGGCTATGATGCTAGCCCTCATACGGCTGCGGTGGGATGTGAAGCCACGTCATGAGCGTGGGATGGTGTCTAGAAGAGCCGCCTGGCAGTGTGGTTTGCAGTGTTTCGTACAGGGGCAATTCAGTGCGTTAATTTATGTGTGTCAGATCTTCAGGGCATTGGCCCTCTTCCAGGGGGGCATGTGTTCAAACCTGCAATGGCCCGTTTCAGTCTCCCTGCAGTAGCCTAGCTGACTAACTGGCTGCTCTTGCCTTCTTCTTGGCAGACACCTCCCCGCTGGCCGTGGAAGCAGCCAAGCGAGACTTATGTGCCTGTGGATTTGAATGCTGGGAGACCAATATCGGGGCCCCCGGTGTGACCCTGCACTCCTCCTCGTCTTTAAATGCCGAAGTGCTGCACGCGCTCTCTGAGAGTTAAGCTTCTGCCTCTGGCAAGACTGAGCTCTTGGCACCATGTCCTCGGAGCGATAGCTGTGCGTGCCCTGATGCCTGGAAACTTCTATCCCGCTCTCCTGTGTGGCTGAGGGCCTCTAGATGCGGGTGCGGAGCCAGTGTTGGCTGGCTGTCACTGGGAGCAGGGGCTGCGATGAGGACCTGGGAGCAACTGCTCACACTTGGGCTAGGTGCGAGTTTGACCCAGGCTCTCAAAATCCTGTTTTGAATTTACTTACTCAACTGCTGTGCTAATCCCGAGGGGCAGGAGGAGAGGGTCTTGGCTGGTTTCCAGCATGGATAATGACACTTTGCTTGGTTCTGCTGCTTCAGATGCATGTGGTGTCTCTTCCTTTCTCCCCTGGTGTCCTGCAAGGGTGGGCAGCGGGGACTGGCAAGGTGGGTGTGCAGAGAGCTTTGACATTTTTGGATGAAAAGCGCCTTGGCAGCTCAGGGCTTGACACTCAGGTCTCCATTTCTCCTGGACTGTGATTCATGGGGGAGAGGAAACCCTTAAATACAGCTCTTACCTGCTACTAATTAAGAGTTGGATAATTAAAATGAAAGATACAGCCCAATGCCAGTGAAATTATCACTATTATCGCTCTTTCCCATAATCTCTGCCTGGGCTGATAAGCAGCGTCCCGTAGCCAGACTCTGGTTTTTGTTCACATGCTCGAGGTCTGGTTTTAAGTAGGAAAAAAAAACCCAAACCACCTCCTCCAAAACTGACCATAACTTGCAATTGGCAAACTAGAAAAGCTAAATGCATTTAAACTTATTACACAAATGTAAATGCAGTTTTTACTCCTGAAATTTTAATGAGTCGTACCACGGAACTAAAGGGAATTGGCAGGTAAGTGTCTGAAGCCAGAGTATCTTGAAGTAATAAGCTGACTCTTAGTGGTTGTGGTCTCTTCTGTACCTGCCAAAGAGATTTTATCATTGTTCTGTTTGTCTGGGTTTTTTTTAAGTGTAGTTCTGTCCAGGAATTGCTTCATTCAAAGCTGAGTAGTAAATTGGCAGAGGTGGGGGAGCTTGCCTTCCTCTTCCACTGCAGGAATAAAAAAAATCAAGTGCGAGAAGTTGAGATGTACTAGCTCTAAAATCCTGGCATCATGATGACCAGCTTTAGTTCACTGATCAGATGTAAAACTGTCTCTGGTTTTAATAAATTGATGTTTTTTTATGTGCAAAGTGTTCTTTGATAATTATGCTGGAAACAAAAGGAAAAAAGTAGCTTACGCTGCTTCAATAAAAACAGGTTTCAGATGCTGGGTTTCTACATGTCTAATTACAGTTCCAATTTGCATCCAAGAACAGCTTTACACTAATCACAAGTCAGAAAGCCTGATAAATAATTTACCATTTTCTAATACAGTGTAATCAATGTGAGTATCTGGAAGCGTGTTGACTCTATCACCGTTTAACTGTGTCTGTAGTTTCTGCTGGTTAGCACAAAGAAATGCCAAATTCAGTGCAGAGAAACTTCGCTTCAAAACAGCGTGTCTGGGGTTGATCCTCATTAGGTGCTTTCCTTGGAAGACGGCCTCGCGCTTGCGCTACGAGTGCTGGAGGAGTACGGAGGAAAGGAAGGGAATAAAAATTGTGATTTGCTGGTTTAAATCATAATTAAAATGGGTGATTCAAACAGACCCACTGGCCAGCTCAGTGCAGGGGGCCTCTTCTTACCGCTCGTGTCCTTCACTGAACAGCCGAGCGTGTTGAGCGTGCTGTCCCTGGTTCGGTTTTCATCTCCTAGCTGTGGCATGGCAGCAGCTGGAGCCCTCGGCTCTACCCAGAACACGCGCTGCGGGATCCTGCGACCGGGGATGCTTTTGCCTGCAACCTTTCAGCCTTCTCTTGCCGGCCTCTGCTTCGTTTGTGGGTGTGATGGAGGCACAGAGGTGACACACAGAAAGACGGTGGCTGAGCCCGGCAGCCGAGCTGTGCGAGTGATCTGAATGGTGGTGGGGCGCGGCGTTGCGGCACGCTCGGCGGGTGCAAGCTCCCCTTCCCAGGAAGGCTCCGGCCGCCTCTCGTCCTGCTCCGCTCCCTGCCGGAGCGGAGGTGGGTGATATTCCCGGGCTGAGCGAGGGTTTCTGGGAGCAAGCTGCCCAACCTCGACAGCTGTGCCAGGAGGGTGACGCTGGGCTGGGGTCTGTGAGACTGCCCTGCTCTGCGCTGCCCCTGGCCCAGGGTGAGGTGGGCAGCGGGAGCGCTGCCAGGCAGGATGCTGCCTGCCCTGACGCCGAGGCTTTGCCGGAGCCGAGCTCTGCCTTCCCTGGGCCGTGGGGACCAGAACTGCCGAGGTCAGCTGCTTGGATTTCACACCCATCTGCAAGCATGGGAGTGCTCGCTCCCTCCTTTCTGTGTTCCTCCCTCCCCGGCTCCATCAGAGCCTTCGCAGGGGCCTCGCTCCAGCCACTGTGATAACTGGAGGGACGTTTGGCACGTACCCGACCCCAACTTTTGTACGGGAATCGCCCCTCCGGTTGTAGCAACTTGCAACCACCTCCTGCGATTCCTTGAGCTTTGCACGTCCTCTTTGCAGTGGGGATGTGGGGGATAAGGGGGACCCCATCCCTGCCCCTCGAGCAGCCGTGGGCAGCAGGAGCAGCTGCTCCCCAGGACTCTCGTGCCCCTTGGGGGCACGGTGGGTGCAGAAGGAGGCGCAGCCCTGTCTCTCCCTGCCGTTTGCTGAGTTGGGAGCAAAACCAAAGCACAATTTAAGCCCAGTGAGCATGTTCTCCCCACGGAGTCATCCCTTCCTCTCCCCTGGCCACATCACAAACACACGAGTGTTTTCCCGTCCGTGTTGCCCTGTCTCCTCTCTCCGCTCTCGTTTTACGGATGTGCAGCGGAGCAGCGATTGCTGCTGAAGGATTAGCTTGGTAATTTGGCTAATTTTTCTTGAGCTTCATTTTTCACGTTATGAGCTTTGCAGAAAGACTAACGATCTTGGGTTTGCCTCTAATAGCCAGCGCGGGAACGGGGAGGGGAAGCTGCGCTCCATCCTTTCGCAAAAAAACCAAAAGGATGCATCGGGGAGCGTGCCGGCCGCCCCAGCCAGGCTGGCGTGGGCGAGCGTGGGGCTGCAGGCCGGCAGCACTGGGGGTGACGGGGGGCTTTCCTCCGCTGTGGGACTCGGCGATAGTTGGGGGACACCCGTGTTTGTTGCCAGCAAGAACACCGCCACTTTTTTTTCAAAAAAAACCCTTTCAAAAATCTTCCTTTTCCTTCGCTGCCCGTGGATGCTGCCAGTGCACAGGACAGCATCGTCGCCGCGGTGTCCGCAGCGAGCGGGCAGCACCGGGGTGTCTCAGAGCGTGCCGTTCGGTGCCTGTCGGGGCCCGGTGGGTGCTGCCCGTCCCCTGCCAGGCACAGATGGTATTTACTATTTTTTTTTTCAAATCCATGTCAGCAGTGGCTTCTTTCTGCTCCGGTGAATAGATGCTGAAGAGGCAGTGACATTATTTGAGGTAACGGAGAGAACAGAAAAAGGGTCAGTGAGAGAGAGGAAATGTCAGCGCGCAGCCACGGGGCGGGGGGCTGGGGTCTGCTTGGGACCCCCGCGGCTCCCTGCTGCTCCTGGGGTCCCTCCTGGGGCCAGGGTGGGGATTGGGGCCGGGAGACCCCCTCCTCCGCACGGCTGGCAGGGCTCAAGGTTGTGCGTCGCGTGCTCGGCTCTGCGCAGGGAGCCTGGAGGGCTCGGGCCATCTGGGGGTCCCCCCTGGGGCTGGGGGTGCCCCAGCTGGGTGCTGCCCCCTGCCCCCAGGGACTCCTGGACGAGCCAGGACCTCCCCAGCACCATTTCGAGGGCCATTTGCAAGATCTTGCATCTGCCGCGGCGGAAGGGCTCCCCTTGCCCTCTGCCACCCCGGCACCGAGGATTTTGGGGCTCCCTCCTTCCCGGGGTCTGGCCGGGGCTCGGCACCGGGCGTGCGGGGTGTCCAGCTGCGCCCCGGCGAGGCGAGCGCCCGCGGGGAGCCCGTCCCCCCCGTCTCTGCCTTCCCTCTCTCCTCCCGGCACGCTGAAGGTTTTGAAAGTTAAGTATTACCGTCTGCTTTGTTGTTGCCTAACTACGACAGACAAATTGAGAACTAGTTGTCAAAATGTCAGTGCACAACAAATCAACATTCAAAATGAGTCTCAGCGCTATGTGGTGTATAATTAAAAAAAAATCCTTTTTAGAAATTTCAGCAAGCGTTGGCTCCGCTTTATATTTGTCTGTGTGATTAATAAAGGCAGCTAATTTTCAGACTTTAAAAACAGCTAGAAAATAGCTCCTAATTACATATTAGGTTCCAAGCGGCCCCCGCTGAGCGAGGCTGGTATTGGTGGGCCAGAGAATTTGGCAGGGGCTTAATTACATTCTGAGCATCATCTAATTTTAGTTAAATGTAATGTAATCAGCAGCAGATGTCTGAAATAAAATATGAATTATGAATATGATGAAATTTCATTCTTGAATAAAAAAGTAATTTGCTATTTAGTTCATTAAAGTCGCAGAGGTTTATTAGGGAGCAGGTATACGGTGCGGCTGGGTTGTGTTAAAATGATATTTCAGAGAGAGGAGGAAATTGCATTAAAGGTGCTAAAATATTCTGCCGGGACGATGCGCCGGTTGGGAATTAACATTTACAAAAATAACGGAGCCCCTGGGCTGCCGCCAGCCCCCGCTGCCGACAGTTGGCTCCGGAGCTTCTCATTTACGCAAGGTGACGTCCCGCATCCCAGGATGGTCCCTGGGACCCGCTCCCGCCGTCCTGCCCCGGGCATCCCGGGGCACATCCCGGCTCGCTGCCCTGTCGAGCTCAGCCGTTTCCCCCGTTATTTGGGGGAGGAGGCTCTGGTGGGGACGAGAGCCCCCGGCACGTCCCCAGTGCAGGCATCCCCCAGCCACGCTGGTGCGGGGCCATCGAGCCGGGCTCCGTACGCCTTTTTCCAGCTTGGCCGGGACAGCGAAGCATCAATTTGCCCGTTGGCTCCGGGGCTGCCGCGGCAGATCCCCATGGGACGCCGTTGCCTGGACGTCTCTCCCCGCAGCATCCTCTGCAGTTTCAGCTCTGAAGTTTAAATTGCTTTTCTCTATTCCTTGGTGGCCCAGACTGACAGATAAGCATCTTCTGGAGAGGGAGAAAGATGGCGTGTTCATTATTTCCTTGTATTACAGATGCTGTCATTTTAATCCCTCCTGGATGCCGGGAGAAAGGCTGTGGCTGGGCACCGGCTTAGAGCCCTGCCCGCTTCCCACATGTAGTCTCCAAAGAAAACCCCGTGGCCGATTCCTCCCGCACGCAGCAGGCGAGCACGGAGGAAAGCCCTGCTCACCGCAGCATGCCGGCAGCAGCAGGCAGCATCCCCGTCTGCCGGGTCCCAGCGGCTCCGGCATGATCGGCATGGGCGATGCTCGGTGGTGAGCTCCGGTCCCGGTGCCAGCACGGGTGCTTGCGGCGCAGCCGGGCTGCCACACTCACTCGCGTGGGTTAGCAGTCCTCCTTCTTCTATTCATCAAGGGCATGACAGCTAAAATTCATTTGAAGATGAAGAAAGTGCCGGCTAATCCTTTCTGTGAGACAGTGATAGACTAGCGGCTCGGGAAGAATTGCACAGCAGTAATGAAATTAGGCTAAAACTGCTGGCGGATAGCAGATAATTGCCCTTGTCTGTCACGAGGAATAACATCTCCCAAATCCAACACAATGATTGTTAAAGTTGCAGGAATTTATTTTATTTTATTTATTTTACGGGTTTGGGTTTGGCTTTCCAAAGGCCTTTCCTGGAAAAAAAAAACATGAGCGGAAGCTGCGTGCTTGCTTCCCGCCTTCCTTGGGCGCTTCCGCCACCTCCACCGCTGCAACTAGTTAGCCCTGACGAAGCAGGCGCACGTGCACCATCGCTGTGATGCCGAGGACGCCCCGACACGGGACCCTGCTGGGGGGCTGTTCCCGGGGAGCAGGAGACGAACCATCCGGCACGCTGTGCTGCCACTCGGAGCCGGCACCGTGGCTTTGCGGGCACGGGGAGTCGGTGGCGGTGCTGCTGCCGGTCCGTCCCCAGCTCCGGCTGGCCTTGCCGGCAGGACCCAGTGCTTTCCAGGAGGGGATCCGTCCCCCAGTGCCAGGGTCCTGCCTGGCCCTGCCTGCCCCAGCGGGACCTGCCTGCACAGTGCCGGCACTGGTGCTGGGGTGGGTGCCAGTGCCGGGGTGGCCATGCAAGCCCCAGCACCACATCAGGGCTGACCACCAGCCATTTATTTCGTAATTTATGGGGGGTGGCAGGCAGCACAGCAGGAGTGAGTGAGTGCACTGGCCGGCGACTGCGATGTTTTATACGCGAGGGCTGGCACGGGTAATTTACTGCGGCCGGCAATAACATATTTCACTTTCCGTCGCCCAGATGAAGATTACTTGTGTTTGAAAGTGCCTGAACACACACTCAATTCTGCTTAAACGCTTGCGGCCAGCCGAGCGCGGATCGGCCCGGCGGCACGGCCGGCTCAGCCCTGCGATGGGGTGGCATGGGGATGGGGATGGGGACGGGCTGGACCGTAGCCCGTGCACCCATTGGAGATGTCTGCGGCGCTGGGGAAACCCACCTGCGAGCACCTGGCGTGGCGGCTGGAAATATTCAATGCACCTTCCCTGACATTTAATCCGGCCGGGCGAGGAGCTCCGTGGCATTTCCGAGAGGGGCTCGGGAAAGGTCAGGAGGTGGAAAAGCTTGACAGGGTCGGTGCTCTCACCTCGCCCCGCGGCTCCTCCTGATCTCCCCAGGCAGCTGCAGCACAGACACCGCATCAGCTGAATATCGGCTGCCAATGGCCGGCACCGGCACGTTGGGAAGCGCCGCGTGCTGTCCCAGGGACGCCTGAGCCACCTGAGAAATGGGTCGGCACGTACGGAGGGGGGTTGACATCTGCACCTCCGAAAACATCCCGGCGAGAGGTGGGGTGCGGAGGGCAGGAGCTGGGGCTGCGGCTGGAGGTGGGAGCGGGGAGCTCCTGCGCCTGGTGCCATGGGAGCAGAGCCGGCTGGCAGCTTGGCAAGTGCTCGGTGGAGATGTAAAGTGCCTGTCCCTGATGCTGGAACAGCTATAATGCTTTCTCTCCATCTTTTTTTTTTCCAATTAGCAGGCCTAACATCCAGCCAGGCGCGGAGGATGAGGGGCTCAGAGCGATGGGGGGGGACCTGTGGCGGGGCTGTGCTGCCGGGGCCTTGGGACCGTGCAGATCCCAGCTGTCCCCAGCCCATCACCATGGCTTGGCTTTGCTCGGTGGCAGCCTGGTTTGGGCACGATGCTGCTGGCACGGGGCTGGGACCGGTGCTGCTGGAGAGTGGAGAGCCGGCACGGCTGCTCGGACGTGGCCATGGGCATCCTTCCACGTGGGGGATGCTCCAATGCAAAGAGTAAAAGAGCAATGCTTGCTCTGTGGGCTTTTTAAACCCTGCTTCTCCCTCTCCTCCCGAGGTCGACCTTGTTCATCACCTCGTCCCCTCGTGGTGTGCACATCTGCCAGCAAAACGTGGGATTTCAGCAGCTCCCCGGCCGGGGAGAGGTGTGCTGTGCCCCGAAATAACGAGGAGGAGATGACGCTCGCTTCAGCCTCCAAAAGCAAAACATAGTTGTGATGCCGATGCCGAGGTGTGAGCGGAGGGGCTGGGGAGCCCGCGCCGGGCTGGACCCCATCCAGCTCCCACGGCCCTTGCCAACAGCCCCGGGCAGGCTTCGGCTGGGGGCAGAGCCGAGGTGGTGGTGCTGGGACCCACAAGGCTGCGCTGGCCTTGCTGAGCCCCCCCCCAGCCCCCCTGGACCCCGCAGAGAGGGATGCCGGGACCAGGGTTGTGATGCTCTGCACACCGGCCTGGGAGCTGCCGCTGCTCCTGCCAGCGCCGGTGCGTCTCTCCAGCGCTCCCCGGCACGGCGCTTCCGTTAATGGATGCTAATGTGTCACCCAGCCCATTTGTCTTCATTTGGTGCCAGCCAGCAGCACGCAGGGATGCAGCCAGGACCGGGCACGCAGCCCTGCCACCCGCCCCGCACCACTCCCGGCACGGCTCAGCCCCTGGCACCGACGCCAGGATGTTAGTGCTGCTGTGACTGGTGCAACCAAAACCGGCCGATGACGCCTGGCCCGTTCCCATGTGCGCATCCCAGGGAGCGTTCCCCAGTCGCTTTGCAGGAGTGGGGCTGCCAGCCTGAGACCCCGGCAGGGCTGGGGGGACCTGTGGGTGAACCCCGTCATCCGCCGGGCAGCCTGCACCTCTCTGTGCCACAGTGCCTGCCGAGCCGGCGTCCTGGCATCCCCATGCCAGCACCGGTGGGATTTCGGTCTGGGACTGAGGTGGGGAGTGGGGGGCATCGAGCTCTTGTGGCGCTGGGCTCGTGGGATTAAATGGGAGCTGGGCATGGATTTTGGGGCACGGCAAGGCTGGGCTGGGACGAGCTGGCCCAGAGGCTCCTGTCAGCTCTCTGCAGTCACCCGTGGCCACCGGTCATCCTGTGCCCGAGGGGGACCACGATGCTGCTGCTGCAGCCTGCCAGATTCCAGGATGGAGCCTCTCCACTGGAGCTGCTGGTGGGTAATTTCTGATTAAGGATTACTGTACCATCGGCTTCAGTTTGATTGCAGATGTTTTTAATTATATCGTATAAGATCGTATTATGTAATTGCATTTATCTGATTGAAGCCTTAATTGTAGGATTTCATAATGGTATGACTGGGTAAATATACCATTGCGTCTGTTGTCCCCCAATGAAAATTAGGTGCTTCATGTCTTTATTGCATTATCCTGGAGAGGAGTTTAAATTGGGAAGAAAGAAATTAGGAGAGAGAGAAGAAAGGAAAGACGAGTTTGTCCTCCCAGTCCTGGTGAGCGTGGTCCCCTTCCCGGCACAGGGACACACGGGATGTTCCGCAGCACCCGGGCTCTGCTCTCTGCCGGCTGGAGCCGCCGGCGGCTGCCGGAGCACCGGCTCCTGCCCGAGCATCGCCTCCGGCCGGGCATCCCTGCCCAGGGACAGCCGGGGTGGGCAGAGCAGGAACTGCTGAACTGCCCTTCACCTCCGCGCTGAGATGCAGCCGCCTGGGGTTTCCTGCGGTGATTTTTTGCAAGATCGATGTTGCAATTATCATTTGGTTAATGGCGGCTGGTACAATACATTAAGGGCGATTACAATTAAAGAGCAGGAGGCTGGGGAGGCGCTGGGCCATCGCCTCGCAAGGTGGAAGCTGCAGTTACACCTGATGGGAGAACCCTGATACGTTCCCCGTTAGCGGGAGCATCCTCGGAGCACAACCGGCCCCGGGCTCCATCGGCCTTTAATAAGCAGGTGGGGGAAGGTGCTGCCGAGGGGTGCTGGGGCCAGAGGGCAGCAGGTGCCGGTGTAACCGGGAGCACCGTCGCGGTCCCTGTGCAGCCGCCCGCTGCTGCCTTCCAGCTGCTTTTAAAGTAATCTTTTTTTTAAGGAGTGGAAAGATGCACTTATGCAAAATTAATATTTCCATTAATAACGGCGCGCAGCAAAATAATTGGAAAGCCCTCCACCTTAATTGCGGGCCGCACGGTTCCCGAGGAAAGTGCTAACGAAGTGCTTGCGAGGGGCTCGTTAGTGTGGCGAGGCGGGGGAGGTCGAGGGCTCTGAGCCCCGGCGCACTTGGTGCACCTCCCGCCGTCGGGGGGGTCCCGCGTCTTTGCACCTCCCTGCAGCAATTAAAGGGAGGCTCAGGTTTTTGTCGGAGCCTTTTTTCCGGCCATAATCCACAACATGTGGTTTGCACGGAGCCTCCTGGCTAATGGGTTTAGGATTACGGGAATATGCACAAATCCAGCGTCTCGCTGTCACTCTGCTCGGCGCAGTAAGGTGATTTCATTAGGATTTAGGTTTAGAGAAAAGTCTCTCTCTCTCTCTCTCTCTTAATATTATTTTTATTCAATTACATCAGCAATTCATGAAACTTCAAAGACGTTTCATCAGCGCAACCCAAATGCTGCCGGATTGCGCGCTTGAAAGAGGGGAAGAGAAAGAAAACATAAGCTGCCACTTTAATGGAATTACTGAAAGGGGCTTTTTAATTAAAAACAAAGGTTGGGGATGAGGTCTATCCATAATTTAGTGCTGCTGGATGTAATATCTGCTGGTGGTTTAATTTTAATAAATGTATGTATTATTAACGGTGCGATCTATATTTTCCAAGCCAGAGGAAGGCCCAGCTGTCCCCGCAGGTACGGCTGTCAATATTTGTGCCACGGGGCTGGGCGAGGGGATGCTCGGTGGCCACGGGGCAGGGGACAGCGACAGGGATGCTCCCGGTGACCCCCCCCAGGTGCCGCACCGGGTGCTGGAGCTATCGCAACCCTAACGACTTAATTACCAGCTAGCACCGGCATGGATTATTTAGCGTGACTCTATCCCCTCTTTTTGATGATTTCCTCTTAATTGGCCTTTATTAATGAGACGTGACCTCGTCCGGCGTGCTGGTTCCTCGCCACCATCTGCCGGGAGGACGCCCATCCCGCCCAGGCGTGGGACAGGGATGTCCCCAAGGCCAAGGGCAGCCGGGTGGTGCCTGAGGGGGGGACACGATGGCACGCAGGGGTCCAGCTCGCTGCCCGGATGCCGCTCTCGCAGGGATGGCCATGGGGCAGGGGGATGGGGGGGTCCCCATCCCTGCACCGCTGCGGTGGGGTGGCACCCACCCAACCCCCACCCCCGCCATCCCCTCTGCCAGCTGACGCGTGCTAATAAAAACAAATTAACTTGTATAAGCATTAATTTTCCAGCATCCATCCATCCCGGCCTCATTACAATGGCGATCCCAGGAGCCGGGGGTTTGGGCATATTGTAATGAGGCACATGCGGTAGTAAAAGTCCTTCTAATAGGATTTATTTACTGTAATTGTGATTCGAGGCACAGTGCCATCGCCCGGCAAGCCGGCGGGGCCGGGGAGGAAGGGGCATCGCCACCGCTCCGCGGCGAGGCTGGCAAACTGCCATAGCCGAGGTGGGGGGAAGGCTCCCGGGAGATCTTTGGGGTCCTGGGGGGTGCTGGGGGTCCCACCGGCCCTGGGGCACGGGGCAGGGGCTGTCCCTGCAGAGCCACCACCCCCTGCCCCTCATTCCAGCAGAGATTTCCCGGAGGATGGACACCGGTGGCGTGGTGATGCCAAACTGAACACGAGCCCAAATGGGTTGTGGGGGGTTTTTTTTTCCCCAAAAAGCCGGGAAGGTGCTGCAAGGAGGGGTGTGGGATGGAGGGACCGCGGAGCTAATGAGGTGCTGATTGGCTTCCCTGCAAGACTAAATACGGGGGGCACGAGACCCATTAAACCTCCCCAGCACCATGGAGGGGATTTGCATGAAGCCGTGGCCTCCCCGGCCCCCCCTCACGCCGCCGCGGATTCATCCTGTCGGAGGGCGGCTCACCTGTGATTTCATTAAGGGAGAGGTGAAAGGGGAGAAATACAATTCAAATGAGATAATTAAAAACTCAGATTAGCAATTACAGGCGGCACGGTGGGCTGCCGGCGGGCGCTGCCGGGGTCTGCGGAGGGGAGCGCCCGTCCCACTGCCCCCACCACCGTCATCCTCACCGAGAACCGCCCTGGAACTTGCCATTGCAGCCGCTCGTCCCGTGCTGGTGGCCGGCGGCGGGGACTGCTTGGAGCCCCCCAGGGCTGGACGGATGCTCCTCCGCGTGCCCCTTCCCTGAGCATCCCGCCGGGAGCTGCCGGGCGGGTTGTGCCGCCGTACGTTGCCGGGGCGCAGGGTCACCCGTCGCATTTTGGGGTTTCCCGCCAGAGCTGGGCTGCAGGAGCCGCTTTCGTGGCAGGCGGCTCCCCACCGGCACCGTGCACGGCACGTCGCTGTCCTCCTGAGCCGAGGCAGCTCGGAGATTTGGGAGGCGAGAGCTGCTGCGTGGTCGGAGGGATGCTCGGGCGGTGCTGAGGCCACCGCTCTTGCATGTGGTTTGGCTGCCCGGCACACGTGGCACCGGCATGCGCCGAGGAGCAAAACCCAGATCCCACCGGATCCGATCCCGCCGCCCAGGCCTGCAGCGGCATCTCCGCTCCCGCACCGGCACTCAGCCCAGGCACTCGTAACGCGCTTCGGCTACCGGAGGTCCCCAAACCCGCTCAGGACTCCCCGGAGGAGGGAGAGGAGCCAGGAGAGCTTTTCTTTTGCTCGCACTTCATTATTGTTGCTAAGGAAACCTCTTCCCGGGATCTCGCCTGGAACACGTCTGCCTCGGCGGGGCCGCACATCCATCTCACCGAAACTGCCCTGAGAGCCGGAGCCGGCACAGACAAAGCCTGGCATGGAGGCGGGAGGCTGCGCGGGGGCCACGGCCATGGCGGCAGCACCGCGGCCTTGCTTTGAACCGTGGCCGGGCGCTGGCGGGGGCCCAGCCGCCGCAGCCGGCTGTGCAGGGATGCACCGTAGGGAAAAGTTGGCAGGGATCGTTATAGAAGAAAAATAATAAAAATAAAAATCCCCTAACCACCCCCAGCTCCGACTAGCAACAGGACGAGGAGTTTGCAGCCGTGTCCTCTGGCACGTGGCTCCCAGGGCTGGCACGGCAGCGAGGGTGAGCATGGCCGCCGCACTGGCCGCGGCGGCTCGTCCCCCTCTCGTTTCACCCCGTCACTAATTTTGGTCCCCGGCTTATGCTCACGGCTGTGGGGCGAGCGCGGGGGCAGAGCCCCGGCCCTGTGTCCCCCCCCGCCCCCGGCTGATGCTTCCCACTGTAGCGAGACGAGTTCCCATCGTTAGGAATAGGCAACTCGCGCATTGATTTGTGGCTTCCTTTTGATGCAGCAAGAATTTATTCCTCGGGAAAGCGCTTTCTACAGCCGTCAAAGGATTATTGATGGTGTTGAACTTGCTCGCTGCCCTCTGAATTGCAATCGGCCCCCCGGTGCGGTACGGTGCCCACGGGATGGTGGGGGGGAACCGGGGCACCCCGCTTTTGGCACGGCGGTGCAGCCAGGCTCGGCCCATGTAATGACTGCTGGGAATTGGCCGCTGGGCTTTGGGAAAAAAATTAACAGGGCCAGCATGGCTATTGTGCATACCATCGGCGGTGTGGTGGACCTGGCACCCATCAAACCCGGTGCCACACCGGCACCGCCATGAGCTCACGGCATGCATGGCTCCGTCCCTTGTCACGCAGCTGGTTGCACTCGTTCGTGCCACCGGCTCATCGCACCCCGCGGGCCAGGAGCAGTGTTCGAGCACGACTTCCAGGTAGGAGCTGCCGGGAGCCGCCGGTGCTCTGCCTGCCGCTGCCACCCCCCCACCGCTTCTCCGGGGATGCTCCCAGAGCCCTGGGGGTGCCCGGCCCCGGCGGGGTCCCCTCTCCCCTCCTGCCCTCTGGCCGTGGGACTGGGTGGCCCCGGCACAGCGAAGGCGCCCGTGGCAGTGTGCAAACCCTGTGCCCGGCAGATCGGGGCCGTGGCAGCACCCGGCGGCAGCACCGCATCCTCCAAAGCCCCATGCGGCGGAGGGGCCTTTTGTCTCACCCGTGCCAAGCCACTATCTCCTCTTCTCCTCCTCTCTTATTTTTTTCCCTGCATTCCTCATTAAAGAAGACTACAGATTTCCCAGCCTGTCTCCTGGTTTTATATTGAAAAGGCTAAATGATATGCTGACACCTTAATTATACCCCATTGTCACAATGTAGCATGGAAGTGGTGTGAGTGATATGAGAAGAAAGGGCTGCAGCGTGCGTGGCAGCTCCTTTGATTCGCGGTGGCAGGTTGGGAACGACACAAACGGGGGCTCGCGCCAGCATCACCCCCACACGCGGCATCTGCAGCCCAACCGTCCCGCCGGCCGCCGGCGTGCCCAGCCCCACCGCCGGTGATCTGGCATCACGCGTGCCTGAGGACGGGCGGATTTGGGGGATGCGGGGGGTGGTGACACCGGCATGGGGACCCTTCCAAGGCTAAGTGATGTGACCAAGGCCAGGTGCCACGGGTGGCCCCAGCCCTCCCAGCCACCCTGCCCGTCCCCTGCCCCGGGCTGCTCTGCCAGACGAGGGCACAGGAGGTTTCGGGCCACGGCTGCTGGGAGCGGCGAGGCTCCCTGTTTGGCAGAGACCCCAGCCAGGCAGAAATGTGCCAATTAAGCAATTGCTCCTGATTAGCAGGGGCTGGGAGAATTCATTGTGCCCAGAGAGCGTCACCCCCTGCTACACACCATGTTTTTACAATCAGCATCGGCTGAGCCACGGCAGTGCCGGCACCCAGCCATCCCCGCCGCCGGCGGTTCCGTGCCTGGTGCCGGCTCCCACCGTCGCCAAGGGTCTGGCAGGCGGCGGCGGTGGCACACGGTGGCCGGCTAAAAATAAACCCTGCGCTCACCCCCTTCTCCTGGAAGTTTGGAGATGTTTAAATGTCTCCGGTGCCTATCGTCACCACTGTCACGGGGTCGGTGGCTCTCCGGCTCATCCTGGGCTTGCCTTTGCCTTCTCGGCAGCCGGGTGCATCGCCTCGGGGTCGGGTCGGGGTGCAGACAGGGTCAGGCCGTGCCTCGGCGGGTGCCAACCTGTGCGGGACCCCCCAGCTCTGCAGGACCCCCAGAGAAGCAGCCTCCCCCCCCCAGGGTGCCCTGGCCGTACCCCGGGGGCTCGTACTTACCCGGTGGGAGGGTGCAGGTGACACCCCTGTCCCCTGCGAGCCCTCGCTGCCCCCCCTTCCCCACCACGGCTGGGGGGACAGGCATGACTCCCCGCAGCACCCGTGGTTCGGGCCATGCGTCACCTTCCTCCTCCTCCCTGCGCTGCCGTTCCTCATCAGAAATTCATGCTCCCGTTTAAAAAAACTCCACTCGCCGGCCCCCATTGCTCTCCTGCCAGGCAGGGTGAGAGGAGGGACAGCGTTCCCCGAGCGGCACGGTGCAGGGGTCCTGCGCTCGGCAGGGACAGCGGTGCCACCAGCGTCCCCCTCCGCCTCCGGCCCCCCCCAGATACCCACTTCACCACCTGGCAAAGCCGGCCGGCACGGGCACACGGGGCTGGGACAGCCCGCCGTCGTGGTGAGAGCACCTGGCAGGGACGAGGATGGCGGCAGCAGTGGCACGTGGGCAACCTCAGTGGCACACGGTCGGTCCCCTGTCCCATCCCACGTGCGCCGAGGGTGGGAAAGAGGAGAGGGAAGAGCCACGAAATGTTTTCCATTAACAAAATGTTACCTTTTAAAATGACATGATGTGGGAACGAGACATCAAACAGCCAGACGGATTGCCCGACTGAGAGGCACTTTTCCATACGCGTTCAGCAAATGCATTTGTTTTTGAAAATGAAGTCCCGGGGGAGCGCAGGCGCGGAGCGGGGAACTTGTTCAAACAATTGTAAATGCCTTTGTACGATAAACAGCAGAGTCAGCGTCGCCAGAGCTGCTCGCACTCTGACAGGGTAGCGTTGCAGAGCCGGCGGGTGACACACAACAGCGGCACGACGGATCCCGGGCACCGCGGGCCTGGCGGCTTCACCGGCATGCCCCGTGTCCCAGCTCCCTATCCCTGCTCCGTGTCCCTGCCTCGTCTCCCGGCTCCCTGTCCTGCCCTGTATCCTGGCTCGGTGTCCCTGCCCCGTGTCCCTGCCCAGCAGACGGTGGCTCAGGCCGGTCACTGCAGAGCAAAGCAGGGGATATGGGTCCCAGCTCGATGTGCTGTGCTTGACCATACTGTGCTGTGCTTGACCATACTGTGCCATGTTTGACCATACTGTGCCGTGCTGCACCCTGCCACGATGCAGGCACCCATTCCGGGGCAGCGGGTGCAAACTGGGGGAGCTTCAGGTGGGGACAGACCAAAGCTGCAGCGACGAAGGAACCAGGAGCCAATTTACATGCAAATGTCCTTATTAATCAAGGACAAGAGGAGGACTGAGCAGAAAACACCAAATACAAGGGCAGAGAGTTTTTTTTACACCGCATGCTTTTCAAAGTTGCTAATGAGGCATCAGCAGCTCTTTTCATAGCCAGATTATTTGCTGTCTGGATTCTCCAGCAATCCCGCCTCCTGCCAGGGCTGGGGCTCCCTCCGCTTCCCAGCATCACCCAGTCCAGCCCGGTGCCTCGTCCCAGCGTGTCCCCAGCCACAGCCCGGCTGAAACACCAGCGGCGGGAGGAAAACCGGAGCAGGGACACAGCAGCACCGGTTGCAACAAGAACGATAAAAGCAGCCAGTCGGTAGCGCCTGGGCCGAGCCCGCAGCCCTTTGCGACGGCGTGTGAGGACGTGATCCCGCTCGCTGTGTCCTGCCCCGGGGTCACTGTCCCCAGCTGCCCTCCCCGGGGCTCAGCCAGGACATGCCCGCACGGAGGGATGTGCCCCCCCATCTCCATCACTCTTGCAAGATCACATCATCTTCTTTTGCTGGCAGGAGGGCCCAGAAACCCTCCAGAAATGGCTTAGCCACTCAGAAAGACGCTCTCTTCACCTTCCATGCGTTTATCCTTGTGTCCCCGTGCTGCCCGGCATGGGACGGGGACCCTGGGGGGGAGGATGGGGGGCTGAGCTGCCTCCGCTCCTGCTGCGGCCATCCCGCTCCAGGGGCTCTTCCCACTTGCCAGCAGCCCTGAGCCGCTCCCACCGTGTTTATTCCGGCACAGGGCTTTGTCTGCTGCCCTTAATCTGATTTTGTGCAGTTCAGCGCAGGAACGCCGCCCTGCAAAGGGGAGCCTTGGGAGAGGAGGGGGAGAGCGAGCCGGGGGGGGGCTCGAGGGGGGTCTCAGAGATCCCGCTGCAGTGTCTGCGGGGGGAGAAACGTTGGTGGGTGCTTTGAGATGGACCCCCAGGGCCATTTTCTCAATCTGGTTGAGTTTCTTGTTTTCCACCCTGAGATAGAGGGACTGAGAAACTGGGAACCCAAGCGGGATTACAGGGCACCCGCACTCCCCGAGCCACCCCTGTGGTCCCCACAGCCCACCCACGTCCCAGCGAGGGACCCGACCGGTACGTCCCCGGTGCGTGACCAGCCGCCTGGCCCTGCTCCCAGCCCCCGGAGGGGGATCTGCCACCTCTGAGGGCAAGAAGGATGCTGGCACGGGGGCTGAAATGAGTCCTTCGATCTCCCTGAACCGCGGCTGCCACCAGCTCCCTGGGCAGTGGGACGGGGGACGCCCGGAGCAGTGGGATGCTCAGGGACATCGAGGGCAGCGGAATGCTCGGGGGTGCCCAGGGCAGCAGGAGACATCGAGGGCACCTGAGGCCAGAGCACCCACCTGGCAATTGCAGGACAGGAGGGATGGCACCGTGTGCGGAGGCTGGTGCAGGCACGGGCAGCGTGCTGGCAGGCTCTGCCTGCACTGGTGGGCACAGCCCTGCCGCGCTGGGCCAGTCCCATGCTCAGGTGCCCGAGCAAACCCGGGAGCTGGGATTTCATAGCTAAAAAACTGGCCCCGCTTCATGTCCATCAGCGGCTGCTTTTCCTGCCCAGCCCTGCTGCAAAGCAGAGCCAGAATTAAAAAATACTAATAAAACACAAAAATAGTCAAAATAAAATAGACTTGTTACAATGAACCCAACCTGAACAAACAAACACTGCCATGATTCAATTAATGAAGCAGTTAAGCATATAATATTGTTAAGCAAAGCAAAACAGCCTTTTGATATGTTAATCATACTTGTACCCGGCAAAAATCACTGAAAGCAAAGAAATCTGGGCCCCCACTTTGGGGGGGGAGGTGGTGACACAGGGGCGGCAGCTGGCAGGCGCGGGGAGCAGGGCTGGGGTCCCCGGACCCCGGCAATACCCCACGGCCGGGTGGCGGGATGGGGATGGTGTGGGGTGGGAGGGGGCCGGAGGGGACCCGTGTGCCGCCCCTCACCTTTGCATGTCAAACACGTTCCTGGTTTTATTTCAATTTCATTTAACCAAAGCAATTTCTAAGTAGCCCTGGGTCTGTGGCTGGCAGCACCGGCTGCAGCCATTTCTCTTGAATTTTATACAAAATGTTCTCCCAGTGGGAAACAACCAATATCGGAGATCTCGGGCAAAACCTGCCCCTGGCTTCAGCCACGAAAATAAAATAAAATGGGAGGTGTGCAGAGCGGTGGCACGTGAGGTCCCTGAGATTGGCTGCGGGCTGGAGCATCGAGGGGCCATTTCAGCCTCTGTGGGTCCTTTGGGCGAGCGCCGGAGCTGGCAGCTCCCTGGGGCATTCCCACCTATTCCTTCTCAATCCCATCAGGAATCTCCACCCTGAGAGTGGAGGAGAAGGCTGGTGAGACCGAGGGGCTGAACGGAGGGCAAGGACTGTCCCTTTCCCCAGGGAAAGCTACTGGTGGGCTCAACCCTGTAGCAGCCACCAGAGAAGCCACTGCCTGGTCTCTGTGGGTGCAGCAGCGAGGAGGGCTGATCCGCCCCTATTTAGTCCCACCCCAGAAATGTGATTTTTTTTACACCCCCCTCAGCGGGATCTCGGCCCCAGCACCCACCACCCCGTGGGAAGGGCTGGCAGCATCCCCGGTCCCCGCAGCACCCGCGGGGACAGCACCGGCGCCCCCCGGGACCCGAC
>VYZV01041016.1:29667-47902 GCA_013401275.1 Pandion haliaetus | reverse complement strand
GACCCCGGGGACAAGCGGTGCCTGGCGGGGTCCCGGGGATGGCAACGTCCCCCGGGTGCCCCGCGGCACAGTGTGGCGGTTGGCCCCCGGCGTACACCGCGGCCCGCCGCAGATAGTGCCATAAATCACAGTGACACCTCCTCGGGGCAGGACGGGGGCGATGACAGGGACCATCCATCTGCGTGTCACCGGCGCTGAACTGCCGGGGCAGAAACGGGGGTGGGGGCTGGCGGTGGCATCCACGGCAGCCCCTTGGCTGGCAGCACCGTGGGGTCGAGACCCTTGGGATGACGGGGGGGTGGGGGGGTTCCTCCTGGAAGCGATGGGGAAGCTCCAGAGGCGGCAGCACGCCCAGGAGCCCGGGATCGCTGGGGCCAGATCCTGGCCCAGGAGGGTCAGGGCCCCGGGCATCGCTTGCTCCTGCTGTCGGAGCAGCAAAACAAAAAGGGTGCCAGGCGCCAGGCTGGAAAAATCGCCATCAGAGTCAACAGAAAGTTTATTCAAATCGTTCTCACCGCAAATTGTCTCTGGAAATGAACTTGAAAGCAGTTCTGGAGCAATTCACTGGTTTAGCAGAAGCCAAAAGCGTGAGTTAAGAGGGCTCAAACGGATCCCATGGGAATTGTGAATCCCTCCGAGGGGGGCTGGTGGGTGCTGCTCAGCCATCACGACGCCTTCCCTTCACCCTCCCAGCAGCAGAAATTGAATAATTGATGTAATTTGAATAACGCTAGGCTTCGTAACGATATTGAAAGGTAAAGATAAAAAGGAATGTAATCAAAAGCTGATGGCAAACAGTTGTTACTACGCACTTGGGGCAGGCACGGTGACGGGCACGCCGAGAGCGGCGTTAATGAGCAGGGGAGGGGAGGCAGCACCGGAGTCAGGAATAAGATGCAACGTTTCCACCCGACTCAGCAGAGCCGGCACTGAGAGGGGGGCAATTATTTAAATGCAAAATCATTATCCTCCCATGTCGTATCCAGAGGAATTGATTGCTTTGCTCAGGCACTTGGCGGGGCGAGGGAGAGGGGCTCGACGCTGCGTCGGTCGCCCACCCCGCTCCTTGCCAACTGCCCCGGCCCTGCTGCGGCCACGCTCATCCTGCCGTGGGGCTCCTCGGCAGGGCTGCACCGGTGGAGCGGTCCCCTGGCCGGCGGCCGCCTGCTCCAGCCCTCGTGCGGGGCTCCACCGTGCCCCATGGCCGCCCTGCCAGGGTCCGCAGCCGGGCCGCCGGCAGCCCCTTTCACAAGTGGGCTGCTCCTCTGCGGGGGTTGTCTTGTTTTGCAGATTTGGGTGGACTGGGGGGGAGGGGTTTATGGTTTTTTTCTTTTTTTTTTGATAAAACCTAGCGGCACACCTTGCTGACACCAAGGAGGAGAGGAACCTACCACAGTACCCAGCCAACCACCATGGCACCCATCACACCACCACAGCACCCATCACACCACCACGGCACCTACCACACAACCATGGCACCCATCACCACCACGGCTCCCATCACACCACCACGGCACCCATCACACCACCACGGCACCCATCACACCACCACCTCCTGACACCCAGCCGCCGCTGCCAGGGGCTGTTTTCTGAGACACAAACTGATTCTCCATCCGCAGCACCGTGGCGGTGGCAGCCGAGCTCCTGCCCTGCATCAAACAAAATATGCTGAATAATTTCTCCTGGGAATTGCAGTGAGTTTCACAATAAATTCTTCCCTGGGTGTCTGCAAAGCTGCTGGCTCCTGCCAGAGCCCCCGCTCCCGCCGCCTCCTCAGGCCCCCCCGAAGATGCTCTCAGGCAGCGGGTGGTGAAGAAGCAGCATCCCCTTGGAAAAAGCCAAGCCAAGAGTTTTTTCCCAGCTATACCTCTTTGCCCTCACACTCCTCTGTGCCCCTCCGCCCCGGTCCAGTGCCTCGTGCCAGCGGTGTGGGGCTGGAGCATGCCGGGCTCAGCGGTGGCGATGGCGGTGCTGCTCCCGCTTACGGCTGCATTTAATCCCCCTGCGATAAATAACAGCACAAAAGACTTTCTGAAGTTCTCAAAGCCACATTTGCCGAGCAGCCTCCAGGCGCTGTTTGTGAAGAGAGGTTATTAAATTGATTTTTTTTTTTTTCCCCCCCTTTACATGCTCAATGAACATTAAAATTAAAGTTCTGCTCAGTCACCCCCTGGGGCGAGGAGGGGCCGTGGTTCAGTGGAGGTGTGCCCACGTGCCGGCACCACGCGCGGAAACCAGAGCGGCTCTGCCATGCTGGAAGCCTGATCCCAGTGTCACTGCGGTGCGCGGGATAGAGATCGGTGTGGCTGGAGAGGGGGGGCCTTGGTCCCACATGAGGAGGGGCTCCCGGGACCAGCGAGTGCCCGGGAGAAGGGACTGGGAGCACCACGGGCCAGGTTGGGGGGGGGATGGATGCCGGGAAGAGGGACAGGTCCCAGTCCGGGATCAAACAGCCCCAGCGCGTCCGGTGGCCTAAGCCGGTGCCAGGCTGGGCGTCCCCCGCACATCTGGCACTGCGGCACGTTTGGGCACTGCTCAGGGCAGGTTTTGCAGCACCACGACTGTCGGCAAACCCGCCGGCTGTGAGGGGTGATGGCAGGGAGGTGGCAGCCCCCTCGTCCCGCCGGGGACGGGGTCCTGGGACTTGGGCTCGGGGGGGGTTAGGAAGAGGGTCCCCGTGGCCCCCCCTTCCTCCTCCTCCTCAGCCCCATCACTTCTCCTCCCGCTCCAGCCCCAAGGACTGGAATCATTGCCTAATTTAGAAAAATGACGGGGAGACAGTTTTCCACTGACACAGTCACTACTGAAAATTTACTTCAAGGTTCATTGTTGGCAATGTCAAAAGTGATGAAAACCAATAAAAAGAACCAGCACAGCATGAATGTCTGGGTGACAGCGCGCGGGGGGGGGGCCGCCCCAGCCCCCTCGCCGCAGCCTGAGCCTGTACAGATAAAAGGTAATTGAAATGTTAGTTCCATTAATATTTCAGCGTGCCCCATATCTGACAGCCGCGCTCCTCACGCTCTCCCAGCCCTGTCTCTTTAGCTCCCTGGCTGCTGGGGGGGGGAGGTTTCCCACAGCCCCGGCCCAGCGTGGGTGTCGGCAAGGCTGGGTGACACAGGGGGTGTCCCCAAGTGGCACCGGAGCGGGGTCCCCGGCACCGGCACATGATGCTCGTCGCCTCCCGCCGTGCAGCCGGGCTCAGCCCTGGTCCTGCAAGAGCTTGGGGTCACCCCAGCATCGGTGTCGGGTCAGAGACGGGCAGCATCGCCCGCCTCGTGCCGCGCACGGTGCGCCGGCATATCGCACGTGGCGCACCGGCACATGGCACACCGTGCACTGGCACATCTCACGCTGCGCACCAGCCCGTCGCACACCGGCACATCGCACGCCAGCACGTCACGCACCGCGCACCGGCACATTGCACGCCGTGCCGACACCCCCCGCATCCGGCGGAGCTTTTCATCTCTCTCCGCGCCTGCCTCGCCGCATCTTCATCTATATCAAAGCATCAGGCAAATTAAATTGTTTGCAAAGTACTGTCTGCGCGCCTGTTTTATTCCTGCTTTGGGAAAACACGACGCTGCCGAGCCGCCGCGGCTGTGCCATTTTGTTGAGTTTTCCCTGTAATGCCTGTTCAAAGCGTTGCCGCCGGCCCCACGCTCCCGCCTGCCTCCCGCCATCAGGCTAAGTGCTGCCGCACCGCTGCCTGCCGCGAGCATCAAAGGCACCGTCTGATCCCCGCGTCCCCCCCCAGCACACCCCGACAGGGAACACGGGGGAGGCCTGGCTCGGGGAGCCCGCCGGGGAATGGAGATGGGGGTTTACGTGGTTCCCCTTCGGTTTGAAGGCCATAGATGGGGAGGACGCGGTGGGGAGAGTGCGAGCGAGGCGTCCGCTCCGGGAGACAGCGTCGAGGGTCCCTCCTGGGTCCCAGGGGAGAGGGAGGGGGATGCTGGTTTGGCAGCCGCAGGGTGTGGGTCAGCCTTGGTTTGGACATCCGTGGGTGACACTGGCCGGTGTCATCGTGGTTGAGCCAGAGCGATTTGGAGATCCTGAAAGGGCTCCCTCGGGATGCCGGCGGCCGTGCCCTCCCCAGAACCTAGCTGCCGGCACGGCCCAGGGTCTCACACCGCCCCGGCCGCAAAAGCAAACAAACGAAATAAACTCTCGCCACCAAATTGCTTCCCATAAATCCTCTGCTCCCCGCCGTGCTCCGGAAAAAGCCCTTTTTCTTCTCCATTGACCGGCGGTGGCTGGAAACCGCCGTGTCCCAGCGCCCGGGCACGGAGCCACTGGCCCCAGCAGGGATGTTTGTCACCGTCCCATGGAGCCGGGGCAGCAGCGGCAGGGAAAGGGCGGACGGCAAGTCACCTTTTTTTATTGAATTTGAGCTCTTGCCCTGCTGTTTTTTCTCCTTTTCTCACTTTTATGGCAAAGAATTGGATTTAACTTGATTTTTTTTTTTTTAATCTGGCGGTGAAGCCAGCCTGCCTGCGGCGCTGCCATCCCGGCCTGGCAGCACCCAGGGTGGCCCCAGGGTGATGGGCAATGCCTGCATCCAGCCCTTGCCACGGCTCTCACCGCGGGCACCTCCCCGCTGGGGGCTGGGGAGATTATTTGTGTTAGCAAAAAAGCAGATTAAAAGCCGGGAGAGCAATTCGTTGCTGCTGAATTGCTAACGCGCTGTGTGCAGCGGGATCTGCTGCAGTTGTCTTGGTCCTGAGCCACGGTAATTGTATTCTATGAAATATTTATTCATTTTCATTTCGATTTCATTTCCAACATGTATTTCCTATAAAATGATGTGGGGGAAAAAAAAAAAAAAAATCGCCCTGGATGCATTTATCATCATCACAGGTTCCTTCCCAAACCTTCCCCGAAGTGGCACCGCCAGGCAGGACCACACAGGCTGCCAGATCGGGTTTTTCTAAAAACTTTAAATGCCATTTTTCATTCTGCCGGCAGCCCGTGGGGACCCGGGTGGTGCGGGACCCACTGGAGCCAAGGTCCTGGCCCTCCTCCCCAGCCCCCAGGAATCGCAGGGCATGGAGTGAAGTACCCCTGTGCACAGCAAAATACACATATGCATGACAAAATACCCCTATGTAGCGTAAAATATCCCCATGCACGGTCAAATGCCCCTGCGCAGAATAAAATACACCTAAACCCGCTGCAGACCCCAGGCTCGCTGCTGGGGCACGGTGCCCAAGGGCATTTCGGACCCTGCGCCTGCCCGGCATCGCGGGGAGGGTGGCACCGGCCGGCCACCGCACGTGTCCACCCGCCCTTGGGACTGTAAATTTAAGGTGATGACCGCATAATCTCTGTCACAATCTATGTAAAACTCTTAGCCCGGTTATTATTTCCAGGCTGATCGTATACACCATCTGATAAACAGTTGATTACTTCTCCTCCCAGCCCCGTGCCCAATTTGCATACAATAAATATCGCCCTCGGAAGCGTGCAGGGGAGAGCTGAACCTCGGCTCATGCTTTATTTATGAGAAATAAACACGAGATCAAGTTTGCATAATCAACACATATTTAATTTGTGAGCTCTTCCACTCGGGTCTCTGGCTGTAATCAGGCTCCGTGTGCGCGTCTGACAATCAGGTTGAAAATATCTTCATTAAGTGGCTGTCAGGTTTCAGAGCCGACGTTCAATTGCCGATGGCAAAGCGCGCCGTGCCCAGCCGGGCTGCGAGCCCCGAAATGCCGCATCGGGATGGGGCACGGCCGGGGAGCGCGACTCCCTCTCTTCTCACCAGCTTCACACATGGCTCCCAAGAAGTTCCCTTTACTGCCTGTAAAACGGATTTTTGCTTTACTATAATTTGTCGATCTTAGCTTCCTTGTGCATGCTAATATATGCAAAAAAACACTGGGGCTCCTATTAAAATGCCATGAAAATCTAATGAAATTAATGTTGGCAACAAATATTACCTAATGGAAGAGCCTCTGGGAAAAAAAAAAAAAAGAGTGCAAATATATATTTGCACATATTTAAAGGACTCTGTCAAGTAGTTTAGCTTCCCAGTTTAGATTTTATTAAAAAGGAGGGGGAGGAAGCACAGAGCATTTACCAAGCCTAACACGAGCGGAAAGGATTTCATGAATTATACTTTTAATTTCAATGAAAACTGTGGCTAATATAATTGAGACCCTCTCAGCTGTGCTGGATGCTCAGGTAGAGGTGGGAGCTGAGGAGGAGGAGAGGTGAGCTGGGCACGCCGCATCGCGTCCGGCCAGCGTCGTGTCCACCAAGCATCGCACCCGGCGAGCATCGAGCCTCGAGGGCGTCCCGTCCGGCGAGCATCATGTCCAGCAAACAGCCCGTCCAGCGAGCGTCCTGCCCCGTGAGCAGCCCATCCGCCATGCACTGCATCTGGGGAGCGTCGCATCCAGTGACCATCCTGTCCGGAGAGCATCCCATCAAGCAAGCATCTTCTCCGGTGAGCATCGCATCCGGCGAGCATCCCATCTGGTGAGCATCCCGTCCGTCAGGCCTTGCATCTGGGCAGCATCCCATCCATCAAATATCACATCCAGGCACCACCGCATCCAGGGAGCATCTCGCCTGGACAGCATCCCATCCGGCAAGCAGCACGTCCGGCGAGCACCGCATCCAGTGAGCACCAGATCCAGTGAGCATCCTGTGCTGGGGGTGCAGGATGGGGAAGGAGCCGGGGCAGAGCCGGGAGCGACTACCGACCCGTCACCGTGGCCGTGTGCCGCTCGTGGGGGATTTCAGCCCCGGCTTGGCCCCGCGGCACAGCCGACGCTCTCCTCAGCCTCCCGTCGTGGGGCTTAACGACCCGCAGTGAGGTGGCATCCACCCAAAACCCAGCCGAAGCAAGCCGCTGCCCACCGCCGAGCCGGCCAGCGCGCGCCGCTTTCAAACACCATCAATAATTCACTCTCGCTTCTAACCTTCATGGCAGCACAGCCCGGCGCGGCAGCCAGCTTTGTGCTCAATTAGGTGGCGGAGCGGGGAAATTCGGCGCGGCTGCCTTTTAGCATCCTCTTGAAGGGGCACCTTGCACGGCCTGAGCTGCATGTTAATTAACAGGCTCGGCTGGGTGCAGGGTGCTGGGTGCCGGGTGCCGGGTACCACGCTGCTCCCCCAGCTGCCGGCTGCTGCCAGCCACCCCAATATGGCTGCTCCGCTGCTCACCGCAGGGACCGGCAGCACCGAAGCCTCCCTGGGGAGGGGACACCCAATTATACGTGTTTATTAACTTACTTGTTAATACTCTAAAGCCACCCAGCAATGACAGCTTATTATAAGCTTATCTCTCGCAGAAGGCTACTCCTCGTCGGCAATTACAACAGCTGCTATTAATTCCTCTTTAAAGGAGCCCTGACAGGTAATATCTGCCCCTAAATTTAAGATTTGCAAAAAAACTTAAGACCTTAGTGCAAGTATTCCCATCAATTATTTTACATTTGGGGTTGGTGGTTTTCTCAATTTGCTGTAGACGTGGCACGTTTCCCCTTCAGGCTCACCACCAGCTTTCAGACAGCTTTCAAAGCCTCCATAAAGATGTGCCCTTGCCAAAAACTCGGCGGCGAGCCCCGTCCTGCCCCACGGGGGGGTGAGAGCTGCCCCGTCCTGGCACCCAGCGGGGTCCCAGGCAGGGGCTGTGCCTGGGAGGGGTGACGGGGACCCATCGCTGATGGCTGAAAAACACCAGCTTGGCTGAGGGATGTGAGTTTGGGGGGACTGGATGATGTCCCCTCCCTGTCCCCATCGCCGCAGTCCCACCCATGGGACTCCGGGCATCTCCTCCACCGGTGGGACGGGGCAGGAGGGGACAGTTCCCGTGGCACCCGCGCCCCACCGCGTCGCCGATTGCCGCTCCACTGACTGCGGTGAGCGGTAATAATAGATTTTATGATCCATAAAAGCCATCTTTAATGCTTAAGAGCTTGTATCTGTGGTGTAATGGCATTAAAACGCTACTGGCGGGCAGCCATCCTGCCTGCCAAGGCGAGGGCCTGCCTGCCTGCCGGATTTTTCCCGCCGTGTTGCTATTTCACCCACAAAAACAGACTGAACGCGCCGAGAGGAAAATCTGCCGTGACGCCTCCGGTGCGGCACGGCCACTTGGCTGGTGGGAGTGCGGCAGCTGAGCCCTGGCACACTCGAGACACATGTGCCGGAGACACGGTGCCACACCACCCTGGCACGGGGACAGCCAGCTACCAAGCCACGTCCCCGGGAAGGCACGCCGAGGGCTTCGACGCTGTTCCCGGTGCTGCACGGCAGTGCCGTGGGGATGGAGACGGGGACGAGGACGCCGGCACGGCCACCCGATGGCTCGTGGGGTGCACAAGGGGCAGGGCTCTGTCCCCCGGATTGCGCCTTGGCGGTCGGATAAACCCTGGGTTTGGGATGGGAAAGAAATGCCACGTGAAATAAAGCTAAACTGGGCAAATGCGCTTGGCCTACCTTGTCCCCGTCCCCACTGTCCCCCTGAAATTTGGAGGCTGATCCTTGCTCTCGCCCCTCCTGCCCGTCCACGATTAACTTCCTCTTTAATCTCCCTCATCTCCGTGACTTCTCCTGCACTGACACCCCAGCACAGCCCCGGTGCCAGATGGCACAGCCCTGGCACTGGACGGCACAGCCACGGGAGCCCCGGCAAGCGTCTGGGGGCAGAAAAAAATAGCAAATTTCCCAAACTGGATTTGCAGTCCTGGCTTCACATCCAGGAGGGAGCCAGGCATGTCCTGGTAAGCCAGAGATGCAAAGGCCATCTGGCAGCACTGAGAGCCCAGTGGCTGGACCTGGCCGGTGCTCGTGGCCATGCCGTGGCCACCACCATGGCCACGGCCATGGCCATGCATGCTGAGCTGGCCCAGGGCACGCTGCCCCACAGAGAAAGCAAGCAAGGGGTGGGGGGTGGCATTTCAGTGCCCAAAAGAAAACCGTGTGGGAGGGGGCCACTTCAACATGGGGGACACGTGGGCATTTGTACTGGAAAAGAATCCAGAAAAAAAATTGTTTCGGGTCAAACCAACTCATCGTGTTTGCTCTGAAATGCAAATATTTGGGATTTCCTTTTGCTTTTCCCCAAGTTAAGCCTTTGCAAAAGCCTTCCCATAGATGTGTGTATATAAATATATACAAATATGAAGCTCTATTTTTATACTTATATAAAAATGAAGTTTATTTTCAACCATCGGCATATCCAGAAAAAAAAGTGGCAGAATTTCACCTGGGAAGCATCTGGATGAAAAGCTTTGAGCCCCAAGAGCCAGAGCCCCTCTGCCTCCTCCAGCCTCCCCTGGGGGGGGGTTCACTGTTCATTTTAAAAACCAATACCCCCCCTTTGCCATCTCTCTTTCCAAGTCCAAAATAGCTCCGGCAGTATCCGCTCGGCTCTTCCAGAAAGGATTGTTCAATATTTCTCTGCGAGCTGTGGGATGTCTGATGTTAGTGAGCACATTAAACAGGGGTATAAATTTGTAATGAGAGCCCTGAAATGAATGGTGCTTATCATTTATGGATGGAATAATTAAAGATACTGTACTTGGAGGTTTTACACGGTCCTGAAAATTGTCATGCGTGGAAATAGGGGAATAAGTGGAATTGAAACAGCTTCAGCCTGGGCAGTTGACGCAGCCCCTCGGTGCGCCCAGGGCCGTGGGACCCCGGAGGATGCCACCGCCAGCGGTGGCTGCGGGGACGGCCCCGTTCCCACCCATGGTCCCCCTTCTTGGCTCCCAGAGAGAGTGAGCCCGGGCTGTCAGGAATTTGGAGATTTAAGCTTTTTCGATGACTTTCCTGTCCTTGGAAATCACCCACTGGCACCAGCCCCAGGGCTCCCACCTGCTGCTCGGCCCCGGTGCAGGGCTGGGCCATGCCCGGGTATGGCACGGCACGGCACAGGGTGCTGCCACAGTGGGTGATGCTCTGCTCTGGGCACCCCGGGGCTTTTGGGGGGGGTTTCCTTGCAGGTGCCCCCCCAGGGTCCACGCACAGCCCAGCCACAGGCTGTTCCCAGGCACACGGGGCTGCGGGAGGTCTGACCACGGGGCACCCCATGCCATGGGGCAGTGGGTGAGGGGGGGCACCCCATGCCATGGGGCAGTGGGTGAGGGGGGGCACCCCATGCCATGGGGCAGTGGGTGAGGGGGGGCACCACATGCCATGGGGCAGTGGGTGAGGGGGGGCACCCCATGCCATGGGGCAGTGGGTGAGGGGGGGGCACCCAGCCCACCCAAGCACCCCCACAACACCCTGGTACACCCCGGGGGACAGAGCCACCTCTCCCGACACTGCATCCTCCGTCCTATTTTAACTCCGATCATCTAAAATACTGTAACTATGGCAACTGCTGCAGGTGAGACTCATTACAGTTAATCCTCTAATTACTAACTACCTCTTCAATCAGTTGTAATTACTTTGGGGACACAGTTAACCTCTCATTAGAAACGCATGGCCACGTTTTACCAAAAGCACAAACAGTGACATGCCTGGTAATTTAGCACCGCGGCACTCAAGGCCACTCTCCGTCTTTTATGCCGGCACAATCTCATCCCTGTCATTAACCAGGAATGGTTGTCATGACAATTAATCATTCAATCCCTCATCAGCAACTTTTGCCAAATGTCACCCTGCTCTTGATCAAATGAGAAGGGAAAATTAAATGAATCAATTCAGCACCCTGGCATTTGTGCCTATTTTTTGGGGGGGTGGGGGGTGGGTAAGTTGAAGATCACCCAGCAGCCTGGCTGTCCCGCTCTGCCCACGCACCGGCGGCCTGGGGTGCCCATCCTGGGGCTGGGGGGCACCCAGCGCCCTCCAAGGAGCCCCCCCAAGGCTGGGGGGCACCCTGTCCCCCTGAGGACTCCCTGACCCGACGGTTCAGCCCCTGGGGCCATCGGGCCGCCGGCAGCCCCGGGCCATCGGCAGCTCCTGCCACGGCCACCCAGATGTGCCGTCCCCAGATGTGCAGCGGTGCTGGCTCGGCCAGCCGGGTTAAGGCCGGCGACCTCCAGAGCAGAGCAGAGCGCCCGCTCCTCCGCCGTGCCCCAATTTTGCAAACAATCCTCTCTCCGATCGTTTTCCTTTTAAACCTGTAATTAGCTGGAGTCATTTGCTGCATGCAAAACCCAGTCCTTAATTGCCGGTGCTAACCTTGAGCAGCGCTGGGGCTCCCGGTGGTGCAGCCCCAGCCCCAGCCCCATGGCCGTGCCGGACCCCCGCCCTGCAGCTCCCAGCCCGGGCCTGGGGCTTGCATGGGGTCAGGGGCTGCCGGAGCTCTTGGTCCCACAAAAAAAGGTGTTGAAGTCTCAGTGCCATCAGCTGGTGACGGGCTCTGCACCATCCCACTGGCCCCCGGGAGAGGTCATGGAGCCCCATGGTAGGGCACGAGCCCCCCCCCCCCCAAAATATCCTGCCGCGATACGGCACCGCTCCGCTTGGGGCTTCGTTTATAATTCCTGGGGGTTGATCCAGACCAGCCTGCATAGGGAAAGCAGCGGGGTGCTTGCTTGGCTGCACAGACTCCGGGGAGCTGGAGTTGGGTGCTGTGCGTCGGAGTGGCCCGGCACGCGTGCGGCTGTGCATCGGGGCAGCGGTGCACGGGCATGGCCATAGTGCAGGGCAGATCCAGATCAGTCCTGGGGGCTGTGCGCTGGCAGACGGTGACTGCTGGCACCCCAAGGCACCCCGAGGCCACGGCTCATCGGTGTTGACCACCACGGGGAGCGCGGCGTAGTCTTTGGAGAGGGATGCACCCATGACCTGCAGAGCCCTGCGACGGGAGGGGAGGCTGCGGCAGGCTGGGCAGGGCTGAATCCGTCCCCCCGCCGTCGCCGGAGAAAGGGGAAGTTTCGCTGCGACTCAATTATAGGAGATTGTAAAATCACATTAGGAAAGTTGGCATTTAAAGCTTGATGCGTTTGGACAGTGTGTCTCTCCCCGGCTCGGGGAAATCGATTATCCGTCAGAAGGCCGAGCGGGCTGGGGCACGCTGCTCGCACCGCGCACACCGCGCACGACGCGTGCCTTCCGCCAGCGACCGGGGACCCCCGGCTGGGGCAGGACCTGGGGCCAGGGCTGGGGGGGTCCCCCACGGCACCCGGTTCCAGCGTCCCCCAGGACAGGGCAGGGGAGGGGTGCCCGTCCCAGGGCAGGCAGGTGCCCGTGCCCCCGTGCTGGAGAGTGGGGGGCCGGGGGGGGGTGTCCCGTGGGGCTGCTGCCATCCCCCCACGGCGGCGAGCAGCACGGCTCAGCGCTTTTTTGTTTAATAGCCTTGATTGTGAATTCCCGTCCTGTTTGCTCACACGTGCGTGGCTCGGCTCCCGCTCCCGCCCGGGAGAGCCCATCTGTTGCCAAAAGCCCCCAGCACTGGCACCGGCACCCGCCTCCCTCGGTGCTGCCAGGTCCACGCCGCGGCCGGGGCCGTGTTCGCTCCCCAGACTGGGTGCGGGGTGGGTGACACCACTCAGCATCCCCTCCTCGGGATGACAGGGGAAGTGTCACTTTGCCTTAGCCTCACTTCCTTCTGCTCCACGTCCCACCGCTCTCCCGGCACCTCGAGGCAGCCAGGATCCGTCCCCGCCGTGGCGTGGGTGGGGACACGTGGCTCCGGGGGACTTGCTGTTATACTGGGGTGTCCTTCGAGGGCCCCTCCGATGGGCCAAATTCCCCCTGGGTGCAAGGAGGGCACCGGGCACCTCCAGCACAGCTCCAGGCACCGTCGGCAATGCCGGGCCGTGCTGGGTTCCAGCGTCATCCGTCCCACCCTGGCTGTCCCAGCTACCCGGTGAGCCCCTGATTAATTCCCTGAAACCTGCAGTGCGCAAATGAGTAATAATCCCAGCAAACGCTAATTGGCGAGCTGCGTCCTGACAAATTGATTTGCTGGCACGACTGCGCGGCGGGGCTGTGTTAACATTGCACACCCGGCCGGCCCCGTGCCCGCAGTGCAGGGGGGGTCACGCTGGCCTGCCGGGCACGGATCGCGGAGCCACGGGGTCTGACAGCTCCTTCCTTGCCGGCTCCTGCCTGCACTGGGGTGGCCAGAGACTGTGGGTGAAGCCAGAGCAGCACCCACAGCCCCGTGACTTCACCCCGCTTGGCCTCAGGGGCTGCTGATCTCCGGAGAGCAGGACTCTCCAACCACGGGAGCTCCAGGCAGGGGAGGAAGGAGCCTGGCTCCAGGGATGCTCCAAGGGCTGCCGGTAGCCAGCACCGCCACGACGCTTCTGTGCCACTAGCTGACATGAGGAGAGACCCAGAGGGAGCCAGGATGGTGCAGGCAGGCTCAGGCTCAGCACCTGAGAGTGGGATGAGTGGGGACAGTCCCTGCAGGGATGGGGACAGTCAGAGAGGGCGTTGGGCCAGGCGGTGGCTGGGATCCAGCACGCTGTGCCCTCACCTCTCCTGAGCCCTGGGTGGCATCCCCTGGGTTGGCAGCAAACCTCTCCAAATCTGTCCTTGCCCTCCCAGCTCCACAGCAGGGAGAAGGAGCCTGGGGAGAAGTGGTCCCCTCTCCCCAGCACCCAGGCAATGGTGGGGCAGCACCGGCTCCTGCCTCCCCGCAGCTCCGCCTGAGCTCCTCCGTCGCGGGGCCGGGGTCCCTGCCCTCCTGGCAATGCCGGGAGAGGGACCACCCCGGCCCCAGGTGGTTTTTGGGGGAGAGGGACTGCCTGGAGCAGGGAGCCGGGGTGGGGGGGTTAGAGCAGGGATGGGACCCGATGGGAGCCACGGGACCGCATGGGGGGCACAGGTGGCCCCCAGCCCCCTGACCCCAGCAGGATCCGGGGAGGGGGCTCAGGTGGGGTTAGCAAGGATGGAAACCTGGGAAGGAGCACCGGGCCCCACCACCCTAGCTCACCCCGGCTCCGGCACCCGTGCGGCTCGGCCAACCTCACCAGCGACTTGTTGCTGCCGAGCTCGGCAGGCGGGAGCTGGGCAAGAGCCCGGGGCTGATCCGCTGCCGCTCGCTCTTGTCAATTCTTTATGGCGCTGCATCTTTAATAGCTTTACAGAGCCCATTTAATGTGCTCCGAGACATGAAGTGCTGTCTAATCAGCACATTTAGGAGAATTGCCCACATCCTGGTCTCGCTGCCATAAAACAGTGCCCACAGAAGCATCTGTAATTAATGCTTTTTTTCGCTCGCTCCCTCTCTCTCCCACTGAATCAATTTATAAAGCGCGGACTTCCTCTGCGCTGGAGCTTTTAGGCTGTTTTACTCCGGCATCCGAGGTGACTAGGCAGCGCTCGTCAATTAAGCAGCTGTGTATAATGGATGCTTCAGAGTAAAAAACACAGTCTGATTCCCAGAAATGATCAATGCGCATTTTTCTCACAAAAAAACACAGGCTCGCACGTACCCACTGGGCTCCGCTCACCCTCCTGGGGCTGAGCGAGGCCACCGAAAAGGAAAGGCAGAGCGGGTTGGAAAAGAGCTTCTCTTTTCTCCTGCCTTTGGAAGGGAAAAGATAAAATGGGCTGAGAATTAGGGACAGAGCTAATTACTGTCACCCGCCTGGGCAGGGACCTGCCTGCTGTCACCTGGAGCGGGTGTCAGGTCCCTGGGGAAGGCACCGACCCCAAACTGGGGGTCCTGTGCTGGGGGAGTGGGTCAGTGTGGCCATGGAGGGTGGGTGGGAACGTGCCGGGACCCCCAGGGGGGTCCTGTGCGGTAAGGCCCCCCTGCACGACCCCCAGCACCCCGGCTGGGGCTCTACAGGAAAGTTTGCAGGTTTTATTGCGTGAGCCGGAGGTGGCTCCTAATTGGGAACAAGGAAATAAAAAGGGAGAGAAAGGGGGTTGGGGGGGGTCTGGGCCGGCTGGGAAGGGTCAGCGGCCCCCGCTGCGCCCCCCACTCCATTTTGGGAGACTTCAAAGCCTCCCGGCGCACAAAGGCGGCTTGCCTTTGCTCTTTGGCCGTGCAGATCAAAGCCCCACGGCGGCGAAGACACCCGCCAGCGCTCAGAAAGCTCGGCGATGTGCGATGCCGCATGGTCCCCGCCCCCCACCCCCAGCTCCTGGTGATGCCCAGCACCGGCCGGCATTGCCGCTTCCTCCCTATTCCCACTGCCATGGGATGCAACGGGAGCTGAGCCCTCCTGCACCCCATCCCGGCCTTCAGCCCGCTGCGGGTGTCCCCGTGTACCCCAGCATCCTCCCTGCGTCCCAGTGCCCGGCACGGGCTCCGGCTCCCTTCATCCCGTGTGACCTGCTGCCCCAGGGATGGGGACGGAGGCAGCCCAAAGCAGGGCACTGAGCACCATCGTATCAACGATGGCCGGTGCCACCGCGGGGGCTCAGGAGTGGGAAGTCACCCCAGGGTGATGGTACGGGGTCAGGAGCAGTTTCCCCCAAGTAAGGACAGCCGTGGGCCCCGGCAGTGCCGCCGGCACCCGGCCATGAGCCGCCCTGCCCGCTCCCCTGCCGGGGAAGGCGGCCGTCCTCGGGTGGCTGAGGCTGATGGTAACCTGCTCCAAAATGGAGAACTTATAATGGTGTTTAAATTGTTTTTAAGCAAAGCCTAATTGGGAGCATAAACCTGGGCATCGTGCTAATTTCCGAGCAATAACTGGCCTCGTAAAGTGGAGGGGGTGGCGTGGTCGGGCTGCGGCAAGAGGGGTGCCAGGAGCGGGGTGCCGCCGGAGGTGGGGTGGTCAAGCGAATCCACCGGGCTCGGCAGTCCCCGGCTGGCAGCTCCACCGGGCCTTCGGCTCCAGCAAGCTCGTATCAAGTTATCCCGGAACAAGAAGTCTCTTGCCCATAAGGGCTGTGGCTTTTCCAGGAGGGATTTCGGGGCCAGCTCTGCGTGGAGCCCGGCTCGGGGGCACGCAGTGCCTGATTTACACAGCCTCAGCTGCACGCAAAGGTGGAGCAGCGCCGGCGGTGACAGATGTGCTGGCTCGATCACCGAGGCTCGGTTTCCTTCTCCCCAGCCCGCTGCAGCTCACACGGCGAGGATGGTCCCACGGCGGCAATCGCAGCCCGAGCGGGGCTGGGGATGTCCGATGCTGCTGGTTGGGCTGTCAGAGAAAAACAAGGTGCTGCGGAGAACACGGCTTTTGAAAAAAAACCAGGAGAAAAATCCTGGTTTAAAGCAGTTATCTGCCGTGGAAGCAATAGGCTTGGGAACACCCTGCTGAGGACGCAGGCAGGTTTCGGTGCCAGGTAGCAGGGACAGCAAAGGAAGCAGAGTCGAGGCTGGGACGGCACAGATGGACGGCAGAGCTACGGCACCGCTGGCCGAGACATCTGATTTCTCATTCTCCTTGCAACGCTCTGGCCAATGGCCATGATGAAGCTTTTTATTTCTCTCCTGCAAAAATATGGATTTCAATCATTATCGCCGGGCCTCCCCGGGCCTCTCGCAGCCTCGTGCCTGCGTTGTCCTGCCGAGACCCCGAGCGGGGCCAGGCAGCATCCCACGGGGCAGGACAAGCGTTTTGGTGCTGCGGCTCAGCGGTGCCCTCAGCATCCGTGTCACGTTATCCCTGGCACCCAGCAAGCCTGTGCCAAAGCAGGGACAAAACACCGACGGTCCAAACTGAAGCATCTTTGGGCGAGCAAGCCCCTGCGGGTGGGAGGCAGGGTGCTGGGGAGGGGGCTGTGGGCTTGGGGACACCCCCCCAGCATGGCCATAGTCCCCCATCCCTCCCCTAAGGGCTCCCAGCCAACAGAGATGGTTTCCCACTCCTTTCACTTTGTTTCTGACTTCACCCTAATAAATCCTCCCGGGAGCCGGAGCCCCCTAACAAACATCATTGGGAAAAATCCCGGGAGACGGCGAGGCCACAGATCAATCCCGGCCCTGCGCTGCTCCCGTGCCTGCCCTCCCTGACCTCTGCCGTGGCGGAGCAGCCGGTGTCTCTGCCTCCCTCTGTCCCCGGCTCTACGGCTGAACCGCCATAACCGGATTTACGGCCACGGGCTGGAATACATCATGAGGAGACGGAGCCGCTCGTACACTCTATACGTCTCCATTAATCTTCCCTGGGCGCTGCGGGTCGCCGGGTCCCACTCCTCAGGAAGGGACCCCTGATGCCGGGGGGGAGATGGGGTGGGAGGAGCAGAGCCCCGTGCCGTGGCGGCTACGGTGCCACGGCCAGGCTGGACCGGGGCGACAGGCAGAGGTGTGGGCAGGGGGCTCCTGCCCATCACTTTGCCATCGCGGTTCTCACCCGGCCGTGGCACGATGCTGCCTTGCCAGAGGTCACGGCTCAGCTGTAATACCTCCCAAAGCCTGAATGTGTTTGCCTGCGGCAGTCTGCCGAAAATTAATATGTAGAGCGGGGGGATCCTTCCCCCCGGCGCGGGTGCCACGGCAGGAGCTGTTTGAGCGAGGGGAACATAAAGCCAAGCCAAGGGCGCCTGCCACGGGAGCGGCGCAGGAGACGATGCTCTTATCAGAGCGGCGACACCGACAAGCGGGCTTTATACATTTTTAATAAATCATTTTAAATTCTTGACTGTCAGGAGGATTGAATCAGGTGCTTCCCTGGCTGGAAGGCTGAGGGGCAGTACTGGCTCTCCCGGCAGCCCAGCACTGCTGCCGATGGGGTGCTCAGGGGCTCCGGTTCCACCACGTGGCATCACTTGGGGCCACCGGGCATTGCTCAGCACCGCCGGCACTAAGCCGTCGCACTGCGGTGAGCTCAGGAATCGTTCACCTTCCTCTTCCCCCCCGGTCGGTGCCCTCCACCATGCTGGGGCTGCCGACAGCCCAGCAGAGCCATGCTGAGCCAGGAGTGGCACAGGGGAGAGGGGGAACTTGCTGAAACAAGCAAATTGCAATGATTCCCCTTTTCCAAATGTCAGCAGATTTGGAGGGGAAAGAAGCAAATAAGTTAAAGGTGAAGATCTCCCAGGAATCTCCAGCTCGCTCCGATTTTGCTGCCAGAGCCCGGCTTCCAGCCCAGCTGCCCACAGACACGCACTCCCCCCAGGCTGCCCCCCTCGGCAGAGCCCCCCCCGTAATCCAGGCTGACAGCACACGCCAGCACCGCTCTGTAAATGCAATTAAGCATCGTAATCGAGTCGTTTGGGGGAGAAGGAAACTAGTTACAGAGCAACGGAAGGGAAATAATAAATCCGTGCAGGAGGGAGGTACATAACACCGCATGCAAGGAATAGGGCAGGAGCAAACCCAGAAGCCGCATCACGCCTGGCCCTGATCATCTCCTGTTTCCAGGAACCGGTCACTCACAAAGCCGAAAGGTTTTGGCCAAGGAGACGGTGAATCCCC
>VYZV01041013.1:0-10874 GCA_013401275.1 Pandion haliaetus | reverse complement strand
ATAAATACCAAACTTAAAACGTGAAATCTCTCTGTTTCCATTTTGCAACAAGCCTGTTCTTCAAGGGCACATACATCAAGTAGTATTAGTAATGCAAACTTTTTTCCAAAACCTTTTAGTTAGAAGACTAGTTAGAAAAGTTAATATTTTAAGGTGTCCAAGGACCAAATGGTCTTTTTGTATTTTTTAATGCATATTTTTTGCAGATCGTTTATAGAATCTTTAAAACCAGATCATTTTCAAGGATAGCTCCAACAACAATCTTCATAGCTCTATTAAATGTGTTAAAACAACAACCTTAAGACTTTGCCTGCACTAATTTTTGTTTTGAGCACCAGGTGGGGCTGTAATCACATTTGTTAGTATTAACCTGTACCACGTTCCTTCGGTATATTTTTTAACAACATGTAAACAACACTTGGTGTTGAAATTATTTACAGACCCTTGAAGTGAGAGAGATCTTTTGCTCCAATAAATCTGATCTTTCTTGATTTCACATATAAGGAGGAATCTGAGATGGGCTAATGGAAACAGTGTTAAAACTGTTGCTGATAGTCAACCCCCTTCTATTTTGGACAAGGGGTGGCTATGGAAATACAGGTCTATCGCTTTGAGAGCAAAGGTAGCATCTTTTCAGAATACAGGGCTGTGCTTTGTGGAAGTACCTGCTGAAGAAAATGATCTGNCTGCTGAAGAAAATGGTAGCTCAGGTGTGCCTCTGTAGCATGCCATCACACCTGTTACTTGTAAGAGTGAACAAAACACTATAGTTACTATAGTTCAGAAAAGAGACATTTTTAGTTTTTCTCAGGGTAAACCTGAACCTGTGGTCTCTCTATATATGTAAAGGGAAAATGAGAAAAATAGAGCATTAGTTGCTTTGAAGTAACTTGAAGAGAATTCCTTTTAGATCTTGAGTATCTCATTGTTATTTTAATTTTTAATGAATTCAAGAAAATAAAACCACAGAAGTATAGCACTTGCATTGTGTTTGTGCTTTTAAGNGTCTGAGATTGCTTTGGTATGGCAAAAGCTTGAAAACATTCACTTGGATACCTTTAAGTAAACAAAAAAGGCTTGTACTGAGTTCCGCATGTTTGCAGATTCATGTTTTACTTAGCTGTGGAGTATCTTGTACTTTGGTGCATAAGTTACTTCAGAAATCACCTTTTGATTTTGAACTCCAGGACACAGGTACTTTCTTCTAACTACTTGAGACGCTGGGGCTTTTTTCCTCCTATATGCCATTGCAAAATTAAAAATCATCCGAGGTTGAATAGGTAGAAAATAGCTTTAAAGGGAACATACATAAGGGACTTGAAAGAGGAGCATTCTCTGCATGGAGCTGTGGGGATTCACACCTCTGCATGATCCAGTGAAACTTATTTTGCTTAACCTTCCAGTCTCTCTTTTTCCTTGTTAATGCATTTTTCAGGTTTGTATATGTCGTTAGTCAGTGATTTTGTGGTGATAACATTCAGTAGGTAAAAATAAATACATACATACATAGAGGTCCATATTGCTGAGTAGAAGCCTTGCTGAAAAATCCTTTACTTTCTTTTGATCTTGATAATTAGTAAAGCATAAGGAACTACAGAGGGAAAAAATGGAACAGACAAAGAACTTTGAAAGCAAGACAACTATATGGAGCTGGGCAACAATAGAGAAGCAGAGGATGTACAGAGGGATTATATCCTTTATTTCCTTGAAAAGATCTCAAAACTGTGATAAGTGGATGAGGAAGACAGACTCAACTAAAATAAAACTAAAGGAAAATCAAAGAATTAAAGGGCGGGGGGGGAAGGAACCACAACAAAATTCACCATTCATATTCTGTACATGTACAACCACAAAACCGAACACACTGGGAAAAGCGCATTGCATGATTTTTGTTCCTTTTTTTTAAACTACTTAAAATGGATCCCAATCATGAGGAATGGTAAAGGTAACCATTAACAAGGAAATTTAGAGAGAAATATAAAGATCCTTTTTGAATGACTTTTGCATTTATTACAAAGTGTGTTTTTTTTAATAAATGTCTAAAGTGGCTCAGGAAAGAGGAGTGTTATTTCTGCTCATAGGAGTTATGCCTGTGTTATCTTCAGCATGTTGGTATTCGTTTTAATTACAGCTTGTAAGGTTTTGCTAGCATAACTATTGTTTTTCCCTACTAATCTTCCATGCTGAAATGAAAAAAACCATCATTAATGTTAAGCATTTAGATCACTAATTATAACTCACTAATTATAACTCTCCTGCATCTGTAACTTGTGAGTATATAAGTTGCAAAGTATTTTTGTGTTATCAGCTGATAGGTCGAGTGATACAATTTCTCAAACCATATTATTTAATTTATGCTCTTGTACCACAGTTGCATGTAGACATGATGCTTTCCTCATATTCTGTTGTCTATGCCGTAATATGCTTATGCTATGCCATAATATGCTTATGCTATTAAAAAAAAATCAGAGATAAACACATATTCTAATTCTTGAAAAGAGTCTGAGATACAAATAAAAGGCTGGCTTTGTCTGGATTGTTTAATGTTGATTTGATTGAGCTCTTGAAAGTTTGAGTTTAAGGCCTGATGTTGCTATTCTGAGCAGAATAGGAGTGGTATAGAACTGTCAATGACTGCAGCGGCTGCTATGGAAAAAGTCAATGCAGGTAGTAACTTGCTGTAACCAGGCTTCCTACATGCAACCGAAATTGAACATGAGGAAACATAAATCTTTGCTCATGGTAGCATCCTTAATTGATCAAAGTAGCAATAGCACTGAGAATGCGGGCAATGCACCCAATAAAGTTGCCTGTCATCCCTGAAGGTGCAGATTGATGAACACACAAGGCAATCAGATATGTTTAGGAAGAGAGCTGAAGGGAACACCTGACTTTAATTTTTTAGTTTTTCCCCATCCTTGTTCTCTTCTAAATAGCCTCTTATCCAGTTGCTGTTCTGCGTATGTTGCTCTTTGATAAATGTAACAATGGCAGTAATATATACCTTTTTGTTTTATTAATTTTAAATTTCCCCACTGCTTTTTAGCAGGACTCAAAGCATGTTCTTACATTTGCTGCTTACCTAGTTAAATATGCTAACTAGTAATACTTATAATAAGTCTGGCTTAGTGGTTAATTCCTTCTGAAATGGTTATAAATCCATAATCATTCTTGAACACTTTATAACTTTCTTATGACTCTTTAATTTAATATTCTTAAGGATGGTCCTGAAGACTGGAATTTATTATACAGAACCTGTTTGTCATGGTTTAACCCAGCAGGCAGCTAAACACCACAGAGCTGCTTGCTTACTCCCCCGTGCCAGTAGGATGGGGGAGAGAACTGGTGGCTGGGGGAGGGGGAGTAAAATTTGTGGGTTGAGGTAAAGGCAGTTTAATAGGAGAGAAAAAGAAGGGAAAATAATAATAATAGTAATAATAAAAAGCATTAGAATATACAAAACCAGTGATGCACAATGCAGTTGCTCACCACCCAGCAAGCAATGCCCAGCCAGTTCCTGCACAGTGGTCCCTGGCCAGCTTTCCTCCTAGTTTATATACTGAGGATGAAGTCATATGTATGGAATATCCCTTTGGCCAGTTTGGGTCAGCTGTCCTGGCTGTGTCTGCTCCCAGCTTCTTGTGCCCCCCCCCCCCCCGCCCTGGTGGGGTGGGGTGANCCCCCCCCGCACACTCGGTGGTGAGGTGGGGTGAAAGTCCTTGACTTAGTGTAAACACTGCTTAGCAACAACTAAAACATCAGTGTGTTATTAACATTATGCTCGCCCTAAATCCCAAACACAGCACTGTACCAGCTACTAGGAAAGAAATTAACTCAGCTGAAACCAGGACACTATTACACAAAACAAATAAACTTCACTTAGTTCCTGAGTTCCCGTGAATGGCCTCTATTTACAGAAAAAAATCTTTGAGATTCACATAGGTCCATGAATCTATGAGTTTCCCAAAGATGATTGTAATTCCTGTCTTGATCTGAAGTTTATGGCCTTTTCTATACTTAGTGATGACTAAAAGGATTTAATGTTTTATGAAAAGTCCTTCCTGGGTGCCTTCAATTACACTCCTTCTCTGATGGAGTGTTCTTGTTCTTAGAAATTTTTCTTTCTATGGTCAGGATATCTTTTTTTTTTTTTTTTTTTTTTTTTTTTTTTTTTCTTTCTTCTTAAATGCTGAATCCTTTATTCTGCAAGGAAAAATAACCTGGCAGAGACAATAAAATAGTATGCATGTCCTATTTTAATCCACTGTATATAGAAGTTGAAATACCTTTGCTCATCCTCTTTTCTTTATTTTTCTAGATTTTAGTTGTTTGAAGAGAGTTCAGGCATCTTTCCTTGCTATTTTGAGTCAGCAATATAGGGTTCATTCTCAGCTGCTGAGTTCTTGGTTCATATTACATATGTAATAAGCTGTAGCAAGCTGGATCATATTGTCCCGAGAATCTCATTGAATTTTCACATTTTAACTTTTTATGAATGTAAAACCTTGCAAAAGTCTTTAACTTTAAAATTTTGTCTGCCTCAAAATTCTATTTCTCTTGTGATGTAGCAATTTTGAAGTTGACATAATTAAGGATAGTGTTTTAGCATGTATGTGGTTTTGTTGTCTCTCAGAATTCTTCTCCGTGATGCACTGAGGCTTCAAGAGCAATGGATTTTCAGACTAATTCTGCAAAATTATTCACTGAACTAAAGCTTAGAGTATATATAGAGATTAGCAAAGTCAGAACACAAGTTTGATGTAAAACAGTTGATTTTCTTTTAAAAATAGGCATACAGAATAGTCCATGTTACAGTGATTATATTTTTAATTCGTTATATAAGTGTATATGTTCACTGAGACATTAATGCTATTAGACATTGTCTACTGATTTGCGTTATTTAGATTTCACATTTTCCTGGTGTTTAGGGCAACAAAAAAAAAAATCTAGGAGAATATGGTGCTACTGCTATGATGCTAATTATGCATAGTAGGTTTGGGCACATTTCTGTTTTACTAATATTAGTATTTACTAACTTTAATAATGGAGTATTGCAATGTTGTCCTTACTCTGTCTAAAAAGATAGGACTCTTTTTTTAGTTCTGCTTCAGTATGTAAAATTGGCCTGATTACTGCTGAAAAAATGAAATCGTTATAAAGACTAATCATGACTTTGCATGCCCATACTTATATTAGCTTTTGTTGAATTATATCTGTGTTGTTCTGTGACCTGCAAAATCAATATCAGGCCTTAAATTAAAATATATTGCTTTTCATTTCTGAAGAAACGTCAAATATTAAGTGTCTAGTGATTGTCTATTTATGTAAAAGAATATACATGCACATTTTAAATAGAAATATTGACAACAGATGCTTTTTTTTTTTTTTTTCAGGTATTTGATGGTCTTGAAGGTATTGAAAATTACCTTAAAATCTTTAATTCAGAAGACTTACATTTGCCTATCTTGACAATGAAGTATGAGGAATTACAGGAAGCAGTTAGAGGTTGTACAGCGACTACCTTGCAAAAGGGACAAACTTTAGTTAATAAAGCAGATTCTCACAGGTATTCCTTCCATTTTTGCATGTCTGCTGCATTTCTCTACTTGTTGCTTTATAATTCAACTAGTTAGAATAGGACTGCATTTAGAGCCAGTGTAGTTAACCAAGTAGGTGTGCTTTTAAATGACCTGAAACTCAAAAGCTTCTGTCATACTTATCTGTTGGTATTTCTACAAATCAATCTCTTTAAGAAAAATCTTTAGGAATACCACATGAACTTGTAAGAGTGGTGTCAGACAATGGAATTGGTACGTTAGGGCGGTGTTCAGAAACAACAGTTTCATTAACATTTTGGAAAAGTAAATGTATATAAATGATAATTAAAATATCAGTGGCTATGAACACTCCCTGCTGCCCAATGTAATTCTTTTAGACCTTTTTGAAAGTCATCATTAGAGCAATTATAATGTGATTTGATGCGAGACAAAAATACAGGTGTTAAGCCAAGTGCAGAAAATATGGAAGTTTCTCCATTTCTGAGTAGTTTTAATTCACGAATGAAATAAATAACTTTTTTTCCTTCCAAAGCTTTTGTTAATTACAGTGGTGATTTACTCCACAGATACGATTTTTACACTGATGTAGAGCATGACTTAGTTTAGTGGCTATATTTCTCGTAGTGGCTTAATATCTCTTACTTTTCAGGTCTTAGTGGGAGGCTGGTACAATAAGAATGAAGACCGTTTATACTAATGAGTTTTACTACAGACAGCACAAATGACCATGGCTAATGGCTGGCTAGTGGTCAGCTTAGCTCTACCTTCCCATTACATGCTGACGTCCTTAATTACTCCTGAACTTTGAATGGCTTTACATGCACGCAGCAACTGAAAGTCTAGATAAGATTTTCATTTAATCTCATGACCTTGCAAGAAATTTTATCTAAAATGCCTTCACCAGTCACTGCAGATGTAATTGGCTTGAACCCAGGAAAGGGAGAAATAGAAAATTCAAATAGAAAGCTGTTTTGGGAACACATGCAGCTGCCTTTGCAGCTATTACTGCTTCAGCACCTCCTGATATTTTAATTAAATGGAAAGGAGAGGGTTTTTCCTCAGTGAAACTTTGAGTTTGGTTCCTAAACCAGCCATAATTCTAGAACGCATGCTGCTGTTCTCTAGGACTTGATGTTCTGCTAGACATTACCTCAACAGAGCAGATCTTGTGTTTCAAATTATGTCTGCACAGCATTGCTTAATGTTAGGAATGCTAAACACCTTGATAGAATGAATCCCTAAAATAAAAACTCATTAATTTTCTTTCTTCCTTATTAAGAGTTTTTTAAAAATATTTAAACAGTCCAAATCAGCTGTGGGATAGTAAGATATCATTGGGGCATATTGAGAAGAATGGGATGATTTTGTCAAAATAACCCTATCAGTCATTTCTGGTAAAATTCAATAAAAAAACAGGCCAAACTGCCAAATGCCTGTGTGCCAAACTGGTGCTCAAGATAGTCTATAAATAAATAAAGAAGGTAAGATTTCTGCCTAGAAGACATTATAATTTAAAAAATGGCAAAGCATTACAGCTGAAGCAGCAGCAATTTAGAGAAGGAAGGTAAAACTTAAAACAATATCAATAGGCAATCTCACTGGAAATGTGTTTTGCTCTTTCTGAAGAACAGTGAAAAATCCCAGGCTCTCAAATATTTTTAATGTCTACTTGCATCATAAAAATAAATAAGTCCCTTTCTAAGAACACAAACAGAGAGTATTATGGCTTTTCAGTTTTTCTCTGCTGCCTTCAGGTCTCGTTGCCTGAATGTAATGAATTTGCCATATACTTCAATGAGTTGTGCTAGTACTTCTGTGCAGGTGGAACACTTTATATTCCTAGGCACGGGCTTGAGGATTACAATCATGGAATAATTTAAACTGGCAAGGAACTCCAGAGATCATTTGGCACAATTCCTTGCTCAAAACCTGTCAGGTTAGGTTGCTCGGGGACAGATTTTGAGAATCTCCAAGGATGGAGATTCCATAGTCTCTCTGGGCAGCCTGTTCTAGTGCTTAAGCACTCTCCTTGTGAAACATGTTTTTCTTATATCTAGCCAAAATTTCTGTTGCTGCATCTTGTGAGTATTGCCTCTTGTCTTTTTGTTGTACACCTCTGAAAAGACTCTGAACCTGTCTTTTGTATAACCCTGCTTCCTCATAGATGATGAAAGACAGCAATTAGATCATGTTTTCACCTCTTCTCTCCTCTGAACAGAGTTCTGTCAGCGCTCCCTTGTGCATAATATGCTCCAGCCTCCAACCATCTTGGTAGCCTCTGCTCAGTTCGCTTCAGCTTGTCTGTCTGTTTTGTACTGTGGGTACCCAAACTGGACAAAATGGCCTCCAGATGTGTTTTCACAAGCCCTTAACAGAGGGAAGTAACCTGCTGGCTAGTCTCTTCCAGATGCAGCTCAGCATGGGGCTAGTGTTCAATGCCACGAGAATGATCCTGACTCACTTTTAACTTTTTGTACACCAAGACAAGTCTAGGGTTTTTTGCCTGACCCATGGCTTTAGGAGATACCCAGAATGATCCCAGCCAGCTCATAAGCCTAGTAATGGTGACACAGTGAGTTCTGTTAACAAATGTGATAAGGTGTTATATTCCAGAATATTAATTTCCCCCAGAAATGATCATGTTTTGAAAGAGGAAAGAGAGAGGCCTCTCTTTGTCATGTATAAGCCACTATGCTATCCTTAAATGCTGCCAATATTTAGCCCAATGATTAACACACATGGGACCACAAGATTTGTATGAACAGCTAAGGGTCAAAGGAGGAAGATTTGGACAGAAAACAGAATTATCAAGACTAAATTCTCATTACTATTTTGTTCCACTTATTGCACAGTTCATTTGTAGTCTTAACTGCCCTCACAGGCTTCCCATTTCCTTTATCTAACCAGACTGGAAATCGTGAGTGACGTGGGCAGTCACCATTTGAAGGTAGTGAAGGGTGTGGATCTGAAAAAGTTTAGGTATCTTTTCAAAAAGCTGCTTTGCCATAAGGTAGACAAGAAAGTAAAATCTGACAATGAGATACATAGCTGTTAAATGTTTGCAATCTGGTAGGATTCTTGAACTAGCTGGCACCAAGTAGAAATTTGTGTGGAATTTGAAAATAGCTGCCAGCTCCTTGAAGGAGTAGTTGGAGCACAGTAATTTTAGAATTCCTTTGTCATATGTGACAGAGAAGGTGTTGCATGCTCTGCTACTTGCATGACTTCACTACTTTTAAAAAAGAAGCCAGATTCTCTGTTTTTTTAGACAATATATTTATTGCTAAAGAGAAGAAATCATATGACCTTGCTCAGGTTGGGTGACACTTTGTTGATTTTGATGAGATGATGCCCTGAATTGCACGTGTCTTCTGAACGAGATTACTGGAAAATGCATTTTTAATGCAATATCAAAGTGGCTGCCACGTGTAGTACTGGTTTAAATGCACCAAGAGAAGACAGAGTACTTGAACATTAAGAGAACTAAAATGTAGGTGGATTTCTGTATCCACAGTGTTTGTTAATTTTATTTTTAGAGTACTGAAAAAGAAGCCAGACAGTTCGTATGCATATGATAAGACAGCTCCAGTAGTTTATGTTTTACAAATCTAATGTTGATACCCTCACATCGAGGGAGGACTATGTTTAAGGCTAGTGATGGTGACTTCAGTGGCATAATTGGAAATGCAGTTCACAGTAAAATGGAGAAATATGATGTTAATTCTGCTCTACTTTCAAATCTTCTTGAGGCATGTTGCAACCTTATACTAAAAGATAGTCCAAATAAATGAAAATGCTGAAAATGTTCACATTTGAAGAGGAATAGATTATAGAAAAGTGACAGAAGGCAGCTCTTTCTTGTAGTTGTGGGGTGCTTCAAAATGAAAATATTGGTAAGTCTGATTTTTGAGCTCTCATACTTTTAAATTAAAATCAGCTAGAAAAAAAGGAGCAAAAATTTATATGTATTAATTGTAAAAAAATTAACAATCAGTAAGTTTTGTCCAGTAAGAGAACCCTTGTTACTTTGCCAGCCAATTAGCTTGCCTATGAGTGTAAGAACTGTCTTTATTTTACTGCTATTATAAATTTATTGTGTTAACTCANGCTTTTTCTAAGTTTTTTGTATTGCAGTAGAATGGAAAATGTTGATTGTCATACACTGCTGAGTTTAAAAAAAAATTTTTTTTTAAGAATTTTCCCTTTTTTTTTTTTTTTTTTTTTTTTTAAAAGAGTGGTCCTAATAGAAGTTTTTAAACATACTTCTTTTTAAGAAGTAGTGAAATAGAGGAGTGACATTTTTAGAATTTAAGGATAAAGCACAAACTAATGGGTTGGTAATTTTTGAAAGTGTAATTTACAAAATTTGAAGCCACCTACTCCCTGAAAAGGAATTAAAATTTTGTTTCTCCTTGTGACCAATTCTTGGATCAGATTCAAACAGAATGGTCTATTAATACTATAATTCATATTAGTAGTGTAGAATAAGGTTTTTCTTTGAGGTTGCAGAATTTAACTCTGACTCATCTGAAGCGAGGAGAAAATTTCCTTTAACTTTAGAGGACAAAGGAGGAAAACTTGAATAAGTACCTGTATTAATATACATTTCTGATGAAACTAAAGTAATGAAAAACATATTTTGAGCATTTGTTTTACAAAAATTCTTACAATGAATACATTTTAGTAGTAAATCAATTGATATGTGGTTTCTTTTTTTTATCAAAACTGCAGATCTGAATTGTATGTGTAACTTCTTTACAGTTTGAAGAGGACTGCTTCAAGTATTCAGATTATGAACTGCTTCTCTGATATTAAATGTTTTAAGTTATAAGACAAGCCATTTTTTTGTAAATTGATGTTGTCTTTTCTCCTGTTAAAACAGTATCTTTAAAGAAATGTTGACTTAGAATGTATGACATTCTTTTTTTCAGCTACTGTAAAAACACTGAAATATTTGAAAGTCCAAAGAAAACATTCTTTCTAAAGTAGAAGTGATATGCTATATATTTTCACTCTTTTTTTAGGCAGTTCTGTTTGTGGTTTTAGTCTTTAGATAGTATAAATAAAGTCAGAATTATTTGTGAAATGAGGTATTTCCAACTGAATCAGGGTATCCGGCACATGAATCTAACTTACACACTGGTGATAAATGATTTGTTTAGAAATGTCGTTCCTGTGTTCTACTCATTACCAATTTTGTTTGGATTAATTTTAGTATTTCTCTCTGTTATTTTTCTTTTAAGGGTCTCAGTTTAAAATTCGTGAGTTACTTATACAAATCAACAGAAAAGGTGTTGGTTTTTTGTTAATCATTAT
>VYZV01041012.1:27774-81503 GCA_013401275.1 Pandion haliaetus | reverse complement strand
AATACTGAACTGTTGACACAGCAAACAGGGCTGCAGAATATTAGGGAATGAGCAGATTAACAGAATTACTGAGTTGGAGAAGATAGGAAAATTATAATAGAAAATATTTTATATATATATATATATATATATATAAGAAAAACTAGAAGTTATCAGAACATGAAGCCAAGATCAACTTTTTGTTAAAATGTTTTTGATTTTCAGCAAGTAAAAATGGCCAGATTCAGAGGAAGTGTTCAGTAAAATCTGAAAATTCAAGGGTCTCCAAAACTGTTGAGATCCAAAGTCTGCATCCACTTCTGAAAAATCTTGTTTCACACACATTATACATTAAAACCCAACCAACAAAAACCCCAGTCTGCAAGGAGACAAGATCCTGAAAATGATGGTCTCAGAAAACTGCACCTCCCCTAAAATAAATAACATATAAATAAAGGACAAAGAATGTAAGACCACAAAAAAACCCTTGATGTTGTTACCTGATGAGGAATGTACCCTACTGGGACTTCTCTTTATTCCTTCAGCTGTTACTGGTCTGCTAACTACCATAGGCAAATCATTTCAATCCTCCCCACTTCAGCTTCTCCGTCAGTAAATCAGGACTGGCACTTAACCTATTTTGTAAAGTGCTCTAACTTCTAATGACAAAATTCTGAGCTGGGAGCTCAGCACTATGATAAATATGAGATTTTGGCATACAAAAATGATTACATTTTTAATGGAATTACAAAATATAATTAACTCTCAAGCTTATTATTATGTGATAAAAGTAATCAAAATGTGTGACAAATTATCTGTTTTATTGTGTCTTATATCATAATTATTTTTTCTTAAAGTATGCTACAAAACTTAAGGATGGTTTTCTTATCATTGAAGCGATAAACCTCTAATGGGGATTTTTTTTGTTTTGATCCAGACCAAGAAAATATATTCTATTATGAAAGTCCACGAGGATCCCTTGAACATGTTGTGTAGCACTGTGGAACACTTTAAACTGTGAGCAAAGAGGATCTATAAACTGTTGAATGCTGTTTAAGAGCACACCAAAGTAACAGCAACAACAAAAATATGGCTTGATGGCAGCAGAGTTTAATTGGGCAAATATTAATAATTGCTTTGGTGCTAACTTGGGTATGCAATCCCATGGTTTGAATCACGTGAAGTTCTTTACCAAACCTTGGTTATGCAAAATTAAAGTTAAGCAAAATAATTTCAGGACAGTTATTAACTTATGACTGCTCTACTAAATAGTATCTACTCTATCATTAAGGAAAGAAATGGAGAAAGCAAGATATGCATAATAAATACTGCTTATCCCACTTACAATCTCTTCTCCATTTTCTTCTGTATATAGTCCCTTAAAAGTGGATAGGAGTTTAATCTCTAGACAAGTGAAAAACAAAGCACACACCCTGTATCACTAATGCACGAGACTCATGCCCATTCTAACAGCAGGTGATTAAATCTATGGAAGAAAAGAATCCACTGAGCGTTATTAAGTACCAGGACTCCCCCTCACTCAGGAAGTCCCTAAACTGCAAGTTTCTGAAGGCTAGAAGGTTCTTCTGGAGACGTCTCATTATGTTGTTCTTAAACTCTCCTTTATGTGTCAGCTTTTGACCTCTATTTACATGTGATTTTGAACACATATATAACATCGAAATAAATAGTTACTGCTCATATTTGAGCAGTAGATGGTTAGACAGCTGCCTGCTTGTTTCAGATAACAAGTACAAGTATGTCCTCTCTCTGTACGGTAGCCTTAAAACATGGAGTACATTCAGAATAGTGAAATGCACAAACTGCATTAGACAGCACATCAGAGAATAATACAATTATTGAGGCTGATAGAGATTAGATAGAGGTTAAAGTCAAGTCCACTGCTCACACCTTACCCAGCAGTCCTCTCTCATCATAGAAGGCAATACATTTGGTCAAGCAAAATTTAACCTTCATAAATCCATACTAGTTGCTCCCGGTCACTGTCTAGTCCTTCATGTGAGGATTGTCAGCGCAACCTTCCAAATATGAGAGATGAGGCTGACCAGCCTACAGTTCCCCAGGTCCTCTTTGCAGGCCAACATGAAGATGTGTGTGTTGTTTGCTTTTTCTAGTCATCAGGAACCTCTCTCAATCATCATGATATTTGAAAAATGAAAAAAAAGCAGTCAAGAAATGGCACCAACAACCCCCTTCAACTCCCTTAGATTAATCCAGACTGGTGCTAGAGACCTGTGAAGGTGGTGCTTAAGTGGTCCTTAACTTAATATTATTCTAAAGTAGGGAATACTTCAGTTCCTTAGACTATACCACCAGGCACACAAGACTTTCCATTGTAAATGGAGGTGACAAAACCATTGAGTGCCTTGGCCTTTTCCATGTCTTTTGTCAATAGGTCCCCCGTCCCACTAAACAGTGGATCCACATGTTCTGCAGCCTCCCTTTCACTGCCAATGTACATATAAAAACCCTTCTTGTTTGCTCTTCAGATCAGTTGCTACTTTCAATTCCAGGTGAGCTTTGTCCTTCCTAACTCTTTTCCTGTACTCTCAGTCTTTGCTTTTTTTTTTTAATATTCCTCCTGGATAGGCCATCTTCTGTATGCTTTTGTGTGTGTATGTTTGAATTCAAACAGGTATTCTCCTTTCTGCCAGCTGGCCTTTTGCCATACCTAGTTGACTTCCTGCACCCCGTAATGGACCTCAGGATAAGTTATCCTTGAATATCAGGCTGCTTCCCTTGGTCCCTTTGCCTTTGAGAATAGTATAGCACAATATCATGTTCAACATATATCCAATCAAGCTGAAGTTCACACTCTTAAGTTCAGAGTCTTTAGGTTTGTACTCACTGTCTTCCCTTCCCTAAGGATTTAAAACTCCAGCATGTCATGGTCAGTATAACCAGGGCTGCCTCTGATCTTCTCAGTCTTAATTCTTCCTTATTGTGTCCTACATGTCTGTCAGAAAACTATCCTAGTCAGCCCATTCAACACCTGAGTAAAAACTAGTACACACTCCAGAAATCTAGATTTCTGGTATCCCAGTATATTGCCTTCCAGATGTTAGAGTGGCTAATATTGCCCATGAGAACCAAGGACTGCAATCATGAAACTTCTTTCAGTTGTTTAAAGAAGACTTCATTTGCCTCCTCCTTCTTTTGATCAGGTGGTCTGTAGCAGACATCCACCATGATGTACTCTTGTTGGCCTCCCCTTTGAACATGACGCAGAAGCTCCATGCATCTGAGCTGCTTTTTTTTGGAAGTATAAGATCTCACCCTTTGTCTTCTTTACCTGTCTTTCCTAAAGAGACTCTATAAACCTGTCACAGAACTCCAGTTGTGTAAACTACTCCACCATAGATCCATAATCCTGGGAATATTATAGTACTGCAGCTGCTCAGGGACTTATAATTCCTTCCATGTTCTTCCCATACTGCATGCGCTTAGGTAAAGGCATTTCAAGTGGGCTGCTGCTCACCTCATTTTCTCCAGAAGAATATGATAGACTACCAAGTCATGCCTTCCCATGCACAATTTTCCCCTTGTTCTGCTACTTAAGCTTTTATATCTGTCTTCCAGCAAAGTTAAAGTCTCCTCAGTAAATTAACAAGCCTGTTGGCAAAGTTGTTCTTGGCACACTTCATCAGGTGGATTCTGCCTCTTACCAGCAACACTCATTTTTTTGAGAGGATTCCACAGTCAAGAAGCCAAACAGACCTTCTGGCAACACCAGCCACGAAGGGCAGAGCTGATCTATATCTGGGCCTCTATGCCCTTCAGCTATTCCCCAAAATCCTGTAGTCACTCTTGAACTTGCCAGGGCCTCCATTGTTAGTACCATGGTGCCCATATGGCAAAAAAGCAAAGAGCAGCAGTCTGGGTGCCAGACACAATGCTGAGTCAGGTGTACCTTTCATCTGACCAAGTGTAATCAGTCTGTTATTCTTGCCATACATCACTGAAGAAATGTTTGTAGGATTTCCACAAGCAGACATTACAATAGCAGCTCCAGCCAGCAGTTGTGGAGCCACATTAACAGGTGTTGGGCACAAGACAGCAAGCTCTACATAGAGGTGATGTGTTCATGTGTGAGCTTTGAGGAAAGGCAAGATGGCTTCATTGTTTCGTTGAACCTATACCAGTCCCACCAGCATGTGGCTCTAGTCCAGGGACATGATGACAAAATAAAGAATGAAAGATCGCATTTCCTGACAAGGGCATCCTTAACTTTATATTAATGGTCCATCAACACTTTTAAAAACATTGTATAGTTCACCATTCAGACAAGTATGCACTATGAGACAATGGACTACCTCCTGTCTGTCCTTAAAGAAGGATGAATATGCTTTCCTACTCCTGCTGTGCAAAAAAGTGTCTTTCATCACTTGTCCTGTCCCCTCACTAATTCCTTAGGTAATTTCATGTGGTGTTCATTGGTGAATACTTTCCTTTAATGTAAAAGTGATTATATCAATTTGCATTGATTGCATCAAATGAACAAATTTCCAGGAGTTAAAAAGGTTTGATAAGAACAACTGCCAGCCTTCTGCCTCGATCTAGTATTTAAGGATAATCCTTTAACCTGGGTCCAGTCTAATGGCCACTTCCATCATTCAAGATAGTTTTAAATTCATATTCCTATTTTCTCTGAATTTTCTCCAAAGAATATCCTTTATCCTCAGTAAATTAGGAATAGAATCATAGCGAACCTTTGCCTTGCGGCACTGTAACTTTATTTATTTATATCTCAGTTACACTAATGCTCAGCAAAAGCTAAACAAATCCTGATTTCTCAGTTAATGTTTTACTTTAAAATGGAATTATTAATCATTTAGTGTTCAATCCCACAAGGCTGAGGATGAACATCTGCTGATAACCATCGCTGAGCTACTCAGCTGCTGCTGATTGTGTTGCTATCACACTCAGAGCCTGATAAACTAAAGCAGATTATTTAGATCCCAAACTCTTTGCAGTGGGGATTATGCCTGCTTTCTCCCACGCCACATCTATTACAGCGGAGAGCTGACTGGTAGCATTTAACAAATGCTGAGAAAAAGGAAAGGGGCTGCTTGTTAAGGCAGGGAAGAAACTGGATCCATTTTAGACTACAGGGTTTTGAGACAGCTGGCTATAAGAGATGCTGATCCATGAAGATCATCCCTGTCTGACCACAGAAGAACAACTAGTGATACCTGTCCCCTGGGAAGTGTGCAGTACAAAGTGTCCTTTCAGGTACCTCCAGTAACTCCCACAAAAACTGCTAACCCATTTAGATGTTTTCCTCCTTCTCACAAAATTAATCTCAGCTCCCAACACTCACTGTCAACGGAAAAAGAACAAAACCAGAAAAACAAAAACAAAACCCAGCAACCAAAACAAGTTCTGCTTCTTCCCATGGGTATTCTTAACCTCTTCAGGCACTGTCAAGCAATACCAACATTGTATAAGTTTCCTTTTCCTCTTTCCCATGCCCTGTTGCCACTCCAGTACACCTCATCCCCAACTCTCACCACTTATTTCATCCATGACACATCTGCTCGGAAATGTGGGATGTAGGATTTTGCTTGCCTATATAAATGCAGCAGGGCAACCTGGGAACTTCCAAGGTTATGCTCAGGAGCTTATTACCCCACTGTCCCAATTCAAAAGGTTATCTTGAGGAAAACAGCCCTGTGCCGATATGGCCATGGAGCAAAGGCAGATTGATTCTGTCTGTTCCCATGTGTGCAGGTATGCCCTGAGAGAGCCCTTGCCTGTGTCAGCCTCTTTTCTGGGAGCAGGAGTAACAGGGCTGTGCAAGATCTCAGTTTTTTATTTCATGGAAAGGCTCATGAAAGTGAAAGCTGTATCCATTCATCTTCTTAACAAAATCAAAGGTAATTCAGTATTTCCCAGAAAAATGACAAAAATACTAATAAAAATTTGATAAATCACTCAGAAGCCTACACCATGAACAAGCTGATTTTTTATTTAACTTCTGTGCTTAAAGTATAACACTTGTAATACAAGAACACATCTCCAAAATGGAAAAAATCTCCACCTGGAAAAAAAAAAAACCAAACAAAAAATACCAACAAAAAACAAAGCCAAAACCTACTTACATTGTTTCATTTTGAGAACATTTTCTGGTTTTTAGCTCATAATTTCAGCTGGATGGACAAGTTCCTGGGTTTGATCAAAAGGTAATTTTCTGATGAAAAAATGTTCTGTTGGAAATCTGAGAGCAATTCTACTGAAATCCTTAAAATGTCTGCCCCATTCATCAGCTGTATTCACCAGACCATGCCAGAGATACTGGGCTTGTTCTGTGCTAGTGTAAATTGATTTAGTTCTACGGGTTTCTGATGTGTTTCTGATGCTTTCTATACAGTCTGCTTCTGAGCTCGCACACTAAATTTCACTCTGTGATTAGCAGTGCTCTGTTAACACAGGGAATAAAACTTTGTCCTTGATGTTTACTATAGGCAATGAAAAGAAAAACGCATTTCCATAAGACGATTTTGTCTGGGCTTAATCACCCCGTAAAGGAGCTAGTACCTTCCTTTGAATGTAGGCAGGAGATAGGGTGACCCTGCTTGGACAGGTAAAAGACTGAATCTGCTTACAGTGCTCTTTGTACATGAAGCAGAAATATCTCCATGCCAGCCTCTGGAGACTTTTGTTTTTCCAGCCTTTGCAGCATGAAGTATGACAGTGACAAGAAAGAAGACGAAGAAGAATTATTAAGGCTGAGTAATCCTTCCCTGGGACAGAGCTATCTCTTATAAACAGGTGCAGTTTTAACAAGAGGATGGGGAATAGAGCTCTATTAGGCACAGTTAGTGTGGCATTTGTGCTGTAAGTTATGTCACACAGCAGTGGCTTCGCAAGTCCTGTTTCATCCAGGGTGTGGATTTGACTGCATTTGACTTTTCTTAGCATGTAAATTCTATGGGGGTTTAATTTATTTATTAATAGTCCCAAATATGAGGTAGGTATGTGCATATACAAATGGAAAGGTAAGGGATCTTCCCCAAAGAGCTTTTTGGGCCTATTCTGGATAAAGGACAGACATAGTCCAATTTATCTTGTATCCAAAGTCTATTTCAAAGCATCCCATCAACTTAAATCCTCTAGGTGTGGAATTAATAAGGATTAGATAAATTTAATAAACTATATAATCTTCAGAAAGTGATAACATTGTTTAGCTTTCTATCTCTTTATAGCAATAATCTCTTTATCCATACTAATAGAAAATGCCAAAGTGTCTATTACCATATATTTCAGTCTGAAGCCCTTACAAAGGCAAAAAATCCCCTGAAAAGAATGTCAGAGAAAGGACTATGTGACTAGACCAGTGGGTTACCATTCACGCTAAGCAAATTATACACCATTTATATACCAAAGGTTTTTTAAGCATTGTTTAATATTACATAAGTCTTGTGCTGACTTTCTGCATGGGGAGAAAGGAAAAAATTCACTCCCACAGAGTATCTGAGGACAACGACACAGAAACCCTGAGGATTAAGAACCTTCAAACATTTCTAAATATATCATATCTTTATTAGTTTTCAGTTCATCCCTGGAGAAGAATTTGACAGTTTTCCCCAATTAGCAAAGTCCAAAATTAATTTGCTTCAATCAACAGAACTAAAAATCTTAGCATGTTCATTAAGAACACAACTAAAGACCTCAGCTAAGGAGATTTTCAAGAACTGGAACAGAACTTAATTCTGTTGAAGTCTGAAGAAATACTAGCTACTGACACTAAAATGCATGTGGGTTTTTTTTTTCCCAGAACACTGCTTGATTGATCAAGACAGATAAAACACCTATGTATACATAAACTTTTCTTTAATTTTTATTAATACAGTCAACGTTCACCAAAAATATTGGCCTGGATTGTATTATGAACCTTCTTATTTTCTTCCATTTCACCATTACTTCAAATCTCCCATCAAATCTTTAATTAACATGAAAAGATAGCTGATAATTAGGATGTTCACCTAGAGGTCAAGCAATTCAATGAGATTTATTAAAGGTTAAGAGCAGAGTTCTAATGAAAGGAGTGTAATTTAAAATCAAAACTTTAGAAGATAATTTTCATGGCTTGAATTTTCAAACATTTAGGTAAGTAAGTTAATAAACTTTACATATGCAAATAACCCTGTTGAGGGCAATAAAACTAGTCAGAGGTGAAATGATACAGTTGGAAATGTAACGAAAGTGCAGGAATTCAGCAGCAGAGCTTTAAACGGCCAGGGAGTTCCGTAAGATCTGCCAAAGTCATTGGAGGGAGGCAGAACAGCAGTATGTATGTGTCTAACAAGACAGAGCAAGCACACACACTCATGTGTAATCCTATAGTGCCAGATACCCAGAATCTGTCTTTACGAGGCTTCTTCTTATTCTTCTGGCTACACAGAAAGCAAAACTTTTTACATGGTCAAACTTGTCACTTCCTTCCACCTCTTCCACATGCAATCTACTCATTTCAAAATAACATTAAACACCTTTTCCTCTGTTGTTATTTTAAGGACCATCTGTAGAAGCCAAAGCAGGTGTTCAAAAACTGATGCTATTTCAAGGGGAGGGGACACATACACTTCAATTCGCGTTCTTCTTTTTCAGTACTGCTTCTTAAACCAAACTTGGGTAACAGAATGACCATCAGGGATTCTGCAGTAAGGTAAAAGTCCCTTTGCTTACACAGGCAGAAAAAGCTGTTGCTCTTTCTTTCCAAGCTGCATTGCCACTGTGCTGCAATCAGGAAGAAAAATCTGATTTAGACAGTAAGGTGAACAAAAGTGTTAAATAGGAAAGAAGATTCCAGTTTACACTTGCTTCTTTCTGGACTGTGGTGGCCTCCTATTACACTGTGTTTGACTTAGCAAAACTCACAGAATTCTCCATTTTCCTCTATTATTCACTGCCAAAAAGTGTTCACACAGCTCATATTCATTTTTTCTTTCCCGATTTGCACATCTATGGTTGAAAGCACCACCTTCTGGCCAGTGCACACTGAAATTTGAGCAGCAAGCAGCTGCAGTTTTTATAGCTATCAGCTGAAACTCCTCATACATCTTTACCTAATGTATACTACAAAAATGACACATTTCTGTTAATGCAAGAGTAATAGCTCAATACATGCACTTGCAATAGAGAAACTAGTATTAAATAGGTTAGTCCTACAACACAAAGATCTGGTTTTTTCTTATGTCATTGTAATATCAAAATAAATATTTTAAAGAGATGAAAAAAACTGGAGTGAAAGCTTTCAGTGAAGTATCTTGGAAAATATTCATCTTCCCACTTTGCTTCTAGATATTTGGCAAAAATGGTCCATCCCATAATGCATGAATGTGCTTATCTTTATGTATGCAAGTATAATTAAAATTAGTGAGATTATTTTCATGTCTAGAGCACACATATGTGATTGGAGCTGGTAACAGACGTTAAATTTGCAGCAGCTGCATTTGCAGTAGCTGTGCATCCTGCCACATTTCCTATACCTATCATACAATCAAAAAAAAGAGACTAACAATTTAAGACTTTCCACAGTATTATAAAAGGCAAAATAACGAGTTATTTAGCAGAAACGCATGGTAGAGATTAAGGAAATCATTCTGCACTGCTCTGTGACTCATTCAGCTTCTTCCAGTTGTTCTCCCTTTATTGCCTTGTTCATGTTTGATCTCTCTGTGGACCCAATCAAATCCTCTCACTTATGTTTCTGCTAAAAGAAAATGGATCACACCTCTTCATTCATTTCCTAGGGAAAAAAAAAAAACCCAAGCAAAAACAAACAACGTCTAACTTAGATTTAACAAATTAAAAATAAGAATTTTCAGTTTCTTATTTATGCAGAGGATATCTGGAACACACTTTTTTACTAGTGGGATATTGATTAGCTGAAAAAAGCTGATTATTTATTCACTCAAAACTCACTATCCTTATTTATCTCATTTATCTCATATTTGTCTCACAAAAATTAATAATATGTACACAGACACCATAGGTTTGCAAGGTGTTTTTTAATCAGTTTTTAGAGAATAGTATTCCTGGCTCAAGAAGTATGAACTTCACAGCCTCTATGTCAAACACTTGGAGCAATATTTTGGCCCCTGGACTCCACAGCAAAAATTCTCAGTGGCTTTAATTGGGCCAGACTTCCATCTATGTGTTTCAAAATGCACAAGCTGACATTGCATGCAGAATTACTACAGAAACCGGGTTGGGTTTTTTTTGCTTTTTGTAGACTGTAAGCATTTGGGGAGTTTTGTGCAGCACTTCCCACTTTATGCTCCAACTTGCTCATTTTCTAACGGCAAGCATAGAATGATAAAAATCAAACCAGCAACTGGAGAGCTTTAATGAGGAAATAAACACAAGGCACATCCTGAACAATAATTCTTTGTAACCACCTCTGTTAAATCAAGGCAGGACTTTCAGGGAGTTGTATAGTTATACCTCCTTGCCACTAAGCACCTCGCAGCTTGTTAATACATTTTGTTTGCAGCCCCACTGCCCATTTTATGTCCGCCTGATGATATTTAAAGTAATATTGTAATATTTCCACAAGAGATAGAGACCAACAAATGAGAATTACAAATTATGTGACAGACCTGGGGGGCGATCCAGGTGAGCATCTTAAATAGTGGATAGTGGAGACCATTGTGCTTAATTAAAGAGGCAGAGGGCTGGTACAGTGTGAGAGACCTGAATCGGGATGAAATGGAAGTCACTGGAAGTGCACGATGCTCCCCCTTAGACATATCTCATTTCTGTCAGGGGAGGAAGGTGAGTGGTCCAGCCTGGTGGTACACACTTTGAGTGATCCAGGTACAGCTCACCATCACAACGGGTTACAATCCCAGACCTGTTTCCATTAAAGTATATGTCTCAGACCCAAACACACATTTCCTTCAAATTCACTCCTCTGCCTTTCATAACAATTGACCAAGCTCAACAACGTACTGTCAAGTGTATATATCAGATGGCCCATCATTTCTTCTACTTTCCCCACAATTTAATATCCCCTTTGCTTTCTGAAGTACTGCACTTCTCTGCTATAATCATAATGCTCGAGTACTGAAAACGCTAAACAAAAGCAGCTCAGTCAGTCACTGATATCTATCCCAGTGATTTCTCATGAGAAACACAGAGTACTCATCTCCCAGAAACACCAAGCTTTCCTATAAAAGCATGTTATAGAACTGGACCCTAGAGAATTACTGTGCAATATATCTTCACTAAAGTGGTGATTAATTCACAGTAATTTACGATGAGTTATTTGAGTATATTATTCACAATGGTGTGATAAAAGCTTAGCTTCCTGTTGATTTTTGGCTGGTTTTGTTTTACCTGGTGCCTGATTTTGGTTTATGTTATATTTTTTGTCTTTTGTTTCGGGAATAAAGAAATCTGCATCTGTGATGAGATATTTGACCATGTGCTTTATCCTTCCAGAAATTAATGGAAGATGCATTCCTGGCACAGTAGCAGCAATTTCTGTGCCCGTTTCTGTTCCCTTCCAGGCACCAGCAAGACACACTTTCATGTCAGGATTTTTCTCCAGAAAAGTAATTTATATAAGTCAAATGATTTCTAATTTTTGCAAGAGAAATTTATAAAACCCAGCACAGCTCAGTTTTTGCTACAGCTGACTCTTCCTTAGTTATTTATATGGCAATACAGTACAACAAAGCAGGAATAGGAAATCCATGCTGACAGAAAATGAAGATAGTATAAACAATACAGATTACAGTAGTAAAAGCAAAGCCAGATATAAACCACTACAAGTGGAATCAAGAAGGGAGAAAACTATGTGAAATATCAGTTTGTTGAGAGCGAGTTAAGCAGCACAGTTGGAGCTGGGAAGTGGAAACTACTGACATGATATAGAGTCTGTTGCTTTCTTCTACTTTCTGTTACCTGCCTTTAATGTTTAGATTGTGTTTTCTCTGGGATCAGGAAAGTATTTACTTACTCATTTAAGCTGCATTTAACCCACCAACACTGTGATTTTGTAGGATATTCTAAGGACTGCAGCAATAAAATTAACAACTAGACTTAAAAAAAAAAAAAGAAAGAAAAGAAAAAAAAAGAAAACTAAAAAAAATCATTTCACACATGTTCATCATTCTTCCTCAGAGAATGAGAGATCAAGACACTCAATATGTGTGGGTGACACACGTGACTGGAAAGCACTTACACATTGTAGGAAGCACCAAAGAACAAACAGGTTTTTTTTCTTTTTTAAGAGTATAGCCAAGTTCTCTTTGTTTAAAACTAAAGATATTTTAGGCATTTAAAATATCAGATATTCTAATTCTTTAGGCAATAGACCAGCCTTCCCAAAAATGGGTATTTTGGGTGTCCTGTAACATGGTTGAGCGACTTCATCTGCAGATGTGCTGAGAAACTGCCTGATGTGAAAGGCAAAGCCTTTCTGTATGTGCACCCAATGTACCACTTTATAACTCCTGCAATCAGAGACCTAGCTGCTTGGTAACACTCTTAACCAAGGAGCGTGTGGAATCATCCCTGCAACAGTAAGCAGGGATGGACATTCAGTTGCCCCGTTTTCAAAGGCATTCACACATCTTTACTGCCCAGAAGCCACTCTTCCAGACTGAGTTGGCTTTTAAGAGGTCACCTTGATTGGTGGCAACTCTGGAAATTAAGGTTTGAAAGAAGCCAAGATTACTTTCACTTTGCTGGGGAAATGGGCTTCAGATACAAACTGAAAGCAAAGTCAGACCACAGACCTTTAGCTGGCACATACTCATCTCTGTACAGTATAAATAAGCACCTCAGTGCTTACTCAGTCTGACAGTTCTTCATGTGTCAAAGATTGAGATACAAAGATGGGTGCCCAGTACCTTTTGCATTCATTGACTTTTAGCCAAAGCAGCAAGGACCAAAACATTTGGACCTCAATAGTTTTTGTCATTCTTGGTCATATCTAACTGGAAGTAATTCCAGCTGTGTTCCTCCTTTTTCTCACCTGTTACTAAGTGATATCAACCCTTTCACATCAGTGGAGCAATGGCTATTCACAGGATGTGTTCCTATTTAAATAAATATCAGAGGATGAGGTCCTAATGCTTGTTATCATAGCTAATAAACTTAGATAGCTGGTCATGCCCGTATTTTGATCACCCCAGATTACTTCGCATTCATAAGCATAATGGATTGTGTCCACTTTCTGAGCAAACAGATAACACACTTCAGCATAAAGAGAAAAAGAAGAAGCCAGAATCCCAGCTATTATAAACATCAATCTTTTGGAAGAACCACACCAGGATCACAGGATGCTATTCTAGAACAACTCTTAGTACAACTGTCATAGCAACTAAAGCCACTGCAAGTTGATTAAAATAATATTCTTTACTATCAACATGCTTATTATTGATATGTTAAATCTTCAGAACAATTATTTCAGTGTAATCTCTCTCTGATTTGGGACTGAAATCTCTGTCAGAAAGGGAAAAACGATTTTTTTTTTTCTGTTTTAACTCTACAGCAAGGAGTTGTTCAAGCATTAGAAATGCCTTTGTCAGGGGACTAGCAGTGTCAGTTCACATTTGTGTCTCAAAACTTTAGGGAAATGGCTACTTAACCAAACAGGTGTTGAGGGAGAACAGAGAGGGGGAGTTCAGAGAAGGAAAGAAAAAAGGAAAAAGAGAAAAAGCAGATGGTGACCAAGAGAAATGGGAGGTGGTTTTGTGTGTGTACTAGTCATTAATTAAAAAAAAAAAAAAATGAAAACAACAAAAAACTGTCCACACAAAACACTCTCTTTACACAGGACCAGGGATTGTACAGCTTTAGCATCCAGCACTGTAGTAACGATCCTTCCTTGCCAGTTATTTACCCCCGCTCTGAGCTAATCAGACATCAGGCAATCGGAGCTCAGTTATATAAAAAGAGAAGGAATATAAAACAAGAGCAGCTTGTGGGTTCACCCTCCCTCAGTGCAAGTGACAAAGAAATGAAGGAAATAATAGCTTGTACCTGCTTTTCCATTTATTTTGCTTGGCTTAACTTAGGCTTCTTATTACTGGCAATTAAATTTGGCTCTCCTGACCATATTGAAAGACAGAGGAGAGGTTGTACCTGCAGCACTCAGGCAGGGGCTACCTGCACTGCAAGCAGCACCAGGAGCAGAGGAGCCTGCACCAGATCACCTGCTCCTTCATAGAATGGTTGGGGCAGGAGGGACCTTCAAAGATCATCTAGTTCCAGCCCCCGTGCCATGGGCAGAGACATCTTTCACTAGATCAGATTGCTCAAAGCCTTGTCCAACCTGACCTTGAACACTTCCAGGGTTGGGGCATCCACAACTTCTCTAGGAAACCTGTTCCAGTGTCTCACTACCCTCATCATAAAAATTTGCATCCTTATATCCAATCTAAATCTACCCTGTTTCAGTTTAAAATCATTGCCCCTTTTCCTGTTACTACAGGCCTTGGTAAAATGTCTTTCTCCATCTTTCTCATAAGCCCCCTTTATGTATTGAAAGGCCACAATAAGGTCTCTTAAAAGAGCTCACTAAGAGCTTTCCCTTCTCTAGGCTGAACCCCACCTCTCTCAGCCTTCCTTCACAGGAGAGGTGTTTCAGCCTTCTTATCATTTTCAAGGCCCTCCTCTGGACCCCCTCTAACAGCTCCATGTTTTTCTTGCACTGAGGACCCCAGAACTGGATGCAGCACTCCAGGTGGGGTCTTACAAGAGCACAGCAGAGGGTGAGAATCACATTCCTCGACCTGCTCTCCACCTTTCTTTTTATGCAGCCCAGGATACGGTTGGCTTTCCAGGTTGCAAGTGCACATTGCCAGCTCATGTCCAATTTTTGATCCACAGTATCCCCAAGTCCTTCTCCACAGGGCTGCTCTCAAACCCTTCATCCCCCACTCTTTACTGGTACCAGGGATTGCCCCAACCAAGGAGCAGGGCCTTGCACTTGGCTTTGTTGGACTTCATGAGGTTTGCATGGGCCCACCTCTCAAGCGTGTCAAGGTCCCTCTGGATGGCATCCCTTCCCTCCAGTGTGTTGACCACACCAGACAGCTTGGTGTCATCTGCAAACGTCCTGAAGGTGCACTCATTCCCACTGTCTGTGCCACTGATAAAGATATTAAATAGTATTGGTCCCAGTATGGACCCTTGAGGGACAACATTCATTACTTTTTTCCACTTCAACATTGAGCCTTTGACTGTAACTCTGGATGCAGCCATCAGCCAAGTCCTTATCCATCTAACATTACATCTGTCAAACCAACCCATATCTCTCCAATTTAGCCACAAGAATGCTGTGGGGGACTGTATCAAAGGCCTTATAGAGTTCTAGGTAGATGACATCCATAGTTCTTTCCTTATCCACTGATGCAGTCACTCCATCACAGAAGGCCACTAGATTAGTCAGGTACGATTTGCCCTTGGTAAAGACATGTTGGCTGTCTCTAACCACCTCCCTGTCTTCCATATGCTTCAATATATCTTCCAGGAGGATTTGTTCCATGATCTTACCAGGCACAGAGGCGAGGCTGACTGGTCGCTACTTCCTGGGTCCTCCTTTTTACTCCTTTTTCTGAGCACAAAGAAGACCAGGTGCTGAAGGGTCTCTACTACCCCAGAGGATACAAGGCCTATGCAAAGCTGTAGCCACACAGCAAGGCAAGTGTAGCGTTGTTGCTTCTAACAAGCTGTGGGCTTTGTGTTACATTAAAAACACAGAACTCAGGACTTGTCAGACCTTGTCTTGGAGCTTTGTGTGAGCTTTTTTTTAACTGTAATGGTAATGTTCTAATGTTCAGATGGTGATTACCTTTATTTTACCTTTTCTTTTAGCTTTACACGATTGTGTAATGCAATACTTTTACATATTTTTTTTAACTAACAAATAGCAATAACAAGTAATGACTGTGCAGAATGGGCTACCCATGACTCTAGATCAAATGGGATGGGATGATAGCAGAGTGCTTGAAAGTACAGGCATGGGATGACACCAGAAGGCCCAGGGCTATGAACAGTGCACCCTAAGATACGGGCAAAAACAAGGGTAATGAAAAGAACAGAGAACAACTATCCAAGATGTGTAAAATGCATGCACCATATACAGTAAATTCAGATGCAATGTGGGATTGCAGACAATTGAAGAAAGAGCAAGGTGTAGAACATATTAGTAAACGTATACAAATGACACCAAGAAGATCTTAGAGGGAGGAGAAGAAACCCTCACCATCAGCTTTGTGCTCTTCCCAGTGAAGGACTCATGATGCTGATGACTCCCTATACCCTCCACCTCTGGCTGAAGGACCCAGAGGCATAGTAGAAGAGGTGAGAGTAACTTCACAGAATGGGCTAAATACCAGAAAGTTTCTGGACAGATCACTTTAGCTCTATATAATTTGCATTGTAAGTGTTAATATCAGTGTTACTGGAATAATAATAATTCTCTGATTAGTCTGTTAAAGCTTTAGTTAGACTAATAATAAATCCTTCACTATGCGTACAAGGTGTGTTGCTTCTGCCTACAACAACAAGATTTTGAGTGTAATAAATTTGTGGGACCTCAAGCAACCTGTTCTTGGATGCAACAAATGGGTAACAGAGGGAGAGTTTAAAAAGTGCTCTCTGAGCATGTATTTTCACCTGTATTCTTACCTCCTCCAGACTAACCATCACACATCTCTGGAGGAAGAAAGAACAGGAGAAAAAAATGTCAGATGAGATTTCCTCACAGGATTTCATCTGCCCATCATTGCAAGGGAGAGGTTAGCTGCAAGAAGATTGGGTTTGTGTTATCAGGGCCTCCATCCATATAAAGTCACTCTATAGTTGTTTAGGAAAGAATGCACAGGCCTTGAAATAGCAAAATGTGTCTTGATCCCTGGTCCACTATGTCCCTCAAATTCCTGGTGCAGGATGCAAGTTTGTAAAGTTGTAGACTTACACACTTCTCACCCTTTTCTCCTCTACCACAGGCCTTCCCAGGGCGGATAAGGAGCTGCTCCAAGCTACACAAGGGGTGTGTTTCTTGATTTGTGATGGCCTCCCAGAGCAGCTTCAGACGGATTCCTTGCTGTGGTCAAATAACAGCCATCACAAAGCCAACAGTAATACAGCATTCCTCTGAAAGCTAAAAACTCATTGGTGACCCAGTCAAAGTAGTAAGGGAAACTTTGCCTGGCTTTTTCGTAAACTCTCCAATTCAGTTTCCTTTGCCTAACCATTTTGTCCCACACAACTTCTGTTCTACACCCAAAAGTACTTCCTACTCTACCCAAAAATTTCAAATGCTGCCTTTTGCAATGCTGCTCCAAAACATCCCACATACCAGCTGTTTAGAGGTGGTAAGCAGTCCATCCACATGTTTTCACACCATAGTGGCAATCTCTCTTTTTTGTAAGGCCATCAGGAGACTGCTCATCCCAGTTTTTCTTTTGAATATCCCCAGACCAGAGGACTGTTTATCTGTTGGTAAGTTACTTTCATTTGTTTTACTGATACTCACTTAGTCCTTTGAAATATAGGTCTTTTCCCATCAGATAAAACTGGAGAGGATTCTTTGTAATATAGAAGAACAGCAAAATATGTGCAACTCAGAAGAAACAGTATGTTCAGCTCAAGATTGTTCTTGAACATGGGTTTGTCTCATGCAGTAAATGATCAGTAAATAAGTGAAACAAAATCTCCCCAGCAGCTCCTATTTGGCTGAGCTTGCACAAAGTCTGTTTTCAGTTGTGGCCTCAATACTCTGCATTCCCAATTCCAAACTAGGGAGCATAACTGATTCTTGTTTTCCCTGTTTTCAAGTCCACCTGTAAATTTACAAGCTTCAGGGAAATTTTAACATGTATCTAACGTAATAATATCACTAGAGATGCTACTTTTAATTGGAGCAATATATTTCTCTATCGATATTTTGTAAAAAAGTATTTCACATGTATTCAGATCACTAAACAATGAAAGTTATGATTGTTTCCTCATTCAAGGCTTAACACTGAGTGGCTGACTAATCTATCAAGTTGCTGAATACCTTTCACTCTGAATGACATCTGTGTAAATCTGATTAGTAAAAGTACAATAGTACATAGAGAAATAAGAACAACTGAGTTCAAATGTGTTAAAATCTTCATCTACTGCTTTGATGTTGTACACCGTAGCAAATAATTCCAGATTTGCAATGTTAATAAGTAAAAATATCCATATTGGCAGATCAGCCACAAATGAAAAGCAGCAACCAGCCTTTTATAAAGAAAGAATTATTATTTTCTCAAATCAAGTAAGATCTAATTAATAAAATAAGGTTTTTGCTCAAAAGCTTCTTCATTAAACTGTAAGCCATATGTGAGAGACCACGTTGAGGAAAGGGCTGATAAAAATAACTTTAGAAGATGAGTCTTTGCTGCCAGGCAGTCCTGCATCAATTGTACATTACATGTGAAAGACCTTGCTGGCTGTAGCCTCCTCCTGCATTAGCCAAATCTTATAACCAGGCAAGGGGAGAATCCTTTCATTAAAGAACAATGTGGATCTCACTGAGTCTTTTATTATCTCACAGTGAAGGTGCTGCCTCAGTACTGCTAAGATAAAAGGGATACAAAAGCAGGTCAACCTCACTGTGTGGAATTCCTTTATGCAATCTGATGCAGTCTGTCTTATGTACCAATATGTTCTCTTTCCCTTTTAGACAAGATGCTGCAACAGGGCTGTGCCTCCATAGACACACTGCATAACACAAGCAACAAAAAATCAAGTCACTTTCTGAAAAATAATTACACACTTCAGGGAGTTGGCAGGGTAGCATAGGCAAAAAGCCATCAATTTGTGCTTTTCTTCTCTTATGAAAAAAAATATAGTCCTTTTTAACATTAAAAAAATGAATGAAAAATCTTTCTTTCTTATAATTAAAATAAAAACATGGACAAAGTTACCATTTCATCAAAGCAAATCCAGAGTAACTGCGGGAATACAAATGGAGTTTCTCCAAATTAACCCAGCAAACAGTGTGATTAGAATCTGGATTTTCAAGTGTCCCTATATGGAAATAATACACCATAATCTACCTGGAAGAAAACACAGAAAAATGTAAAGCATTAAAGTGGGTAAATTGCATGCAGCATGTCTGCTGTAGATATAATTAGATGAGACATTTTGCTGGCAGAAAGAAAAAAAATAATAGTTCCAAAAGAGAGAACTTACATCAACGGCTGTGCTCATAACACTTCAATTAATCTATCAATCAATATTTTATAGACAGATCTGTCTTATTACTCAGTCAGGCTATATTTTGATCTGCCTTCAGCTCATCAGAAATACCAGTTCACTTCCGCATTCAAACTACAATTTTTCTACTTGTATTTAAAACAAACTGTGCCAACTTGGGTCACTTCTAATAAATTAATTGGAGCAGAGGACTGAGCTGCAGTCTCCCGCATCCTAAAGGGGCATCTCACATCTAGGGGACTGCAGAATCAGTCACTTGTCATCCTTCCCCCTGGCTCAAGGAATATGCAATTTTTTGTACAAAACAGTGTAGCTCCTAGAGAGACTTACACGTTTTTCTCTTAGAATATGGCATTCAAATCTATGGCCTGAATTGAGCCTCAAGGGAATTGAACCAAACCCTCCCCCTACTTGAAAGACCTTAGAGGTATTGGGTAAGATTCACTCCACAAAGTTCAGCCTGAATGCTGGCACAGACAGGTTTATGTATGGTACACATGGGTTTGTCCACGTGTACTAGTTCCCTGAGTTCCTGACAGAATAAAAAAAGATCCAGAGAACAATTTAGTTGCCTGCACTCAGGTGTCTAGTGCCATTTCAGACACATGAGGGCATCCCACCCAGCCTCCAGACACAAATAGAGAAGACCTCTGGGACTTCCATAGGTCCTGATTCGTATATGCCAGCCTCAGGGGGAGGCCTCAGATACCTCTGGGCATCCCAGCTGGCTCTGGGTGAGCATGCCTCTCATCACCCCAGTTAATGGAGCCAAGAGAATGATTCCCATGTCAGCATCCTGGTATCTACGGCAACATTAGTCCAACAACCCTGTGGGCTCTACTGACGATCAAATGCCTCACCAGTGACTCTAAGAGAAGCTTTGACACTTTCATATTAAATCCAAAATACAGAAGAGATTAATGTCCAGAGCTGATTTTCACCAATGGATGTTCTGAAGTGGGTATTTCTTCCTTTCTGGTGAGCTGTTGTTTCAGTTCTCCAGTACTGCCTATGCCTCAACCACCACCAGCAAGCTGCCAACTTGTCAGCACCTATAATGCATTTCTGCTTTGGACCTGCATGGGAGTCTCCTAGGAGGCTCCCAATAACTTGCTGCACAAAGAATTCCAGCCTCAAAATATTTGCTCCATACCTCACTCTGACTCATGGCTCAAGTAGAAAGAGGTAGAGATGCCTAACACTGAACCAAAGCTCTACATCTTCATTTGTCTGTCAGGATTAATACCAAGATAAGATCAAAGCCCAACACCAAGGACAGTAAAAATGTTTGAGTAGAGGCACACAATTTATGCCAAAGCAGAGGAGTGCTGCTCAGGTAGAAACAGTTCTTATGTGAACACTTCCTCATTTGTGTCAGTCTAGCATCTAATCCAAAGCCTGCACGTATATTCTTAACACCTTGAGGTATTGAGACAAACTCTTCTGCTGTCAGCCCAAATGATCTGGGATAAGTTGTGAAACTTTTGTTGACAACGAGTTGTAGTCCTGAAATTAATTTGGTGACACAAAGAGTAAACTACTCTCCCTTACAAGTAGGGGAACAGAACTGTAACCTTTGAGATCATGAGGAATACGTTGGTAGCATCGCTGAATAATAAACCATGCTTGCAGAAAAAGGAGAAAAATCCCTATTTTTTTTCAGCACAGAATTAAAAACAAGACATTGCAGATCTGTAATAAAGCCCAGAAAATTCTCCCATTAAGATTGGAGTCTTCTCATATGATCTTTGGTCTGCTAATTATTTAAATGTATTCTAAACAAGGAATTGCAATCCTAAATTCGTATTGTAGCAAAGTGTTTGTGTGGGACCCTTACAATGAGAATGATAATAAAATTGGTAAGCATCAGCTGCTAAGGGGTTTAATTTGCAATTTTGTTATCTGCTGAAGGTGGAAAAAAAGAAAATACAAGTAGACAAAACAAGATGTTTTAGTAACCCTTGACAATCACACTGTTGTGTCATTGGTTCATATTTTATTTAATTTTAAGTTGGTTTTCTGGTGCACCTGCTGCTACCTGCTAAACTTCAGCTCTTTATTGAAAAACATCACCTCTCTTCTGCTTTATTCATATGAACAAACATAAATTAGGCAGTCATATGATATTCATTCAGGGAAATGTGTGAATTCAGAGACTTTTAGAGTCCCTATTCTAGCTCTGTTGATGCTATCATTTTAAAATATTTAAAATTCAATCTCTACTGAATTCAGGATATGAAGCAAAATTTATATGAATAGGAAGTTACCTGGTGCATGGTACACAAGCAAAGGGACAGGTGACATTGTAGTGGGGGTCTGCTACAGGCTACCCAACCAGGAAGACAACATAGATGAGGCCCTCTATAGATTGATAGGCGCAGCCTCACATTCACAAGCCCTGGTCCTCATGGGGGAATTCAACCACCCTGATACCTGTTGGAGGGACAACACAGCAAGGCATAACCAATCCAGAAGGTTCCTGGAATGTGTTGATGTCAACTTCCTTCTCCAAGTGACAGAGGAGCCAATGAGAAGAGGTGCTATGCTGGACCTTGTTCTCACCAACAAGGAGGGGCTGGTAGAGAATGTGAAGCTCAAGCGCAGCCTTGGCTGCAGTGACCAAGAAATGGTGGAGTTCAAGATCCTCCGGGCAGTGAGGAGGGCACACAGCAAGCTCGCTACCCTGGACTTCAGGAGAGCAGATTTTGGCCTCTTCAGGGATCTTCTTGGTAGAGTACCATGGGATGCAGCCCTGGAGGGAAGAGGGGTCCAAGAGAGCTGGTTAATATTCAAGGATCACCTCCTCCAAGCCCAGGAGGGATGCATCCCAACAAAGAGGAAATCAGGCAAAAACACCAGGAGGCCTGCATGGATGGACAAGGAGTTCCTGGACAAACTCAAATACAAAAAGGAAGCCTACAGAGGGTGGAAGCAAGGACAGGTAGCCTGGGAGGAATACAGACAAATTGTCTGAGTAGCTAGGGATCAGGTTAGGAAGGCTAAAGCCCTGGTAGAATTAAATCTGGCCAGGGACATCAAGGGCAGTAAGAAAAGCTTCTGTAGGTACATCAGTGATAAAAGGAAGACTAGAAAAAAATGTGGGCCCTCTCTGGAAGGAAACAGGAGACCTGGTTGCATGGGACATGGAGAAGACTGAGATACTCAACAACTTTTTTGCCTCAATCTTCCCTGGCAAGTGTTCCAGCCGCACCACTCAAGTTGCAGAAGGCTAAGGCAGGGACTGGGAGAATGAAGAACCCCCCCACTGTAGGAGAAGATCAGGTTTGAGACCATCTAAGGAATGTGAAGCTGCACAAGTCCATGGGACCTGATGAGATGCATCCACAGGTCCTGAGGGAACTGGCAGATGAAGTGGCTAAGCCACTCTCCATCATATTTGAGAAGTTGTGGCAGTCCAGGGAACTTCCTACTGATTGGAAAAGGGAAAATGTAACCCCTTTTTTAAAAGGGAAAAAAGGAAGACCCGGGGAACTATGGGCCAGTCAGTCTCACCTCTGTGTCCAGCAAGATCATGGAGCAGATCCTCCTGGAAAGTATGCTAAGGCACATGGAAAATAAGGAGGTGATTGGTGACAGCCAACATGGCTTCACTAAGGGCAAATCGTGCCTGACAAATCTGGTGACTTTTTAGGACAGGGTTACAGTGTTGGTGGATAAGGGAAGAGCAACAGATGTCATGGATTTGTGCCTGGATTTGTGCAAAGCATTTGACACTTTCCCACGTGACATCCTTGCACCTAAATTGAAGAGACATGGATTTGATGGATGGACCACTCAATGGATAGGGAATTAGCTGGATGGCCACACTCAAAAACTTGAGGTCAACGGCTCAATGTCCGAGTGGAGAGCAGTGATGAGGGGCATTCCTCAGGGGTTGGTATTGGGACAAGACCTGTTTATCATATTTGTTGGTGATATGGACAGTGGGACTGAGTGCATCTTCAGCAAGTTTGCTGATGACACCAAGCTGTGTGGTGCAGTCAACACACTGGAGGGAAGGGATGCCAGCCAGAGGGACCTTGACAGGCTTGAGAGGTGGGCCCATGTGAACCTCATGAAGTCCAACAAAGCCAAGTGCAAGGTCCTGCATATGGGTCAGGGCTATCCCAAACACAAATATAGGCTGAGTGATGAGTGGATTGAGAGCAGCCCTGTGGAGAAGGACTTAGGGGTATTAGTGGATGAAAACCTGAATATGAGCCAGCACTGTGTGCTCGCCATCCAGAAAGCCAACTGTACCCTGGGCTGCATCCAAAGAAGCATGACCAGCAGGTCGAGGGAGGTGATTCTCCCCCTCTACTCTGCTCTCTGAGACAGCACCTGGAGTACTGTGTTCATCTCTGGGGCCTCCAATATAAGAAGGATATGGACCTGTTGGAGCGAGTCCAGAGGAGGGCTATGAAGATGATCAGGAGGCTGGAGCACCTCTCCTATGAAGACAGATTGACAGAGTTGGGGTTGTCAGCCTGGAGGAGAGAAGGCTCTGGGGAGACCTTATAGCAGCCTTCTAGTACCTAATGGGGGCCTACAAGAAAGCCAGAGAGGGACTCTTATAAGAGCATGTTGTGATAGGACAAGGGGTAATGGCTTTAAACTGAAAGAAGGTAGAATTAAATTAGATATAAGGAAGAAGTTCTTCACTGTGAGGGTCATGAGGCACTGGAACAGATCACCCAGAGAGGTTGTAGATGCCAAATCCATCCCTGGAAGCGTTCCAGGCCAGGTTGGATGGGGCTTTGAGCAACCTGGTCTAGTGGAAGGTGTCCCTGCCCATGGTAGGGGGGTTGGAACTACATGATCTTTAAGGTTCCCTCCAACCCAAACCATTCTATGATTCTGTGTTACAAAATGACCACAAGATTCACTGAGTCCCATTATGTACAGCACGTTACATTGGTCACGCAAGTGTACATCAATCATAAAAAGCTGTAAAGCTCAGGACAACCTGGAGATGTGCTTACAGAAGGATCTTTTAGATGTTATCAGGATACATCTACAGGCCAGATTGCCACTGATCAAACCAATGAATTTTTTACAGTTATACCAACCACATTTGGTCCTAAATGTCTCTGTAAAGAAGAAAGAAAATATTTATCTCAAACACACCTCCTGTGTTCAGTGCTAGAAAGAATGCTTGAAATCATCTGATCATAGCACTAAATATCCTTCTGCTGCTACTCTAACTCCATCCTATTAGAGACTTGGTATCTTAGTTGGGACAGAAAGACTAATTTTTCCCTGAATGACAGAAGAATTTTAACATAGTTGTACCTAATTAGAAGCATCTCCCCAAAGCTGAGGAGTTGCAATGTCATTAATCTAGTTAGACTTTTGTTCTTTCAGCAAATAAAGCCAACATCTTCTAAAGCATTTTGTACTATTTTCTGAGTCCAGCTTTGGTTATCTGCCAACAGGATAGTGATCCAGTTTGATGGACTCCCAAGATTTCCCTGTGTGAAACAATCCCAAACTCAGTTTTTCATGTAGTTGTTGAAGTGCCTCAGTTCACTTCTCTCCTGCCTTTCCTCTTAAACCCGAGCAGGAAAAGCTGGTCAGAGAATACAGTTGCACAACTGCTGTTAGGGTTAGGAGTAATCATATGTGCTAGTTTTGGCTGAGATAGAGTTAATTTTCTTCATGTTACCCAGTATGAGGCTATGTTTTGGATCTGTGATCCAAATAGTGTTGATAATACAGGGATGCTTTTGCTATTACTGAGCAGTGCTTACACAGAGCCAAGGCCTCTTCTGCTCCTCACCCCACCCCACCAATGAGTAGGGGGGGGTGCACAAGAAGTTGGGAGGGGACACAGCTGGGACAGCTGACCCCAACTGACCCAAGGGATATTCCAGGCTATATGACATCATGCTCAGCAATAAAACTGGAGGAGGAAGGAGGGGACATTTGTAGTGATGGCATTTATCTTCCCAAGTAACTGTTATACGTGATGGAGCCCTGCTTTCCTGGAGATGGCTGAACACCTGCCTGTTGACGGGAAGTAGCAAATGAACTTCTTGTTTTGTTTTGCCTGCATGCGCAGCTTTTGCTTTACCTATTAAACTGCCTTTATCTCAGCCCATGATTTTCTCACTTTTACCCTTCTGATTCTCTCCCCCATCCCACTGTGGGGGAGGTGAGTGAGTGGCTGTATGGTGCTTAGTTGCCAGCTGGGGTTAAACCACATCATGCAAAGAAAAGGATTATCTTTTTTCTTTTGTGCCATGCTGTTGTCTCAATAGACTAAGATTCAGATGGATATAATGCTTCTTCCCTTTCAGAAGAGCATATGCTCTGCTGCTTCTCACCTTATTCTTCTTTGCAACAGAGGAATTTGTACCCCTTCCCAGTCTTAACTGCATCTTGCTAACATGATTGACACTTGAGAGGGCAGTCCTTTTATTTGTTTTTCTCTCTAGTGCATTCAGATGAATAACTACTTTTCTTAGTGGAATAGGAAACTTCATGCAAACTTTCTTTCACCCAGTACAACTCCAAAAATTATTCAGCTAACTTTCCTTTTCTTGTTCCTGTTCTTACTATCATCTTTTCTCTCCTGCCTCTCCACAAGCTTGTCTTTTTCTCTGTTTTTGTTTTACTTGTCTGTCTTAAAACACTACTGCTGTTGAGTTTTTTCTTTAAAAAAAAAGTAGCATTGTAATTACCTCCTTTTTCCTAAAATGTTTTTCTCTGTTTCTTATTTATCTCAGTGGTGGGAAACTGAAATGCAGACTTCTCATTTGGAGTAGCTTCTTCATGTTGTTTATGGCATAGAGCAGATTTTGCCTGAGTAGGTAGAATCTCTGTAAAATACTTGATCAATTTTGTAAAAAGCAGAAGGAGCTTCTTAATTCAACCTCACCCATAGATGTTTTCAACTACATGTACAGAGACAAGGTGTAGTATAAAAATGAGTCTGTCATCATTACATACAGTATTTTCTTTAAGAACTCCGGAGTCTGATTACCAAATTGAGTGACAGATAATTTTCAAAGTGACAGGAAGAACAACACCTGCTTGGTTTTACAGCACACACAAAACTTTCTGCTGTGCAGAAGTCACATTGGGCTTTTTCTGCACAGAAAGGAGCATGGAAATGAAAGCTCTGATTCACATTCCTTCCCTTTTATGCAACTTCCAGAGGGTGCAAGGCATTGCAAGGCATATCTACAAAGGCAAAAGGGACAGAGCAGAGGCATGGAAAAGAAAATGAGAAAAATAATGTATGCCAAAAAGTCTTGCTAAGGCCTATGGTCATTTAAAGGGAAAGGTGAGGTACATCTCTTACCTTTCCCATCAAACTTCTATAATGTGTACCTCTAAAGCAGCTTGAAAAAGGTAGGGCTGTCCCAATTCAGCTGAAGTCCTGCTGCCAGAAGGCAATGTGAACATGAGTGATAGAGATGAAGCTAAAACAGAAGCTCAGAAGCTCCACAAAAGTGGCTCTATCCTACATGGGGTAGCCCACCATACTAAGGCAGCCCACTACTGTGGAGCAAAGCCAATCAAACTGGTAGACGTGGAAGGAAGAGACATGTACTAGCATGAGCTGAGATTTAACAGCTTTTTCTTGCTTGCTCTCTAAGTCAATGTCCCAGCACTTTGGAAACCAATGTATAGGTAGGCCTTCCAAAAGGACACCTAAGAACAACATTCTAAAAAGGTTCTTCTGATTTACCTTTGAGGAATTCAGTTTTTTTCCTTTGAACAAACATATAACTTAGGGATACTAGCTAGCTGTTAGGAATTTTGATACTGTTGCTATTTCTGTTACTGTCTACGCTCTCAGTTTCTTATCTGTACAATGAGAATAGCCACACTACATGGATGTCAAAGGCATGTTGTAATGATAAATGTGTCAAAATGGTTGCAGGGTTATAGACAATAGAAAAAGTATTATCATTTTTGTAGATAAATTGCCCTGTAATACTATTACTGTTCCCTCAGACTTCTTATTTTTATTCATAGATAATAACATGATGTGCCGTCAGCATGTATGAGGAAACTGTTCTGAAAATGCTTTATTGTCAAATATGAAAAAAGACAATTCTTCCCTAAGAGTTTACAACCTAAGATATGATAGTGAGAAACAAAGCACAACAGTAGTAAGTTCCAGCTCAGCAAAACAAATGGCAAATCATCTTGCCATCATCTAATATGCAGATATGTCCCTGTCCCTCAAAAAAATCCACATGCCAAAAACCACCAATAAATACAATGCCACCTCCTAAATTACTTTCATGGTTCTGCTTTAGTCATGTATTTTTTCAGCCTTGTGAGATGCAACAACCTGATTTTACAAAGATGCTAGGGGACAGTAAGCAGACAAACAAACTGCACCAGGAACAACACGCGCACAAAGTGAAACACCTGAAAAGGCAAGTAAAAAAAGATGTAATGGAAAATGGTAAATGAAGCTGGGAACATTAGATATGTTGACAAACCTTATTCTCAATGCTCCACAAAACAACATTTTCCTTTTGGAGTCTTCTGAGTCACTCTGGCAGTTTCTGATCCAAGAGCGTGTAGAATTCAGTTGCAGGTTTCTGAGCTCTTCCAAGGGAATGATCCAAAGCCTTAAGCAGTCCATAGAAAACTCCCTACTGACTTAAAAGCCTTTCGGATCAGATGCTTGAGGTTGATTTCATACCACCTAACCTTACCCATCAAAGAGGGGGCTGCAGGGGTGGCTCCTGTGAGAAGCTGCTAGCAACTTCCCTGGCTCCAAGTCGAACCCACCTCTGGCACAGGCCAAGCCCATCAGCAATGGTGACAGTGCCTCTGAGATAACATAGTTAAAAATGGGAACCTACAGCAGGGGAGGAGATTGGAATGTGAGAGAAACCCTTCTGCAGATACTTCGGTCAGTGAAGAAGGAGGGGGAGGAGGTACACCAGAGGAGGCTGATGCCCCTGCAGCCCGTGGTGAGATGGCAGTCTGTCCCCCTGCAGCCCAGGAAGGTGAGCAGAGGAGCAGATGCCCACCTGCAGCCCGTGGAGGAGCCCACACTGGAGCAGATGGATGCCCCCGAAGGTGGCCGTAACTCCGTGGGAATGCCTGTGCTGGAACAGTCTGTTCCTGAAGGACTGCAGCCCACTGAAAGGACCCACGCTGGAGCAGTTCATGAAGAACAGCAGCCCGTGGAAAGTACCAGCCCAGGAGAAGTTTGTGAAGGACTGTCTCCCATGGGAGGGACCCCATGCTGGAGGAGGGGAAGAGTATGAAGAGTCTTCCCCCTGAGGAGGAAGGTGCAGTAGAGACAACATGTGATGAACTGACCACAACCCCCATCCCGTTCCCCTGTGCTGCTGGAGGGAGGAGGGAGAGAGAACCGGGAGTGGAGCTGAGCCTGGGAAGGAGGGAAGGGTGGGGGGAAGGTGTTTTCAGATTTGAGTTTACTTCTTGTTATCCTTGTTTTGATTTGATTGGTAGCAAAATAAATTGATTTTGTTTATTTTTTCCCCAAGTTGAGTACGTTTTTTGCCCGTGACCATAATTGGTGAGTGATCCCTCCAAGTCATTTTCTCAACCCACAAGCTTTTCATTATATTTTCTCCTCATCATCCCACTGTGGGGAGGAGGAGTGAGTGAGCAGCTTCGTGGTGCTTTGTTGCCAGCTGGGCTTAAACCACAACAACACTTTAAATTGTAAATGAAGACAGAATGACACCTCTGGAGAGTAATGCATCTATCACAGACATATATTTTTTGGGACAGGGAAGAAGCCCTCTGGAAATGCTTCTATGAACTATAAAGGGAGCCTAGAAGGCTAGTTACATGGCTTAAAATATACAACAAAAATCTCATCTTCACTTCACAGAGTCACGAAAGACAGTGTAAGACTACAATTCTAGAAAGTAGGCTTAAACATTAAATTTAAGCTTAACTTTAACTACATTCAACTGCGTTCTTAAAAATCCTGCCCTGAAGCTTGAAACCAGAAGTAGAGATGGCAATCTTGAAATCACAGCAAGAAAAAGAAGAGTTGTGACAGACAGACTTAAGACTCTAGGACATACTCACGGTTTTGAAGGAAACCTACTTTGTGTTCAAAACTGCAAGAGTATATCATCATTCACTACTGGTTGGATCAGTTGTCAGTGCCTAGGTTACACGGATTTGCATAGACTCTTAAGACAGCATTTTTGTACTTCACTAGAGCAAACTCTTGAAGTTTGAGAACTGGACCACTATTTGTTATGTTTATTTGTTGTTTATCTGTGCATTATTTTGCTACATGCTCAGTATAAGGGCTTTTCTCGTGAGAAATCCCCTCTTGACATTTTTTGTGAAAGCTGGCTCTTTCACAGTACATAAGAAAAGCACATAACTGGGGCCAGCTCCCATGTAAAGTTCAGACTGAGAACCATCAGTCAACGAGGGCCTGTAGTCTCCACTTTAGCCCCTTCCTTCTGCTCCTTGATAGAGCACAACAATTTATATCTAAAATCTGGCTGGCGAAGCTGAAGAACTGTTTACAAAATTTTGCATGAGTTCAATGCATAGGGACTTCCAGTGCCACTGCACCCCAGGAGCCTATAACCTGCTAATGATCAGAGCGGTGGGCCAGCTTGAGGATGTGTGTGCTGCTGTTTGCCACCACCAAACTGGGGAGAGATGAGTGCTTTCAGCATGATGACCATGAAGAGGAATTCAGGCATTGGATGGAATAGGCAGGACTTCCACAAGTAAGAAACAATTTGTTCAAAACAAATGAGTCTCTTTTTTTCATTTGAACCATTCAACAGACTGGTACAACTGATGAGGAGGAGAACTGTGCAGGAAAAGTGGCTGGGGTAGGCTGGAGAAAACTAAATCTTGTCAGTGTTGTACAGTTCTCCCCACAGACTCTCAAACATGGTATTGCTGACTGTGGCAGAGCTTTCTTATTTATCCAGTTTGCTGCAGTTCTTGAAAGCACTGATGTACCTTTTGTAACAAATTTGCAAACCAAAGTGACAATATATACATTTCATTCTTGAAATATTTTAATTATTTTGTGCAATTCACATTTGTAGTTTGTGAGGATAGGGTACAAGCTTTTCTCAAGACCTCTACAATCACCCAAACCCACCTTGCCAGTGGGAGAGGTAAACAAAGGAGAGCACCAAGTCTCTACTGCACTTGTACCTCATTGAATCACTTAAAATTTTTCAAAATGGTGCAAGCAAATTTGTGATCTGAGAGTCTCTCATACACACTTTGCCATGCTGTAAATAACTCTACCAGATGCAGAGCAACAGGGAAATCACAGCTGCCACAGATATCAGAAGGACAGATCTCAGCATCCATGATGGTATCAGTCTCAGTCACAGGGATTAATCTGAATATTTTAATATTGCTCATGAAGTCACAATGCTTAATTGACTTCTTCAGAGCTAGTAAATAAGACGGATGTCCTGCAACAGCAAGACCCACAAAACTAGGTAGCCAAGGTTTTCCCCATTCATTTGTAAAGTTTATAGCTTTGGATAACACAGTTTGTAGAAAGTGTAAATGGTCCTCTACCAAAATTTACTGACCTGGAAGGAAAAGGGTGGGAAATAAACATCCACACTGGTAATAAATCTGGGAGCAGGGGCAGCCTTGTCTGCCAGTTGTCTGAAACATTTTACTGTGGTTCAGCACATCCTTGGTAAACAATTTAGTGTCCTGTGTTGTATAATTAAAAGAATTGTCAGCCAAAAGTTGTTTCCTTTGCAGTGAAGGCTATGAGTAGACATGGCATTTTTGAAGCACCCTGTGGTCGGCAGGTTAAATCTATCTGCTCATGTGAGAGTGACAGAACAAGATGCAGAAAGGTCATTTTTTCTTCCTTTATAGAAGCGAGGAAGTCCACTGGGGACAGCAGTCAATCCAGAGGCTCTACGCCCAGAGGAAGCCAAGAGAAACCCAGTCTAGCTTAGAGTGGCCATCACTTTTTTTCAGATATTAGTCCTGGGAACAGGTATTACAGTCCCTGTATCAGTTATTAACCCTGGGATCACCCACCGCAGGCTGCTTGTAATACAGAAAAATACAATCAATACTCTAAAAATGTAATCCAAAATATATTTTTAAAATATCATTAAAAGATATCAAGGGTGTCAGTAAACCCTGGATCTCATGAGTAGCATGAGATGTGGCAAGGTAAATACTCAGACAGCCCTGGGTGATGGATCACACCTATGCATTAGAAGAAAGTTAAGCAAATAAACAAAAGCATAATCAACGGTGCTTGCCAATTTGCCTTTAATGTGTCCATAGGCTTAATCCCCAGCACGTGAGCAAGCACCTTGTTTTTCTTGGTATTCAGACTTTTCAGACCTCCTTTCAAAATCCTCTGTTCATGATAAAATCCTATTTCTCTAACAGCAGAATAAAACTTCCTAAACATCAGTGAAAAGTCTCCTTTAATTCTAACCTTTGTTCCTGAATACTCCTAAGTGTGGCCTTCTGACTATGGCACCTCTGCTGTCTGCACAACCTTTTCTCCTCCTACTCCCATTGCAGCTTCTTAACTTACTGGCAAGTATCCTCAACATATGCCAGGCCTTTCTCTTGGTCAAACATCATGGGAAGTTTGAGGAGAAAGCAGTGTGAAAGGAGTGCTCCTTTCACAAGCAGCACATAGGAAGCTGTTTCAGTACTGAAGTGTTAAGAACCAGCCTGTGGAAGCTGAACTAAATGACCTAATACATTTTACCCGCTCCAAAATCCTACCTAAAAAAATGTAATTATATCTGGATTCACTTCAGGCTCTAATTTGTTCATTTTTCACAGATGTTTGAAACCAGATGTTTAAAAAAAGAGTGCTTCCAGAAAGAGTGCCTTTCATGTCCATGAAAATGTGGAGTTGTCGAAGTAAAAATATTTGGCTCTTGGAACAAACACAAAACATCCTTAAAACCCACAAATATGTTTTTCAACTACTTTTAGTAGCAATTGTTTATAACATACAATTTATATTCCCTTAACATCTAGAGACCAGGATGGAGATCAGAATTACCTTTCATTAGGTGCAGTAGGTGCTAACAACTTAAATTCAATGTAGTAAAAAAAAAAAAAAAAACCAAAAACAAAAAAGAAAAAGAAAAAAAAGACAGTTAACCTCTTCCTACAGAGGAAAGATGATACAGAGAGGTCAAATAGGAGTTCTGGAACAGATCTGGGTCTTGAACTTTTATTTTCTCTAGAGAGTTCACTACCACACTAGCAAGACTATTTTGTTGAAAAGTACTAAGTAAAAATCAATCCAATTTTAAATCTAACTTTACCAACCCCACCATCATACTACTTTAGTTTCACACTCTGTCAGCACATTTTATGTTCATTAAATGGAAGGGCAGACAGTTAAAAAACTTTCCGCATTACCCACCTTTCTAAAAACATTTAATAGTTCAATATTTTCAAATAATGAAAAGGCTTCTAATTATTTTTCAATTAAAATGTCATATCCTTCAGAATGTTTATTTCCCTTCAACTTAAACAAACTTCTCACCTATTGCTATTCATGCAGTGTTATGAATTATTTCTATAACTAGTCTTCTGGAGAGGGAAAATTTGATATAATTGCCTTAAATATTTCTTTGCATCACAAAGTGCACCTTTGGTACATTAATGGAGTTTACAGGGCACATAATATGCAGTTAAAGTGATGAAAACCAGCAAATTTAGGGCATTTGTTACCACTGATGAGATTCCACGTTATGTCTGAAGCTGAATAAGAAAGCTTTTAGTTTGGTGAACCATATTTAATTTTGAAACATGACAGCCCTTCAGCTGACCGATACCTTCATGCCACAGTCTTCTTTATGCTTCGGAGTAGCATAAGATTTACGTAAGAATTGGGGTAATATAACAACTTACTCAACTTGCTAACAAGCTGCCAAAAGAACCAAGTTCTCCATTTTACAGAATACACAGCATACAAACACATTCAGCATTATCAGATGCCGCGTTCCTCTCACGTAACTTGTACATAAAAAACCTTCATAAACTAGCAGTACCACAACAAAGTGGTAGGAATGACACTTTCTCTTAACATTGCCTGATCCAGTAACTGTTGAAGAGATAAACTGCATTACTGGTACTTGATTCAGATTTGCAGAAGAGAGGTTTCTGGGGGAGATTATCAAAGAAGTTCAAAAGAACTTTCAATTTCAGAACTATATCTATAGACCTTTGTATTTCTTGCCACACTTAGTTTAAAAGAACATTACAAAAAATACAGGAGGCAAATTCATCTCTCCAGAACTGTTACACTAGAGCACCAGGAGTCCCTCCTGTCGCTCCCCAGGAGTACTGTCCTGGTTGGTCAACCTTTAGGTAGTGCATGCTTGGTCTATGGTTAGACAGCTCCAGTAGCAAGTAAAATGATGGGTTCATAAAACTCTCTCCTCACTTGCTTTGTGCATGCATGACACTTCACTCATCCCTAGGGGATGGAATTACAGCTCTCCAGAGTCAAAAACCATGGCTGGCTACAATGTGAACTAAAGTTTTGCAGTGGCTGGAAATTTCAGTTCGTAAATGTGGTAGAGCACTGTCGAAGTCTTGCAACACAGTCTCTCCCATCCACCAAAGGAAGAGGAAGGAACAATCTTTAACTTTGGAGGTGTGTAAGGATGGAAAAGGATAACTTCATGGAGGTCTTCAAGGGAGGAAGAGATGTGAGGTCATTCTTAGGGAGTTGCTCAGGACAGGGCCTGAAACCTAATTCCTTATTACCCTTTCCTGTCACCTTGGATACATGTTTTCACTCAAGGAAATAAAATGTAAAATGCTGTCATTTTTAGGCAGTATTTCTGACAACTATTTTGCACAGATATATGCTATTGACTACTTGTAATGCTAAGGAGCTAGAGATCAGGGTGGGGAGCGAGCCTTCATGGCTGCTTCTACTCACCTAAAACTCTGCATTTGAAAATTGGGGGTTTTTTTAAGACCAAAAGAGTACTGAAAGGCAGCCAAATGTTCTTTTTTTTAGGAAAGATTATAAGTGATGCTGTAAGAGATGTTACTTGGGAAGAGGTCTGGTTTGCTAGAGAAGGACAGTAGTGAGTCTGACTGGGATATAAAGGAAATCAGCCTTTGCTTGGACAACTTGGGCCCCATATGAAATATTAGTCTTACAAACCCCACACAGAAACATTTCTGTAATTTGTTTTTAAACTTTGATCACACACACACACACACTCCCCAGCTAAATCAGAAGCTCTTGAAATGAAACACTGATTTTTAAAATTCCTTTTACTTCTTCAAATGATATAAACCAAGGAATGTGGTGATTATTACACAGTTTGAAACCACAGTTCACTGAAAATTTCAAACAGGATTAAAGTGAGAAAGGGTTGGGGGGGAAAAATAATAAAAACACTCCAGATGGCAAAGGTAAAACAATAATTAAAGAGGGGTTGATATCTAAAATCTGAAAGAAAAGAGTAAGGTAAAAAANAAAATCTGTCTCGTAGGAGGCTAGGGGTACAGTATGGTAACATGAAAACAAAACAACCCAACAGTGCTTTTATAAGTATAATGAATTCAAATAGTTGATAGAAAAACGGTGACTCTAGCAACTCAGAGGCTGAAAAAGAGACAAACTGTAAAAAGAGCCAGAGAAAGGGAATCAGATGTGTGAAATGGGGCCACTAGATGAGTGAGAAAAGAGGTGAGACCTCGATCATACTCTAGCAGGCACTGACTTCTTCAGGTGAGGGTTCGTAGCAGCCCGTGTCAGACACAGGATGGATGTGCTGGGCAGCACAGCATGCCTGGGGCTGGCGGGTGGGCAGAGTGCAGGCAGGTACAGTGCACACCACCGAGCTGGCAGCAGCAAGTTAAATGCTTTCTCCAGTGTGAGGAAAGAGGCCCCCATGCAGCAGACTATTTTAGCTAACAGGTGGGGTGAGAAGATCTGGCAGACAAAGCTTATTACGGTCTCCCAGCAGAGCATGAAACAGGTAGATGCTCTTAATGACCATATACAAGGTGACTGGCTTACTCCTATCTGTTGAACAGCTTGAAAGGAGGATATCTTACCCTGAGGAAGAAAGGCCTGTCTTTGTCATACCTTTTTTTTCTTTTAGCATTTAATAATGAAAGTTTCTTCTCACACAGCAGACTGGCTGCTGCCACAATGTCCCTGTAGCCGCGAAGCCAACAGTGTCCAACAAGCTCCAGATAATCTTTGCCCTGCAGAACCACAGAGAATAAATAGCTCTGTGAAAAGCTTTTGGAAGGGCATGAGCTGTACAGAGGATACCCGAGGGGTTATTACCAGTGAGTTGATCTCTGGTGTAGCCATCTGACTACACTGCCTTGAAGCTGCGGGGCATTGAGTCTGTGTCATGGTGTTTCTTTTTCTCAGTGCTGTTCATAATAGGACTGCTAGATAATATTTTCATACATTTTCACTTGTCTTATCTGGTTTCTGACCACTGCTGAAACTGATGATGCATTACAAACTCCTCTTGGAGAAAAATAGACTAATGTTTAAGGGATAGACAAGCCATAGGGGTTTGTATTAGGACATAGGGATGTTTCAGAGACAAGAAAAAGAATGAAATTTTATACAGTTCACAGTGTGCATAGGAGGGACACAGAATTGTCTTCTCAATCTTGCAAATACACTTTTGTGTGTTTGTGACTGTATCTGCAATGGAGAGAGAGCAGCACTGACTAAAAGCAAATTTCAGTTTGATTATTTGAGGAGATATCGGACATGATGAGTACAGATTGTTGTCTGACATTCCTAATAACAGTTCAAATTTGGCCATTCCCACAATGATTGTGCTGTGGTTTATTTTTCACGTATGTAAAATAAGCTACAGCCCAACTCATATGCCTACAGATATTTACTGTAAGTAAACAAGCTATTTCTACTCTCCGTGGACAAGACAGATTTAGCATAATATGCAGTATAACCCAGGGATAGATTTCCTGGCAGGATGCTGGGAGAAGTATCAGCACTGCTCTGTGCAGAACAAATACTCCTGATTGACCACAATATTACCACATCATCCATGCCACAGCTTCATCTGGCCCTCGTATAATCAATGAGTATTCAGCAGAAACACTTGCCTACAGCAAATGATAGATGAGGACTGTGAAGTGAAACATGGAGTGGTTTGGGGGAAAAAGCCAAGTAATGAGAACAAGTCCATATATTTATGTTTTCCTATAGGGGCAAAGCATTCGCAATAGAGAGATGGTGGGGATCCTGTAGAGGACTGAGTTTCCCTTTCCCTGCAAACAGGCGCAGGAACTCCCAGGTCTGCGATGCCGTAGGTGTGGGGAGAAGAAGCCTCCCGCTGAGCCAAGCATAAACACTGCAGCTCTCAGGAGAAAGCAGCAGTGGGGGACTCAGTTTCCCAGAGGCATTCTCTAAATGCTAGTTCTGCTGAGCCAGACTGAATCACCTCAATGGAACAGATTCTGCTCAGAAAACTTGGGGTTTTTGTACAGCAATGGAGTAAAGCAGATGTGTCAGTTTGGCATATATCTTAACAGGGACTCATCTCACCTGACTCCTTGTGGGTTAGTCACCGAAGTCCAGCCACAGCAAACAGAGGGAATGAGGCAGTTCCCTCACCTACTTCATATATCTACCTTTAAATACAATGGGGTTTGACTGTGAAGTGTCTGTTTTTCTCCACTGACTGCAAAGGGATTGTAAACAACATGCTCATATGTAGGTATCTACACTATAGCTATCCAAATTTGGCAGAATGAATCGTACTCTACCTATCTGTACCAAATCACAAACTCCATTTTGTTCATGAAAATTGTCTTCCAGCTTCTACCTTAAACTCATAATTCAGAAGGTGTTGTTGAAGATTAAGCACTGGAGATCAATCAAGCATCATTAATAGTTGCAGACTAGATGCAAGCAGCAGAGTAAGCAAAGAATAAATGGTTTGGATAGGAAGGAGGTAAGAACATCTTTAAACAGCTTTACAGGCAGCTGTGGCATGATTAACCAAACATGGAAGGAAGCCTGAGCTGAAGAAGGGTATCTTATAATCCTGAAGAGAGTTATCAAAGACAGAAGGGGTCTCAGAAATGTGACAGCAATGAAGACAGATTTTGTTTGAGATTTTTCACTTAGGTTAATTGCAAGAGGAAATGCAGTAACTCACGGACCACCAGGCAAGGAAGATGCTGGGCATATACTTTGGCTAGTCTCTCCCTGTGAGTAAAAGGTGTGTTTATTTAAGAAGCTATTTTGCAAAGTCATTTTGCTCTGCTTTTACTATAAGAACAATTTGAACATTTGCATTGTCTGGGAAAAGGTACACCTTTATTATGGAGAGGAACTATAGGTAGGAAGTTTCAGCATCATTTGCAAAGAAGCGGTCAAGCAGAGAGTCTAAATATGTGACTGGCTCTAGGACAAACACATAACTCTGCTCAGACCCAGCAAGCAACTACTGAAGGACCACAGGCTGGATCCAGTCTACCAACCTGGAGTACCCAGCTATGGTAAGCTTATCAGGTAGCAATACCTGCATGCACTGCAAGGTAGTTTAGCTTGATTCAGTTGGTCTGCTATATGCTCAGACTTACAAGTAGTCGAATCAGTCAGCTTTGTCTAGACAGTTTCCAGTGGAAATGGTACCGAAAACGATTTCAAGAGGCCATCCAGTCTACTGCCTGCCCCCAGACAGATTTTATGGCTGACTTGGATCCTCTTACAGGTGAAAGAAAAAAACACCTCCCACATCTGGAGGTATACTATACAATGGTTGTTATGGAAACCCGAACACAAAAAGCGTACCATTTTTTCATAATATTTCCTGCATATCTGATAGAAATTTATTACATGGCTTAGTAAAGTCAAATGGTTTTGCTGACCTTTCTTTGGTAGTTTGCTCTAATGCTAGATTTTTTTAATAAAGCACCCACTGAATATACCAAACCCACCACATCCCTTCATTCTTATAAAATATTTTGTCAGCTTCTTTGCTGGATATTGTGATGCAACATGGTATCTTTCCTGACTGATCAGAGAGTTTATTTCTTGGCTGACAGTTTTGTTTCAAATGGAAAAGAAAGGAAAAAAAAAGTCACAACCCATGTTGAAAATTATACCCTTTTGTGGCACATATTCCCAGCCGTTATCTGGAACAATCCAAAACAAGTTGTTGGACTTCAAAAGATGAAACAGCTACTTCAGTTTCAGACCTAATGGAGGACTGATTCATGCAACATGTTTGGAATTCTTCACAAATAATAATCTGTAGCTCACAAACTGTCATAACTATTTCCTGGTCTGGTTCCGTCCAATAATAAATGTAATAGCTCACAACTTACTAGACAAAGAAAACATCTACATATTCCAATTGGTAAAGCAAATCCTGCTCTTTATTTAAGGCAAGTATGAGCACTCCAGGGTAGAACTTTTCCACTTAGAAAATTCAGCTCACAATTAAAATAACTGACAGAGATAGGTCACAATTCTCCTGGTTTTCAGGACACCCAACAGTGTAAGAAAAGCTCATCAATTTTTATATGTACCGGTAAGACATTTGTTGACAACGTAGTGGCTTTTATCTATCAATATAGTCCCCCTGGCGATATATGTCAATGCATCCTGAGACTTTATGGATTTATCCTTGTAAGGGTTTTGACATGAGTTATGGCAGTTTTACCCTCAATATACAGACAGCAGAGATGAGGTATTTGTCCAGAACTGTAAAGAAGTTATGTCTAGTTTTCTTGAAACCTATCCTAAAGCCTTAAACACAAAGCACCATTACTCCTATCTTATGTCTTTGGGACATCATCTAAAGACATTCAGAATCAATAGAGGTCATTTTGCCAGTTCCAGTGGAGTTTGAACTGAGTCCTTAGAATAGAAGAAAAATAGTTTATGCCAGATCTTTCTTTTTGGACTGGTGGAAATCACTGGGCCAAGGCATCCAGTCATGCAGCATAGCATAGGAGGGAAATATTTTCTGGTGGCATAGGACATGTGGCCTCTCCCAGTTCTTTCTCCCCTTCAATATTTTCTTCCTTCAGATTAGAAACCAGACTTCTGCAAGTACAACGGGCAACCTAAGTAACATGCAAAATGGCCCACAATTGCCTTATACCTGGCACAGCCATGGGGACCACAACCCTGTCCTCAGGGAAGCAGGGCAGGAACCTCCCCCCAGCATACAAGAAATTAACATGGAGCACTTTTTTTACCTACAAATGTACATGCATGAAGCAAGAGTCATAAGCAGGCTGGTATGAACACACACAAACAAGAGTATCTCATGCCTGCTCAACTGGATTTTTCTCCTTTTCTAAAAACTGTCTGAAGGGTCCTGTCACCTGATTGGTCCATTTACCTGAGTGGTGAATGCATTAGATGTTAAAAGTGAATTAGGTCTATGCTGGAAAGAGGAGAGAAAGACTGAATACACCTGCACTATGTTCAGTGGTGAAATTAAAGTATAAGCAATCCATGGAACAATAAAAAGTATGCAGCAGTATGGGGTTTGACGTGGGCTGTCCATCATTTCTAGACTCCTGAATCCTGTGCATCTGCTTGCATCCTTGAGGCCATTTCTGCTATATATTCACTGTGAATTTAACCCACATGAAATAGATCACAAGAGAATTTATCCTACAGGGCTGATCAATTAGCACCCCTCCACAACACTCCCTATTACCCAGTAGCTGGACACAAGTGTGACCTATCCTCCAAGTCTTGATCACTGTCGTGGTTTCGGGTTCAGCTCAGTCGGTAACAAAGCACCACGAAGCCGCTCACTCACCCCCCACCCCTGCCCCTGGCCACGGTGGGATGAGGAGAAAATCCAAAGGCAGGCTTGTGGGTCGAGACAAGGATTGGGAGGGATCACTCCCCACTTCTGGTCACGGGCAAAAGACAGGCTCAACTTGGGGAAGAAACAAAATCAATTGAATTTACTACAAATCAAATCAAAACAAGGGTATTAGGAAGGGAAACCAAACATCAGAACACCTCCCTCTCCCCCTCCCTCCTTCCCAGCTCAACTCCACTCCCGGTTCTCTCTCCCTCCTCCCCCGGGAGGCACAGGGGAACAGGGGATGGGGGTTGAGTCAGCTCGCCACACATAGTCTCTGCCGCTCCTTTCCTCGGGGAAGATTCCTCACTCGTCCCCTGCTCCACCATGGGGTCCCTCCCACGGGAGACAGTCCTTCACCAACTTTTCCAACGTGGTTCCTTTCCACGGGCTGCAGTTCCTCACAAACTTCCCTGGTGCGGGTCCTTTCCACGGGCTTCAGTTCTTCCCGAACTTCCCTGGCGCGGGTCCTTTCCGCAGGCTGCTCTCCAGTCAAAGGCTGCTTCAACGTGGTTTTTACGATGGAGTTACCGCCATCTTCGGGAGCCTCCGCTCCACCATGGACCTCCCTGGGCTGCAGGGGGACAGCCTGCCGTCTCACCACGGGCTGCAGGGCCATCAGTCTCCTCAGGTGCCCCTCCTCCCCCTCCTTCTTCACTGACCTCGGGATCTGCAGAGGGGTTCCTCTCACGTTCCAACCCCCACACTGCCGGTCCCCCTTCTTAAATATGTTCTCCCAGAGGTGCTCCCACCGTCACTGCTCGGATCAGCCTAGGCCAGAGGCGGGTCCAACTCTTTGGAGCCCGGGGAGCTTCTAGCAGCTTCTTACAGGAGCCACCTCTGCAGCCCCCTCCCCCACTACCAAAGAAAACCATACCAGACAAACCCATAACAGTCACCTAAAGTGCAAAATCACTTCCCACCAAGAAAGCATAGACACAAAGAATCAAAAGACCAAGAAAGTCTGCTCTGTCTATAATCCACCTCTATCCTTTGGGAAAAAGTAGATTCTTTTTTTCTATGATCTGTAGCTTCTCCTTCAATGTTGTAAATCACAAACATGGTATATCACTTTCAGATATGCCTGTAATGCTTTGCTTTTTATTCAGAACCAGAGCTGAGTCTTAAATCTGTACCAGGTTTGATGTTTTCATTGGGTTGGTTTCTAGACAGTACCCCATTTCTGAAAAATATTTATTATATATTTTGTCAAGTTTGAGAAAACATGTTCCTGGGGCAAGAATAGGAGTAGATCCCAGAAAAATCACGATGTCTTTTTTTCTCAATACAGTCTACAGCATCAGTTTTTCACAACCTCCAGTTCTGTAATGAGACTGTTTATGGCTAGATCTGGATTGAGGTTATCCCTTTTTTCAACTTGAACTTTTAGATTGCATCAGTTTGAGCTTACTATTACATTTCGTAAAATAAAAATTATGAGAAGCTTGTATTGCTGTACTATGAGAAAAAGAAGTAAAACATTTAAATGGCATCAGAATAACACATTTTGAGGATAAATATTTTAGCTAATCAGTAAGTGTATAACAATATTCACTTCAAAAATAGCTATATATACAACTTGATCTCAAACAGCTCTCATTTCCAGTTCTGCACATAATACCTCCCCATTAAAGTGCAAAGGGTGGCTGTGAACACTGACACCTCTCCCATCCTGTGCAGATTCTCACACCTATGACTGTAGAATCATAGAATCATTTAGGTTGGAAAAGACCTTTAAGATCATCGAGTCCAACCATCAACCATGCCCACTAAACCATGTCCTGAAGTGCCTTGTCTACATGCTTTTTGAATACCTCCAGGGATGGTGACTCCACCACTTCCCTGGGCAGCCTGTTCCAATGCCTGACAACCCTTTCAGTAAAGAATTTTTTCCTAATATCCAAACTAAACCTCCCCTACCACAACTTGAGGCCATTTCCTCTTGTCCTATCACCAGCCACCTGACAGAAGAGACCAGCACCCACCTCACTACAACCTCCTTTCAGGTAGCTGTAGAGAGCGATAAGGTCTCCCCTCAGCCTCCTTTCTCCAGGCTAAACAACCCCAGTTCCCTCAGCCGATCCTCATCAGACTTGTGCTCCAGGCCCCTCACCAGCTTCATTACCCTTCTCTGGACACGCTCCAGCACCTCAATGTCTTTCCTGTAGTGAGGGGCCCAAAAGTGAACACAGTACTCAAGGTGGAGTATGTGGATTGAGCAAAGTGACTAATGTCTATCCAGTGTTTGTTTTCTCTTCCCCTTCCTAGGAGATGCAGTATCAGAAGTATAACACTGTTGAAAGTAATCAGTGCTAAATATTGCATTAAATAGTACACTGGCTCAAGTATGGGCAATTTCATGTTAATTAAACATGCCTTGTGCTTTAACCAGACAATGGTGATATTTAATTTTTTTTTTCATTCCTATCTGAATTCATATTGAGACCTGGTTGTAACTATGCTGTGAGAACGCTCTAAACCACCAAGAGATCCAAGTATGATTCAAATCACATCAGAGCCAACCCAGAGAGTGGAACAGCGTACACCAAATTTACTTATTAGGTGATATATAGTAGCATATGTTATGTTCTTTTAACGGAATAGAGCATTTGAAGTAAGTAAGTCAGGCAAAAAATTCTGCTAAACTCAGTGGACAGTAACAAGGAAGAACATCCAGATTAGTCTAAAGAACATCCCTGAAACTCTTCAGGAAAGAGAAGCTCCCAGAAGTTTGTAAGTAAAATTCAGGTGAGGGTTATAGTCATGGATATCCCAAATGAATTCCTAATAAGGTCTTTGTATGTATTCCCTAATAAGAAACTACATTCTTTAAAACTAGCTGCAAGCTTCAGAAAAACACTTTCAAATCATGCATTAGAAATAAGTAAATACATCAAGTGAATAACCTATAGTTTGAGTAAATCCTTCTTTCCACCTCTTCACACAGAGGTCTCTAGAGTATCTTATGTGAATGGCAATAATTCCCAAAAGAAAACAAATTCATCCCTAACTTGTGAGGCTAGATGAAAAAAGCCTCCATTTGATCTCTGTAGCATGCATCAATTATCATTGCTACTGACAGCTTTGTGCAGCTTCTCTCAAAATTTTCTTCTTGCAACTTACAAAGTGACTAGAAATGTAACATCTCCAAAACAGTTAGAGGCCCTGTCACACCATATACCTAGTAAATCATAAGATCTATCTTTTAAAATATTATCCCCAGATCCATATAATTCCCTATAATTTTGAGAAAGCACATCCAAAAGTATGGTTTAGGAGAAAGTGGTTGAACTGGAGCAGTTACATAACATCACTGAACGCCAATATCACTGCTGAATCCAACAGCTGGGCACACGTATCTGTATTAGGGAAGCATTTTGCATATTATGTCCTCAGTGATACAGTGTTTTACAGAAAAGCCCCAGTTCCATTAACTGGGTTCCATTAACAAACTTACATTTTGGAGTTTGATAAATCTTCTGTGGCTGGGTGCTACAAGCTGCAACTAGGCAAGAAGTATGCGGAATCAACTCACTTCATTAACTGGCTGTTGGCATGGAGTTTAAAGGTCTAATTCTGGTCTCAAATATAGGGAGATCATGAGTATACATTACATGTAACATATGGAAATAATTTGTTACCATTTCTGAGGGACAACAGTGTCAAAACAGATTACCCAGGAGTGTTTATTGTGGTCTATATCTCAGAACTTGTTTAAAATTACTTAAAGGCGTTGGGCCATATAGAAGCTTGAAGAATGTGTATCTCTCTTAATGTCCAAGAAAATACATTGTCTTGATTCCCTAGAAGATGTGAGTTACTCCACACATTACTAATGAAAAATGCAAAACACTTTATCAGAAGTTATCAATGTCTACTAATAACTTCAATCACATTAAGGCATTAGAAGTGCAGCATTCCTCCCTTGACTGTTGCAAAGATACAAGAGTTTTATGCATGTCCAGGAAGTACCCTTCCATTGCACAGAGTGAATTCGGAGCAACTCCACTCATTTTCCTAAAATTGCTTTAAATTTATACCCATAAATCTCACAACAACATTTTGATCCTTTATTTTAAGCATGAACTGGGAATTAAAAGAAGTAAGTCATGCAGGACCTGGAAAAGAAGCCATCTTGTCAAAGAATACTATTAAAAAGAGCACGTTTCAAGGATAAATTAGGGCTGTATGGTCAGAAAACGTCATGTTTGTGGAAAAAAAATCCTTACCACTACTACTACCCCAAGAATGTGCAGTCAGAGCTAAAGAAAGTTATTTAATGGGTATATATTTCAGATTATTTCTTTTCTAAATTTAATCATTTTTCATGTAAAAGATACCAAATCAGATAAGGAGAAGCTTTGACAGAAGCTGCTGGTAGGTAAATCTAATTGAACTGTAAGAAAAAGAATAGAATGGAACAAATAATTTTCCTTTGTAACAAAGAAAAAAGGAATAGAGTTGAATGCTTTCTTTTTTTCAATACAAAGGATAATCAGAACACACTGCAGTGTTGAAAACCATATTAAAACAGATATCTGATTTCATTGGAGTAACAGATGCTTGGCTAATTCAAGATATCAACAAGGATGTGAAAACAGTAGGACATAAAGTCACCCCATGATGTGTCAAAGCTGGGGAAATTTTAAAAGATGCAATTCACTGAGTCACCAGCTTAATTGTGTGAACTGCTGCTACTTTCAAACTTGATGTTAAAAACTTTATTTTATCACCATGTCCTGTCCTACATCCACAGCAACAGAAGCAGTGACTCTGTCACTCTTTGGTGTTCCTACTGTCTTCACTACTGCAGCCTCTGAATGCCTAAAACTTCTGGATTTTGTCCAGAAAAAATAAAATTTAAAAATGTCAAAGCTGACCTTGTTTATTACTTACCTTTTCCTCAGCCTTTATCTTTCCTAACTACGGGGACCTGATTTGGGAAAGGTTTTTGTGTATTTATCTTATTTGTTGATATATTTCATGTTATTATTCTTGCAATCACTCTGTAGTATGTGGTAGCTTTACTTCTCAAATAAAGAAATAGAAGCACACTAGAAAACAAGATGTCAAAATGCACATAAGACATCACGGGCAGAGGAAGGATTTGAGCTTCTGTTTCCTTGCCCGGTTTCTCCTTTAATTAGCTGAGCTATTTTGCTGATGGCACAGTAACACTATAAATGCTAAATGTTTGTTAAAAATTCATTATACCAATGAGCAGTGGGAAGATGAGGAACCACAAATAAGAGGGTAGGAAAAGCAATATGCATCATCCCTTAGCTTTCTGCGTTCATAAGTCTAAACGTCCCTATCTCAATACAGATTCCTGTTCAGCATGTCATGATGGATTACAACATGTAGCACAAAGTCATGCACACCTAATTTTTCTGGTCCACTGCAGAGAGGATCTTTTCAAAATAATGGTTTGAAATGTTCATTTCAAAACTGTGTTTCAAGAAATGGTTTGGAGGTATCATATGCAGAGTGTACATGGTGTACAGGAGTCTAGACTTGATTAGCTAGGATGCACAGATAAAGATCTAGGCAAACACCACAAAAATTCTTATGTGCCAAAAAAGTCCACAGTGCTGTGCAACATCTTAAAATGTTTATAACTTTCATGATAATGTGTGCAAAACGAAATTGGCCATTGCATTTAAGAAAATCTACAGATACACAGTTAATATGCACACTACAGATCAAGCACTGAATTCCTCTTACAAGGAATCTCAACAAGATTTGGAAATGCAGAGACCAATCAAAGGTTTCCTAACTGTAAGCTATAGTATTGACTAGAATGTGATTACAGAAGAAAAAGAGGAAGGTGGAAAAACAGCATGGGCCAGATAACATCACGGTCCATCTTCTTTGAAGACCCATAGCAAAAAATTAACTAGAGCCTGCTGCAAGTTCCCTGCTGGGGGTCACACCCAGTTCCTGAAATCACTGCTTCAATTACAGGAATAAAAAGAGCAGGGGAGAAAAAGATCTTGTAAACCTCTGCTTCAACTAAGCCTTTAGAGTGCCTCAACCTCTGCCTCAAATCCACTTTCAAGTACATGATAAGAGCAGTCACAGGTAGAAGAGCTTCATGTTAATGTACCCAGGGAAATCAGAAAGAAAGAGAACTTAAATGTTTCAACAAAACAGGCTAAAACACATAACAGTTATAAAACATGTGAAAGCCATAAAGACAACAATCCTTTCCAGGAAGTATACAAGAATGTCTGATGAATGGGCCAAGGACATACACAAGAATAATAAATATTTACAGTGGAAGAGAAGAGGAAAAGTTAGGGCCCTAGGTTTCTTCAAACCCATTTTCTGTACGATTATGCTTCATTCTTATGTCATTTAAGTATTTCAATTCTCTACCTTTGGTGAGTCAGATGAGCAAATTCTATTAACTCCAAAATCTTGATCCTTACAAATTAATACTTTCTCCCTTGTCAATCATAGTACAATCCTCCTGTATGACAAGACTGATGGCATGTAAATGCATGTGATTTACAACCCTTATCACTCTCTGCCATTAATTTCTGCATCTCCAATTTCAAATCCTGGCTTACACCCAGCTTCCTCTAAATAAACTGTGATAAGATGAATATCTTATTTCTAGTTTCTCATTATTTCTTAAAGCTGTTTTCTACCTCTCAACCTTTACTTGATGAATATAGCTGTCAAAAAACTGGGCATGAACCCAGAAATAAAGTTTTCTTACATTTTTTATATTAGGTATGTTGTTGGGATGTCTTTGCAGTTGCAGTTCACTATTGTGAAGGACATTATAAGCTGTTTCAAATTAATCAACAAAGACACATTATGAAACAGCACAACTAAGTAATGTGTTATTTGCCACCCATCTGATCTTGTACATTAGCTTATACCTACTACCATAGACAGATTTCCCTTAAAGATGAGAAGAATCTGCTTTTGTATCTAATATGAAGGTGTGCACTCTTTTGGTGAAAGGATACTGCTTCTTAAAATAATCACAATTATAATAATACTAATACCACCACATAATAATTACAAATTTTGGAAGCAAAACAATCATATTAAGCATTGCACTGAGTTTTGCTTGAGAGGTTTTTGGTTCAGAGAGATGATCTTTCCTTATGCTTTACAATAACCCAGGAAAAGGCAGAGAAAGGCTTTAAGAATCAGATAAAACAAAGGTGAGATAGACCGTAGGACTCACTAAAAGCCATGAAATAAGTGGAAACAGAGGATATAAATTAAGTAAATGGGACAAAAATAATACACATACAGAGCTAGTTTAAAGGTCTATTTACTGACATACCGTGTCTGCAAGTGAAACCAAAATTAAATACAAGGGTAAAGAGTATAAGAAAAAAAGCTAGTACTGATCTGTCCTGCTATACCTCCCTAGTTTGTGAATATCTGAAATTAGTATCTTCTAGTAAATGCATGCAAAACAGCGTCTGGAGACTGATGAATCTATGTCCTGCTCGTTTCTCTATTTGAAAAAGGGAAGATATTTACAGAAGGTAAGATGTGTTCCAGTGACAAAAGACATGTTTTAGAGCTTGCAGAGACAACTCAAATAATGGAAAATGAAATTTAAAAAATCAAGCCATTTAAAAGCTCAGTAAAAAGAGGAAATAAAGGATGAAATCAATGCAGAAATGGCAACAGGAATACCTTGGTATTCTAAAACATTGCACAGACAAGTAGAGCAGAGCTCAGCAGCTATTAAGTATGAGGATTAAAGTGTATACTTCTGATAAATGACTGCATAATGCTGATGTCTTCTCTGTCAATACATTTGAAATTATACTCTATTCTGGCTATATTGTAGAACCACTTGGAGGTGATGAACAGAAAATCTGGGGTTTTGCATGCTTTATCGAGTTAAATGTGAAGTCAGCTCCAAACTGAAGCTGATTTATAAACAAAAGTAAATTTTTGGTTGTCGAGTTAGGTTTGTTTTATGATATTGATATGTCTAGTGCCACTCTAGCAAATCCATGAGACTGCACATGTTCTGAAATCATAATCTGAGTGAATCGAACAATGGTGGATTAAAGAGGGCTTTTGGAAATGTGAGATGGATTTCTCTCTTGTGATGTTACAGATTCCTAATGTAAACATTCAACTATGTGCTTACAACTGTTGGTGTGCCTCATGCATCCATTTCTACGGTCATGTACCCCACATCTTAAATTTATACTGTAAAGTGAGACAACCAACCTTTCGGAGGTACCTAACCCTGTCTATTGATTATTTAGTGGTATTATGTAAGGCAATAATAACTCAACTTTACTCAAAGAGGTCAGGTTTAATTCCAGAGCTATGAGGAAAAAAATCACATTGTTTACTTAAGCATATTTCATTGGAAAAAAAGATTCAGAGTACTAGATAATTCAAGCTTCTGTTTAGTATATTTAGTACATTTACCATTTTTCTGGAAAAAAAATCAGTTGATTCTGAAAGAAGATACCCTATGTATCATGATAACTGTCACAGAAAACTATTGTAATATCACTGTGTGTTAGACAAGGGCTCAGAAACCTTTCTAGGCACACAGGATTCCTATTTCACTCTTCACAAAACCACTGCTTCCAGTATGTAGTGGATTTTTCCCATGTTGTAATCTGGAGTACAATACAGTGTCGGTGCAGCTTTGTCCCTCCCCTTTTTGTACACTCCTTGAGGCGTCAACTCACCCTGGCACCCCCTTTCTGACCCATTTTCCTGCCTGGAACCAAGGGCTCCATACTGACCCAGTCAGTCCAACTGGCATGTTTGCTCCAGTGCAGTGGAAGAAGGGAAAGGTGAAAACTGTCCCAGAAGAAGAGGTGGATATGGGTGAGAGGGTGGAGGAGGCAAAGAGCAACAGCAAGTACAGGACATGGTGCAGAGAGGAGTGTGGCACCATGATAGTATGAGTTGCCTAGTCGCTTTGGTGGTGTTTGTCATAATTTACGCTTACCATTATACCATACTATTGTAAGAAACTGTAAGAGACTGCATTGGTTGTTTGTCTCAACATTACTGGAATATCAAACCACCAGCTAACGCCACTGCCATAGCAACGGAGCAGCAGCTGGGACCGCGAGACCACAGATTTCCTGTTATCGAATGTTGTTATTCTAAGAACCCTAACCTAACCCCCGTGCATACAGCCAGACCCAGGGTCTGGAAGAAAGAGGGGCCCGGAGACCCCTGAAGACCGCCTAAGACACCGCCCCGCCCAGTGACGGTATTGGGCATGTGCACCACCACCGGGTGGTAGGTGTGATTAAGCAAAATGGCTCCAGGAATATGCTAAACGATTCTTAGAAGAAGAATGAATATACAATGAGACAACCCAATAAAAGAGCAGAAATGACCAACATCAGACTGAACGTTCTCCCACCGGACTTGAAGATGAATTGGACTGTCGGGATGCTGCAGCTCCGTGGTGGTAGCTATTGCAACTAACTCTTTCTTTCTCTTTCTCTCTTTCCCTAGCGTTTGCGAACCTGTTGTCAGGTACATTATTTGGCACTTGACTCCATTTTGAGTCTTAATTCTGTTCCTGAGAATATGAGCAAAACCTCGCTCCGGTCTTTGACTGGTGTGCAACAACTATGTATGGATGTATGCAGAGAAGTAGAAGGATGTAAAAGAAAATATCAAATACCAAAGAAGAACTAAGTCCTACTGACAGGAAGATCCATAAAAATAATGAAGATTATTTTCCCCAGAATGATGAGATCCATGTACCTGCATTTGGAAAAGCATTAAAAATCTGCAAATAGACAAAGGCTGACAAGTATCACTTTTGATAGACTACATATAGAATACGAGGAAGACTTATAAACAGATTACATGACTAGAAGTAGAACTAGATGTTTGGAGGAAAATGTTATTACAAGGAGAAATATCCTGTTTGTGTTCAGTTCTAACCACTTAGTAAAGCACTGTCTGGTCTGATTCAAAGCCTTCAGACCTCAGTGGTGATGAATCCTAAGGATTAGAGAGGCTTTCCTAGCCTGAAACACTGCAGAAGCATAACTAAGTCAATGTAATTTTGACCTAGTTATAAGAATGTGAACATCTAATAGACAGTTACTCACACTAGTTAAAGCTTCGCTTTTATCCAGTGAGCTGAAACTAACCCTTTGAAGTCAGTCAATGTAAATGCAATTTTAAACTAGTTTGAGTGTCCAAGGATATGCACTATGTAAACCAATTGCTTTAATTACACTAGGACAACTTGTCTAATAAACCCAGTGAGTTAGAAGTGCATCCAGATGAACAAGCATGCCTTTACCTTGGAGTGGAAACGTGATTGTGTTTCAGTGAGCAGCCACCCATCTGTAATTCTGTTGACTTCTAGGAGGAAGTCTGAAAAAGAGATTGAACTCCAGTGGGTCAGGGAATAACTTCAGATTTATTTAGTCTGCAGGAACCAAAAGCTTTTTGAAACATGTTTCTCATGAGAGGAACCCTCCCTCCAGCTGTCTGCCTTCTCTAAAGCCCAGAGCTGCCCTCTGCTTGATCTTCCAGTGCTCACAGGTCTCCCCCACAACCTGAGCTGGCCTATGGGTCTTCTGGGCCTGAGGTGGGGTGGGAAGATCCCTTTCTGCTTTTGCAGTCTTTTGAAATCTTGCACAAACAAAAATATTTGCAATATTTTTAGGAGATAAAGCCTTTGGTTAGACTGAAGCAGGCTCAGCAGAATTTACTGTTCATACATTAATTTAATTGTATCTAGTTTAAACTTCATAGCTAAGAGGTGGGTATTTTAACCACTAAAATTGGTAACTTAGTACAAAGTTAATCAGATTGGTTTGATTTTCCAGCTTCACCAACAGAAGGCGGGAGTGGCTTTCTGGTGAGTAGAAGGATCGAGCTCACTCCACATGCATTCTGAGATACTCTTTCCTACATATTCTGAAATCAATGGGAATGAGGAAGGACATGTTCACACCCATACAAAACAGATGTGCTGTCAAGACCAGAGAGGATGAAATTCACAGGGGTCCGCAGGGCAACAGGGCTGCATGGCAAACCACAAACAGAAAGGAAGGCAGGAGTAAGTATCAGCATTTTCCTTAACAACATCAGCCTCCAACCCATTCCCTGTGTCATGGCCATTTCATTGCTGACCAGGCAGTGCTGGTCAGAGCATCTGTGGCAGAGTCCAAGCCTGAACTGAAAAGCATAGTAGCACTGTCAGCATCCCCAACAATCACTTCCATGCTTAGAAAAGGTCTTCAGGCCTCCTCCTCTCCAAACCAGCATGGTCTCTGCCTCTTCAGGATGGCAGTGTGATCCAATCTAGAGCAATTGTTGTTCTATTGCACCACTCCTTGCTATCCACCACTGCTGGAATATCAGAGAAAGCATCTCCCTTTAAGCCTCTTTTGTTGTTCAGCAAGAGCATTGCTGAAACTATAATGAGATTGTGGGGGTTTTTTTACAAGGACAGCTGTAACAGTCAACATCAAGTGGGAAGAAAAATGAGTGTCATCAGCATGCAGTGCCTGCCAGTGAGGCATTCATACCAGTGAAACATCAGTTTTCAAGACAGAACCAAAAAAGCAAGCTCAGCACTTTTGCAATTATTGGAGTTACTGATAACAATTACTCTCCTGGGGGCAGGGACAGGGGTCTTCTCTCCCTTTTGATTCTGACCTTCGTAAATCTTTTGGCATTGATGCAACAATTACTGCTTAAACCCATTACAGGCATGGAGATGCAGTTATGATCAATCATTGCTTTTTGAAGGACCAGCATCCTGTTGTGTTATACACTGCATGAACACTGAACAAAAGGCTGGTCCAAACAATTGCTCTTGTCTTGTTTAATAATCAAGGGGGCATCATCTGCCTGTGAATCCGACCATCATGTTATATCTAAAGAAGCATCATTTGTGGTTCTATGATGACCTTCCAACATCTGTTCTCTTGCCTATTTACAGTTCATACCACTCGTGTAACTGCATTAGGACAGTGCTGAAGTTTTTTTTCAATTGTTACTTAATTGTCAAACAGCAGCTAATCAAGCAGGCAAACAGTTTCCTCGTACCTACTCCATGCAGAAAAAACAGGCAAGAAACATTTTTATTTGTTTTAAGTACAGATCAGGTGTTTTTATAAAACCATGAAGTGAAGTATATTCTAGTGTTACCTATAGCAAACTGCTGTTGTACAGGGCACAGCAACTGCTCCCACAAAGGTACAAATCAGGTGCTAGAGTTACTACATGAGCCACAGTTAAAGAGCACACTTAAACATGTGAAAGCTGGGTGGGAATAGCTAAATGGACTTCTGAAGAGCATAGGCAAAAAGGCTAGATGCTGAGAGGAGTCAGATAACTTTTTAGGCTTTCTGGCTGGAAACGCTGCTTAAAACATGGACAGCAAAACATGCAAAGGGAGACCCCTGATTTTACAGAGCAGTGTAATCAAATTGCAATTAGCTGTGAACCATTAAGAATCTATAGGAGCAAGAGCATGCCATGATAATTCAAAACTCACTTGTGTGTTACAGAATTTGCCCTTGACAGAGGCTATGGGTAGTTCCAGCCATTGTCAAAAGGATCTCGGCTGTAATGCACAAGTTATATTACCTTCTCCTTAAGATCCACTAGTCCCCCAGCCATCTGCACCTTAGTGTATTGCACAAATACCTACAGCAGAACTGCTGTGGGTTTTTTGTTTATTATCTAACTTCCAGTAACTGCTTTGTTTTATTTAGTTCTGAGAAGATTTTCACAAAAAAGGGTCATACTCTGCAAAACATCACAAACATGTATTTGAATATAATAGTAATAATAGAAACTGAAGTCACTGATGAAACCTATACATCAGAAATTCAGGTCTCAAAAAATTTCAGTACACATCTTAATTTTTTCAGAAGTGACCATCTGGGATATTGCTATGTAAAAGCCGATTTCATGTAATAGGCCACTGTAGAGGTAGGAGGTTGTTGGGCCGCAAATATGATCAGAGGGCTGAAGAACCTCCCCTATGGAAGACAGGCTGAGAGAGTTGGGGTTGTTCAGCCTGGAGAAGAGAAGGTTCTGGAGAGATCTGTCATGGTTTCAGCCCAGCCGGTAACAAAGCACCACGCAGCCACTCACTCCCTCCCCCCAACCCCAGCAATGCTGGGATGAGGAGAAAATGCAAAGAAACACTCGTGGGTTGAGATAAGGACTGGGAAGGATCACTACCCCCTCATGGTCACGGGCAAAAGACAGGCTCAACTTGGGGAAGAAACAAAAGCAATTTAATTGACTACAAATCACATCAAAACAAGGATATTAGGAAGTGAAACCCAACCTCAGAACACTTTCCCCCCACCCCTCCCGCCTTCCCAGCTCAACTCCATTCCCGGTTCTCTCTCCCTCCTCCCCCGGGAGGCACAGGGGAACAGGGGATGGGGGAATGGGGTCAGCTCGCCACACCTTGTCTCTGCTGCTCCTTCCTCCTCAGGGGGAGAAGACTCCTCACTCGTCCCCTGCTCCAGCATGGGGTCCCTCCCACGGGAGACAGTCCTTCACCAACTTCTCCAACGTGAGTCCCTTCCATGGGCTGCTGTTCCTCACAAACTTCCCTGGTGTGGGTCCTTTCCACGGACTGCTCTTCAGTCACAGGCTGCTCCAGTGCAGACTTTCCCATGGAGTCACGGGCATCTTGGGGGCCTCCGCTCTCCCGCTCTCCTCCCTGGGCTGCAGGGG